>JAMPIV010002585.1:0-480619 GCA_024509875.1 Oreohelix idahoensis | reverse complement strand
TTATATAACTCGAAGGTGCGATAAAATTATTTATATTTTTATGGGTTATGGTATAGGATTGAGAATTACTATATTTTGGTTTATGTATTTATGTATTTTTTCTTCCTTTACACAGTATTGGGTCAAACCCTAAACCTTACCAGCGGCTTCCTCTGAGTATCTGGGTTTCTTCAAGGTAAAAATTGTCTGAGGTTGTGTTTAATCCCAGAAAGAGACAGAATACCACCCACAGAACATTAAGAGTGACTTTGTAACTGGGCATATAGATCCAGATTTCTTTGCAAATTTCATTTACAGTCAGCCTGTTGCGGTGACTTACATAACATTACCATTTCCCGACATTTGACCAGTTGTGGTGTGACCAAGAATTTTATACTGAGAGAAGTTACCAACCTGACATTTCCTATGTACTGGAAACCTCAAGCTATTGACACTGTGAGCGCTATTAAATTTCTTACCTGGACAAATTAAATGTGACATAAACAGTAAATCCTAAATAATAAGACTAAAGGGAACGCTCCCCGGAGAAGTGGATTTGATTCTGTCTTTGGAGGAGCTGGGGTTCTCTTTGCCAAAAATAACACTGGATTGGCTGTGTGTGTGTGTGTCCTAAAGATTGTTCCAGAAGATACAACACAAGTATTTAGGTAAGAAAGCATGTTCGTGGCCACGGTCGTCTGAGAAGAGAGGAAGAATGAATGAATAATTCTCATATATATCTTGTAGAATCCATGTATTCACTTGGTGTATTTTTTCTATGCAAGTTTTGCTAATGCTGTCTTTTTCAGAAGAGATTAACGTATAACTCTGTTCACTACTGTAGAGGGAAATACTAGACCATAGCGTATAAATCTTTGACTCTTTGGGGTTAATAACTTTCGTCTATTGGGATCGTGTCTCAACAGAGGGAGGGAGGATTACACCTATGAGTCTAACTCTTTAATTAATTCATTAACTTATGTTTATTTGTATTTGATTTGATATTCAAAATATTGCTATTGTGAAGTTTCTTTATGATAAATAAAATTTACATAAACTTTATTTACGTGTGTTGGTCAGCTTGTCCCAAAAGATCCCTATTCCATAGATATAGTTTTCACGTCTGTCGTCACGTATCTGTGTGTGTGTAGACGTGAGTGGTTGAATATATATTAATGTATATTTTGGTAGACTGTCTGACTAACAAAGTTCTGTTGTAGGGATAGGCTGAATGAGAGAAGCTTCTCGAGTTCAGGGACAGACTCTACTTATTTTCCACCATCTCACACGTGAAAATCTATTTCTTTACCTTATCTCTCACTGAGTCACCACATGTTCTAGTCTATTCAGAAGGGACCAAACTAAGTCTTAATTCCCCTATCAAAAATCTACGACACCAAGGCAACACACTTGGCTCAAGAACACATTCATCAGCTCCACACTACACTTCATGGCAATAGTGGAAGGGAAAAGTAAGAAAGTAAGTAACCTTAATCTCCGACTCAGGCATTATCCAGTTTTCCACCAAAGTTTGGTGACTAATTACGCCAGGGATGTTATCTACCACACAAGACACTGATTTTCTGTAAACCAATTTTCAGCTGACCAACAATTTGACATATTAATATACGTCCTTGTGACAAAATATCCTTGAACATCACATTTACTTGTGCCATGCTATAATTCATTCTGTGCTCTTTACTTTAGTTTTTCACACATTTGACAGTATTTGGTATTTCGATTCATTGTTTACACTCCCTTCCCTCAATTCTTGTCATGTCGGGACTGCAGCGACCATCTTTTGCTGATTAGGGTAATCAGTGACTTTCGTTTGAACCCATATTGACACCTGAATCTGTGGAGTGAAATGTTGTAACACATTTCCTAACAGACAGGCATGGGCGTGCCCAATTAAGAAGTAAACAACCTTGGGATTACTTCAGTCGATTATCTTATCACTGAAAATAGTTCTGTCTGACCAGTTTGTAGATTGTTGGCTAGACCGAGTAAATGTCATAATCATTTCCAGACAGACTTATCGGAGGATAAATATCCATTTTGGAAGAGATTACCTGTGATAGATTATGATGTCGCGAGTGTAAATATGATTGAAAATAGACGGAAGATGATATACCTTATATGGGAAGGGACTTGTAAACATCACATTTTTGTGCGTCACGCAGGAATTTTACATGAGAGGGTAGGGGGAATATACCCCTACCAAAATGTATGCATATTGCATGCTATTGTTTTGGCATTTGAGATGTTAAAAAACAACATTTCTGATTTGAGTCTTGTCATATAGTAGCAACCTGGATGCGTTGGCCGAATGTTGCCTTATAATCTAGCGCCTGTTGAGTTTACGGCACTGTGAAATTCAACTCTTCGAGAAGACGCCAGAATAAGGAATAGGATCAGGATTCCATTTTAAAAGACTGAACAACGTGTTTGAGCATCTTGTGGATTTACACAATGACAACTTTACCTTTATTAATACGGAAAGCCCGAAATCCTAGGAACCTGAACACTAAGTCATAGTTAGAGTCTATTGTAAAGTAACACCCCAGACCACGTGTAAGAGGCATCTTAATCAAGTTGTACATTTTATAATTCTACATTTTGCATTATTAACATTTGATAATTGCTAGTGGATGTCCAAGTTATATGAGGCTAGCAAACTCATCATATAGAATGATGGTTTCATAAACCACCACTGCAAGAGCTGGTGACTGCTTTATGCAAGTTTCTCATAGAGAACCAAAAACAGAGGTAGTCCCAATTTCCATATGGAGCAGGGAGTAGATGATGACAGAAGTGATGTACATACTTATTATATTAACATTTTCAACCAGTGCATATGTAAATGTAAACATGTTCAATATAAATGCAATGGATGTTTTCCGCTCACTGGGATTAACATTAATGCTCAGAAAGGGTGAAGTTCTGAGGATGGTGCAGTGGAAAGGGGGGGGGGGGGAGAGAACACCTGATTTTTGTGTTAGGAAACCTAATACTCAGGAAGGTATTTGTTTCGCTCTTATTTCATGAAACTAGTCGGTGGTACCAATTGGTGGTGCTATCTGTGGAACAAGTGTGTGGTGTAAGTCTCCTTCAGTCAAAGCTAGACACCTACAGCAGATGGGTCTTAACAGACGCTGGACCATCTTCACAATTACCCCACGATACTACAAGGGACGTTTTGCAACCCCCAGACTTGAATAGTGACAAGAGTGAACCAGTCTACAACCTGCAAAGAACCAACATCGGCTAGATCTAGAAGAAACCAACTGACATCTTACTGGCAGCTAAGTACCCACTTAAAGCTGCCAAGTGAACTCTTTTCTTTAAGTAAGAAAATTTGAAAGAGAAAACACACTATCCAGATCATCCCCAGTGATGAAATTTTAAAGACTCTTATCTAAATTCACTCCACCCTTATTTATTTTACATTGTTAACGATAATTGACTATTACATTTTGTTACCTGTATATATACAAATTTATAGTTGATTTAATCATTTTTGAGTGAACTACACTCGTATGTCTCAGTCATTTTAAGTACATTTAACAGAGCTAATAAAGTAATATTTTACTGATTGAAATCAGTTGAGGGCTCATCAGAATTAGCACAAATGTTATTGCTCATAGAAGGTCAGGGAAGATAGAAAGTTTACACGGCCTGGATCCTATCAGCCGTAGTACTTGATTTCTTAAATTTCTACGAGGCTCCCTAGAATTGAAGCACCAATCTTCAATTCACATCACTGCCAAGAGTAATCTTGAGCGAAAGGTAGATACCTTTGAAGACCTTCAGTAGATACTCTTGGACCATCACTACAGAGCAGAGGGGAGTAAATCCCGTGACAGTCAGAGAATCAGATTCTTGTTACAGGTACAGTTTTATCAGAAGGAATCAGTTATCAGTATTTTTCTGCTGTAATTTTATAGGTTAATTCAATACTGAACTGCTAAATTCTGACTATTGATATTCTTAGTTCCTTTTCAATAAAATAGGATGTATCCTTCCCCCCACAGACAATATCAAGCCACTGTACACGTTCTTCATTCATAGAATATCTAGCACAGCTGTCCCAAAAAAAATAGATTTCCAGGGCCACCATCTCAGACACAGTCATCACTCTTAAATGTATAAATGGAGCCGCGCTAGCGTAGTGGTTACAACACCGCTCTGGCGACCGGGTGATACAGGATCAAACCCGGGCGACGGCATTTGAGGATTTTTCGTCGACCAAGATTTGGACTGGATTAACTCGAGACCTGGCGAGGACATTTGAAGGAGTGTCGTCAACCAGGGACTGGCGGCTCCTGAGCCGACCCAGCTGCAATGGGTACCTCCGAAATCGGCGAGTATTTGCCTGAATGGCGAGGGACACCTGTCTCTGTACAAGAAATAAAGGGATACTCACGTAAAATCAATGTCAGGTTAGACATAAATAATAACCTGAGATTTCGCCTCGAGTATTAGCGGGCGTACGAAAAAAAAAAAAAAAAAATGTATAAATACTTCTATTGTGCGTTTAACTTGTCAGCTAATAACCTGCTAAAGCACAGTATAGAGGGTGTTCAACTTTCGTTCTGTGATGCTATCGAAGTATATTATAACATCATATGTTCATATATATATACATATAAAATAAACCTCATATTAGTCTTCTCTTACAAAATGTTTGAAAGAGCAGCAGTCTTTCAAGCATTGCTTAGCTACAGTGTTATACATGTATATATTTTGTTTTTTTTTCTTTCTTTCGTCCCGTGGTCACGTTCTATCCAGCCAGGTAGCTCATGGGAAACAGACAACAGGCAACCTGTAAAATGGCAGAGTGACCTTGTGGCTAAGTTTCTTCATCAGGGCCTTGTGCCTGTGTTCCATGGAGACTGTTGCTTGGACAGTGCACTAGGATGCTGTATTCTCAGTGGTGACACAGTTATAAAGGTAATTCAGAAATAAAATGCTATTTCAGAGTATGTGGTTTCTGGGGGGTCTCGTATGAAACCATGGAAGAATGGGACTACTGCTCCCTCAGGCATGTCGTACACGGTGACTGTGGCGTGATTGTGTCCCCTGCTCTGCAGTAATGGTCCCACAATGGCCAGACTTAAAGTATAATGATGAGGATCTTCAAAAGTATCAACTTTTGCTCAAGATTACTCTTGGCAGAGATATAAATAGAATGAGTGCTTCTACTTTAGGAAGCCTCACAGGAATTTAAAGAAAAGCAAGTATTAACAACTGAGATCATCTAAGCTGTCATGAACTTATTATTCTCCCACCCCTTCTGTGAGGTAATATATTTTCACTCGTATTTCTAAGCCCCCAGCTCAAGGGAATTCAGCAATTATTAATTTTATAGGTCTCGATGTTTATGAATTTAAAACAGTATAATTCATACGGGTGCAGACATACAATCCACTCAGGAGCGATTAATCCAACTATACCTTTAAAGTTACAGATAAACAGGTTTAATAATCACTGACAGTTTAACAATGTAAAATAAATAAAGCTGTTTATTAAAAAGAAGCTATATTTATCATCATCAGATGATTTAAACTGTGGTGAAAATTTTAAATCTTTCAATGGCGCGTTCCGACCAGGGACTAAATTGTGCACCTGTTGAAATAACATGCATTTCGTCCAAATATACTTATTGGAGTTGGATGTTTTTTTTTTAAATAGAAATATTCCTGTTTCTGTTGCTTTTCAGTGAAAAAATTTATGGAATTTTCCACATTTATATTAAGCAGTTCAGGTAACTATGAATAAGTGTGTCCATCATCTATTTATACCCTTTAGCCAATGAAAGTCTCAATTGATCACCATAGATGAAGCTTTTGTGCCACAGTTTCCATATTTCTGAAGCAAAATAGGAATTAATGAAATGACCACAGGAGAACTGAGACCATTAGCAGGGAGTGCAGCAGAAAAATCTCAACATAATTATTTCTCACTATATTTTGGCGGATAACTTATCGTAAAAAAGAAAGGAACATTCTCTTATAGTAAAAACAGAAAACCAGGCAGCATGTCATCATTTCCCATTTTTGTCTTTATGGAGCAAGGAACCACTACTGCACTGATCCCTAGGAATCTTGCACTAAAGCATTCATGTCAGTGACGTCACAACAATGTAAAGGCTCCAAGATACAACTGTTTCAGAGTGGTGACTAATATGAGGTTGTGCATGGGGCTGATGACTAATATGATGTTGTGCAAGGGGTTGATGACTAATATGATGTTGTGCAAGGGGCTGATGACTAATATGAAGTTGTGCAAGGGGCTGATGACTAATATGAGGCTGTGCAAGGGGCTGATGACTAATATGATGTTGTGCAAGGGGCTGATGACTAATATGAGGTTGTGCAAGGGGCTGATGACTAATATGAGGTTGTGCAAGGGGCTGATGACTAATATGAGGTTGTGCAAGGGGCTGATGACTAATATGAGGTTGTGCAAGGGGCTGATGACTAATATGATGTTGTGCAAGGGGCTGATGACTAATTTGAGGTTGTGCAAGGGGCTGATGACTAATATGAGGTTGTGCAAGGAACTGATGACTAATATGAGGTTGTGTCAAGGGGCTGATGACATATGATGTTGTGCAAGGGGCTGATGACTAATATGAGGTTGTGCAAGGGGCTGATGACTAATATGAGGTTGTGCATGGGGCTGATGACTAATATGAGGTTGTGCAAGGGGCTGATGACTAATATGAGGTTGTGCAAGGGGCTGATGACTAATATGAGGTTGTATCAAGGGGCTGATGACTAATATGAGGTTGTGCAAGGGGCTGAGGACTAATATGAGGTTGTGCAAGGGGCTGATGACTAATATGAGGTTGTGCAAGGGGCTGATGTCTAATATGAGGTTGTGCAAGGGGCTGATGACTAATATGAGGTTGTGTCAAGGGGCTGATGACTAATATGATGTTGTGCAAGGGGCTGATGACTAATATGAGGTTGTGCAAGGGGCTGATGACTAATATGAGGTTGTGCAAGGGGCTGATGACTAATATGAGGTTGTGCAAGGGGCTGATGACTAATATGAGGTTGTGCAAGGGGCTGATGACTAATGAGGTTGTGCAAGGGGCTGATGACTAATATGAGGTTGTGTCAAGGGGCTGATGAATAATATGAGGTTGTGCAAGGGGCTGATGACTAATATGAGGTTGTGCAAGGGGCTGATGACTAATATGAGGTTGTGCATGGGGCTGATGACTAATATGAGGTTGTGCAAGGGGCTGATGACTAATATGAGGTTGTGCAAGGGGCTGATGACTAATATGAGGTTGTGTCAAGGGGCTGATGACTAATATGATGTTGTGCAAGGGGCTGATGACTAATATGAGGTTGTGCAAGGGGCTGATGACATATGAGGTTGTGCAAGGGGCTGATGACTAATATGAGGTTGTGCAAGGGGCTGATGACTAATATGAGGTTGTGCAAGGGGCTGATGATTAATATGAGGTTGTGCAAGGGGCTGGTGACTAATATGAGGTTGTGCAAGGGGCTGATGACTAATATGAGGTTGTGCAAGGGGCTGATGACTAATATGATGTTGTGCAAGGGGCTGATGACTAATATGAGGTTGTGCATGGGGCTGATGACTAATATGAGGTTGTGCAAGGGGCTGATGACTAATATGAGGTTGTGCAAGGGGCTGATGATTAATATGAGGTTGTGCAAGGGGCTGGTGACTAATATGAGGTTGTGCAAGGGGCTGATGACTAATATGAGGTTGTGCATGGGGCTGATGACTAATATGAGGTTGTGCAAGGGGCTGATGACTAATATGAGGTTGTGCAAGGGGCTGATGACTAATATGAGGTTGTGCAAGGGGCTGATGACTAATATGAGGTTGTGCAAGGGGCTGATGACTAATATGAGGTTGTGCATGGGGCTGGTGACTAATATGAGGTTGTGCAAGGGGCTGGTGACTAATATGAGGTTGTGCATGGGGCTGACAGCCTCATTAGGAAAAACAAATTACTATAGCAATCACTACTGCGAGAGCACATGAATGCTTTGGTCCAAGCTTCAGTAGGGACCAGTTGCCAGTGTTGGCTGCTTCCTCCATAGGTAGCACAAAGGAAAATGATGACATAAGAAATATGAGTACTGATTTTTTTTTAATATTTTTTTTTCAACATGATTTGTAGCTCTCAGTTTGACTAATGTGAATGTCACGTGATACACTTTTTTATTTCTTTAATTTATGAAGAAAACAATACCTCTCAACCTCTGATATAATTTGGAAAAATAGTGTCTTTAATGCCTGATATGTTAAATTGCCGACACCATCATTCTTGCTGTCCAATTATTGTAAATAGAGTAAATTGAAAGTTTGGGTGCGTGTGTTAAAATCGACTGTTATTTATTAACTAGGGTTGCTGAGCTTGTTGCTCTCTCGCAGCCAGTGCCAAGCTGAATAATTTACATGTGTTCTGTAGACCTAAGTCTGTTTTGAAGATGATGACAACTTTTGAAGATGATGAATCATCACTCTTGATGGAACCGCGCTAGCGTAGTGGTTACCACACCGCTCTGGCGACCGGGTGATCCAGGTTCAAACCCAGGCGACGGCATTTGAGGATTTTTCGTCGACCAGGATTTGGACTGGATTAACTCGAGACTTGGCGAGGACATTTGAAGGAGTGTCATCAACCAGGGATTGGCGGCTCCTGAGCCGACCCAGCTCTAATGGGTACCTCCGAAATCGGCGAGTATCTGCCTGAACGGTGAGGAACACCTGTCTCTGTACAAGAATAAAAGGGATACTCACGTAAAATCAATGTCAGGTTAAAAAACATTAATAATAACCTGAGATTTCGCCTCGAGTATTAGCAGGCATAAAAAAAAAAAAAAAATCACTCTTGTCTCAGCACGCAGGTATCATAACTTCCCCAGCAACCTGAAAAGTACCCACAAACAATGAATATACACTTATTGTCACTTTTCACAGACATTTTGTTCTTTCTTTGATGTCAAGAGAGTTGTATTCCTCATTGATGTTGCTGGAGTCTATGACAAGCCCCCTGATCAGCCAGGTAACTGTCGCAAACAGTTTGTTTGAGTTGTTTAACTTTGTAATGATGTGATGTTAGAAATATTGCCACTTTAATGTGTTTAAACAAATTGTAAAATAAGAATATCTTCTTCCTTTTTTGCCCTTTTTGCATGTTATGGAGCTGGTCTCCTTGCAGGAAGCCAGCACCAAAGTAGAGATTTTTGTAGCAATTTTTCAACTTTATGAGATTGCCATTCTCATGCAGAACCACATATTAATCACCTAGTACAAGGAAGGATTATACCTATTCTGTCTTTGTCTCGTAAGAAACCACCAGGAACTACACAGGGCAGAATGAGAGCGTGGTTATATTTATTTTTTTAAAAAGAATTTGGCAGTAAAACCTTTTCACATTTTGTTCACCCTGGACATTTGTTTTGAAAGTAATGAGGACTGTGACACAAAATGTATGTCTGTTTATATAAGCTGAATATCTAACATATAAATGATATAATTTGCCATCAATGGTACCTATATCTTGTAGCGGTATGGCAGCTTGTGTACCCTGACAATCCCCAGAGCTATGCCAGTGGGAGATTTACTCCTGGTAGGTTCAACGAAGCTGGACTGGTCTGCGTGGGTAGTGGGTAGGGGTCAGACAAAAGCTGGTCCTCCAGGTTGGGGATTTTAGCACAGGGCCGACACCCCTGTCTATGTAAAAAAAAATTGCACGTTATGGAAACAACAGTAAATGGAAAAACTTTGCTGCAGGACGGACATCCGGAGTCTCAGGCTCGTATGACTGACAGTGGTGAAAGCCGAAAGGAAGCCACTGGCATGAAAACGGATGCCCCGACCACAAAACACGAAACCAGAATTGGTTTTTGGAACGTCAGAACTATGAATGAGGCAGGAAAGCTGAGACAAATCACAGCAGAGATGAGGAACTACAAGATACATATCCTGGGAATAAGCGAGAGCAGATGGACAGGTAGGGGGAGAATAAAAACAGCTACAGGGGAAACAGTACTTTATTCTGGCAGAGAGGATGGTCAGCACAACGAAGGTGTAGCCATTATCCTGAAGAAAGGAATGGAAAGGTCTTTACTGGAATGGAAACCCATCAACAACAGACTGATAAGAGCAAGACTAAGAGGGAGGTTCACCAACACCACAATTATACAATGCTATGCACCAACAAACGACAGGTACAAAAAGAAATGGAAACTACACCCAGTACGATCTCATTATAGTAATGGGAGACCTAAATGCGAAAGTGGGAGCACACAATAATTATAACGAAAGAGTAATGGGGAAATGCGGCAGTAGAACAGCAAATGAGAATGGGGACAAATTAATAAGCTTCTGCAGTATTAACAACCTGGTCATTGGAGGAACACTATTTCCACACAAGGAAGTGCACAAGTTAACATGGGAATCACCAAACGGACAAGACAGAAACCAGATAGATCACATAATGATCAATGGCAGATGGAGACATGCACTACAAGACGTGAAAGTAAGAAGAGGCGCAGATGTGGGAAGTGATCATCACCTAGTAGTAGCAAGACTGAAAGTGAAACTCAGAGCTGCTGGACCAGTTGCAGTCAAACAGAAAAGATACAACATCACGAAACTGAAGGATCCCCTCACCAGAAAAGCTTTCGTGGTCAACGTAAAGAGAAGATATGAGATTATCAAAAGCCAGGAAAGAACAGAGACCGATGATGTTGACCAGAGATTCAATACCATCTCAACAATATACAAGGAAAGCAGCAAGTCATGCTTGGGATTCCAGGAACGAAAGAGCCAAGACTGGATAACACCAGATACGCTAAACACCTTAGTGAAGAGAAAGGAAATGAAAAGAAAGAAAACAGAAGCTAAGTCTCCCAGATTAAAGGCAATATATAGTGAACAGTACAGTCAGCTGGACAAGGAAGTTAAACGTCAAACCCGTGCTAACAAAAGGACATTTCTGGATGACCTTGCAAGACAGGCAGAAGAGGCAGCACTGAGAAATGAACAAAGCACAGTATACAAAATAACTAAAATCATCAGTGGAAAACGAGGTGCAAACAATATTACATTTGTAAGAGATAAGCAAGGAAATCTCATCACAACAGTAGAGGGACAGGAAACAAGATGGGCAGAGCATTTCAGAGAAACTCTGAATAAGGAACCACCAGAAACACAATTGAATGTTCCTGAGGCTGAAAATGATCTAGATGTTAATTACAGACATCCCACGAAAAGAAGAAATCATCACAGCAATCAAAGGGTTACAGAATGGAAAAGCTCCTGGTCATGATAACTTAACTCTTAGTATACGAGCTAATTTCATGACTACCGTTACAGATTTTGCAATAAATAATTTATTTATAAAGATAACATAAGTGTTATATATCAAAATGTGAAGAAATGAAACCCCTATATCATGCAACTAAATTGTTCAGTGGTTTTAAACATGCATTCAGCTATAAATTTTCGCTATTGACAGGGATCGATCATCGGCCTCTCTAAAAGGCTGCTCGTATACTAAGAGTTAAATGAAGAGCTATTTAAGACAGACCCAGAGCTAGCAGCAGAACTATTAGAACCACTATTTGCACAAGTCTGGAAAACAGGGACAACACCAACAGAGTGGAGAAAAGGAATAATTGTCAAATTGCCCAAGAAGGGAGATCTTGCAGACTGCAATAATTGGAGAGGAATAACTCTTCTCTCAGTTCCCAGCAAAATACTAGGCAGGATAATTATACAGAGAATCTCAAAAGCAGTAGACCACAAACTGAGGAAAGAACAAGCAGGATTTAGAAAGAACAGAAGATGTGTAGATCATATATTTACCCTCAGGAACATTATAGAGCAGTGCTCAGAATGGCAAAGACAGTTGTACATTAATTTCGTTGATTTTGAAAAGGCTTTTGACAGTTTACATAGGGACAGTTTATGGAAAATACTGAGGGCTTATGGAATTCCAAGCTGCATAGTCTTCTTCTTCTTCTTCCGTCCTTAGCCACTGACCGACAAAGCAGTCCGTGGCCAATACGCCTAGTGGCGCCTTAGGGCAACAAGAAATTAACTGTTGTTCCGTTACGCCTAGTGGCGTTTATTGGTACAACAAAAAATTAATTGTTGTTTCCGTAATCTGAGTGACTGACAAGCAGGTGATCAGCCTGCTGTTAAGCTGCATAGTGTCAATCATAAAAAGCCTTTATGCCAACTTTACGTGCAGCATTGGGCAGAGCAACCTAACCTTTGAAGTGAAGACAGGAGTACGACAGGGATGCCCCTTATCAACCACTCTATTTTAACAGTCATAGACTGGGTGATGCGCCAGACAACAGAGGGCAATCCAAGAGGAATAAGATGGACTACATTTTCTACATTGGAAGATCTGGAATATGCAGATGACATTGCACTGCTAGCACATTCACATCAACACATCCAGGAAAAAACGGATAGACTTAATACGTATAGCCAGCAGGTGGGCTTGAACATCAGCCTAAAGAAGACAGAGGTCATGACGCTTAATGTGAGCAACCCTGAGCCCATATCAGTAAGGAATCAGCAACTGGAACAGACAGATGCCTTCACATACCTAGGATGCATAGTAACACCAGACGGCGGAGCAAGCAAAGACATCAACAACAGAATGAACAAAGCAAGAACAGCCTTTTTTAGTCTAAACAACATCTGGAAGTCCTCTCAGTACAGCACAAGCACAAAATTAGGATTATATCAGAGCTGTGTGCTTTCTGTGCTTCTCTATGGCGCGGAGAGCTGGAAAGTTACAGAGAAGGAAATGTCGAAATTGTCCTCTTTTCACACAACATGCCTAAGAAAAATTATCCGAATCTTTTGGCCGAATATCGTCACCAACCAAGATCTGCTTACTCGGAGCAAGCAAGAGGACATGCACACCATCATAGCTGGCAGACGCTGGAGCTGGGTTGGCCATGTCCTCAGAAGAGACCCCGATGCCATCACAAGAACAGCTATGCTATGGACCCCTGAAGGAAAATGAAAGAGAGGCCGACCAAAAACAACTTGGCGGAGGACTGTGGAGGCTGAGATGCAAAGAATGAACCAGAGTTGGGGCACTGTACGAAGGATGGCCGCCGACTGCGCAAAGTGGAATCAATTTGTTGTTGCCCTACAAGACGCCACCAGGCGTAATGGCCACTGACTGCTTTGACGGTCGGCGGCTAAGGATCAAAGAAGAAGAAATGATATAATATTAGATATTATAGTGAAGTTTAGATTCTGTAATAGTTTTAAGTTACGTAACGAGCACTAAATGTGTTCATATAAAATGAATCTTTAACAAAGCAAAGAATTAAGTAAAATTTAGAATGTGTAGTAATTTCAGTATGTGTTACAGTAGACACAAAATGTGGTGCTATTTGTATATCCTAGCCTTGTCTGGCGAAAGATGTATATATTGTGAAGAGAAATGGAAACAGGTCACAGCTATAACAGTGGACAATGAAGTCACATGACACAGAAGAATATAATGAGGAGTCCAGCAAACATGTACCGTATATACTCGAGAAATTAATTCCCATTTTGCACCTTAAAAAAACGTACCCCAACTTGTATTCGAGTCCAAAAAAAAATGTATGGAACTGGTCAGTGTTGCCCCCCGCCCTTATCCTTGCACACTAGTATCCTTCATTTATGCTGCTTCATTAATTAAATGTTTTTATAAAAAATATCTTAAGTAATACACGTTTGAACTCCTATTAAGTCACAAACTTCAACTGGAGTATGCCTTGTTGACCTGCCTCTTTCATTTGATCTATCAGCAATACCATTACTTCTTTCACTTGATTCAATTTCGTCACTGTCACTCAGAGTCTAAATCAGACCCTTATTCAATATCCACATCTTATTCGGCAGCATGGTTAGCATCCTGATCAAAGAACATTTCACTTCTCAGATCCCAAAACAAATATTCGACCGCCAGGAAAGTTTTGGCTTAAAACAAAAATCCAAAATCATACAAAATCATAATATTGATAGCCTCTAAAATAATTTCAGAAAAACTGAAGTATTTTAATGTAGGCCTTCCAGAAATCTATTTATTACTAAGGTCTCGCTAGATACCGAGATCTCATTGCTACTTAGCATCCTGATCAAATAACTAGTCACTTCTCAGATCCCAAAGCGAAGATGCAGCAATAGTGAATGCAGTCAGCGACTCATAGCTTGACTGCCTGCGTCAGGACCAGCGAACCAGAGCTGGTCAAGACCGTGCTCCACCTCCACGTGGTGGTCCTGGAAACAGTCTGCAGCAGTGCAGACTGGCTGAGCGAGCATGGATCGAAATGGGAAGGCAAACCTGGTCCTTAAAAAATGCCGTGCAGAAGTCGGATGTGTCGACCGAAAGGTGCAGATATCACAGCTTAGGCGCAAACAGACACAACGCAACCACCGTCCTTTTCAGGACGAACGAAGAAGAAGAAGAAGAAGAAGATCCCAAAGCAAATATTCAACCGCCTGGAAAGCCTTGGGCTTTAAAAAAATCACGAAACATCATAACATCAATTGCCTCAAAAATAAAAAAAATTAAGAAAAATTGAAACATTTTAATGTAACAGAAATCTATTTATAACTCAGATCTCACTAAATACCGAGATCTCGTTGCTACTTACCAACGACCGACAACAGAAATCATGTTTTCCGGTTGAATGAACAAACTTTATTTTAAAGGGTTTAGAATTGGGCAAACAGGCCCACCTGACATTCTGCCCTTCCTTTCTCTTATGTTTTATACTGAATTCATTTATTCTGACAATCAGTTTACATATTAATGGGGTGATTTCAGGCGTCTTAAATGGGAAAGGGTTAAGCTGAAAGTGAAAAAATGTGCAGAAAGCCAAGGAAATTCCAATGCAATGTGGGAATTTTGAATCAACGAAAAACTGATCGACTTATAATCAGGTCTTTCATTTTGAACGGTTTTTTAGTCCTACGGGTCGACTTATAGTCAGATCGACTAATACTCGAGTATATATGGTATTCTTTGGCTGGACCTCTTTATTTTTTGCAGTAAGTTACTAGACAGCCAGAAGATTTGTGAGGCATAATAGTAGGCTCAACAAACTAATATGTGCAGATGATGCTGTTGTCGTGGAACGAGTTGTGTAAACACACTACTTTGTTAAATCCCTATGATGAGAGCCCAGCCAATCAACGCACAGTTGCTGAGCCGGAATAAATTACAAGAAGTTACGCCAGGAAAAAACTTAAGCCCTGTTTTTTCGGATGTGGGTCGTGGCCATCTTGTTCACGCAAGATGGCGGAAGAAAACTGAAAAAAATTAGGCTGTACGAGCAAAAGACGAAACTGCAGGAAACCAATCAGCTTGCTCCGCCAGGAACCAACCAAAAGCTTTGCTTAAGCATTCACCTACCTATATAATCGGGCGAGATTTTATGCAAAGGCACGCAACACCGAACACGAAGCCAGAGACGACCGACTGAAGAGAGGAGCTGTCAGCTTTAATTTATAGCTTACCTGAGAGCATTGACCTGCAGCCTGCTTCGCTAAGTCGAGTCAAAATCTGGCCTGTTTAAATCTTGGAGGGTTTTATTCGTGTCATAAAAACTGAGATCATGGGTCGTCAGTCCAGCTGCCTGGAACTCCGCAGGAGCATAGAGATTGCACAGAATCTACATCTTTAGTCCCCCTCAGTCTTGGGTGGGCTAAAGGAACGATCTTCAGCCGGTTTTGTGTCAACCAAACCAAGAACTTCTAAGAGATGAGTACACATTAGTACCATTTCTGTCAGCATTGTGAGCAAAAATTAGTGTCAGTGACGAGAAAGTGAGTTAGCGTAGAAAGAGACAATAATAACAGCATAGCTGATAAATGTTATATACTTAATTAACAGCACAGCTGATACATTTACTATAAGTGATTAACAGCCCAGCTGATATAAATTTGTTTCCTATAATTGGAAGATTTGTTATATATATATGTGTGTGTGTGTGTGTGTGTGTGTGTGTGTGTGTGTGTGTGTGTGTGTGTGTGTGTGTGTGTGTGTGTGTGTGTGTGAGTGAGTGAGTGAGTGAGTGAGTGAGTGAGTGAGTGAGTGAGTGAGTGAGTGAGTGAGTGAGTGAGTGAGTGAGTGAGTGAGTGAGTGAGTGAGTGAGTGAGTGAGTGAGTGAGTGAGTGAGTGAGTGAGTGAGTGAGTGAGTGAGGGAGTGAGTGAGTGAGTGAGTGAGTGAGTGAGTGAGTGAGGGAGTGAGTGAGTGAGTGAGTGAGTGAGTGAGTGAGTGAGTGAGTGAGTGAGTGAGTGAGTGAGTGAGTGAGTGAGTGAGTGAGTGAGTGAGTGAGTGAGTGAGTGAGTGAGTGAGTGTGTGAGTGAGTGAGTGAGTGAGTGAGTGAGTGAGTGAGTGAGTGTGTGTGTGAGTGAGTGAGTGAGTGAGTGAGTGAGTGAGTGAGTGAGTGAGTGAGTGAGTGAGTGAGTGAGTGAGTGAGTGAGTGAGTGAGTGAGTGAGTGAGTGAGTGAGTGAGTGAGAGTGAGTGAGTGAGTGAGTGAGTGAGTGAGTGAGTGAGTGAGTGAGTGAGTGAGTGAGTGAGTGAGTGAGTGAGTGAGTGAGTGAGTGAGTGAGTGAGTGAGTGAGTGAGTGAGTGAGTGAGTGAGTGAGTGAGTGAGTGAGTGAGGGAGTGAGTGAGTGAGTGAGTGAGTGAGTGAGTGAGTGAGTGAGTGAGTGAGTGAGTGAGTGAGTGAGTGAGTGAGTGAGTGAGTGAGTGAGTGAGTGAGTGAGTGAGTGAGTGAGTGAGTGAGTGAGTGAGTGAGTGAGTGAGTGAGTGAGTGAGTGAGTGAGAGAGAGAATCATATGTAAACTTACAAATCCATTACATTCCATTTTTCAACATTCACCCTTCAGCACAAGAGTAGATAGTGTATATACTAAATAAATAATAAGGAAATTGTATTTGAACGACTTGTCAGATTTTTTAAAATTGTTAAGTGAAATCTGTTTCCTTGTCTTAATATCACAGTTAGTTACACAGCGGAGGTGGCAAGTTATGTCGGTCTCCTCTCTACTAATTTTTCGAGATCAGAACATTCACAGCCATAACTAATTTGTGATACCAGTAGTTCTCTCAGACACTGGGACTTCACCATTTTCTGCAGAAATTCTATTTCTGTAATTGTCAGTACTATACTGATCTTAAAGCCAAAAAAAAACCTCACGCCACAGCTGTGTTGATAGCAGAAAGTGAACAAGAACCACAGAAACTGTTAAACATTACAAACAGAGCAAATAGTGAGAAAAACAAATTAAACCTAATTATTTCCAAAACAATAGTAGTGGTAAAAACAAAATAGAAAACATCAGTTAAATATGTTAAAAAAAAAAAGGAGTGATATTAAATCAAGTACAAAAACATCAGGACATACACTGAGGTAACCTGTTGATAGCTTTACAAAGCAGTCCTTGTTCTGGTATCTCCAGGTTAAGAGATACCAAGGGAGGCCAAAGAATACATGGGGAAGAGAACTGGAGACAGACAGCGGAATGAAGAAAACAATGAAAGACTTTAAGTTGATGGCACAGGACAAGAAGACTTGGCACAAGAAAACCAGAAATTGTTCTATAAGACCCTAAAGAACATGAGGAAGGAAAAATAATGCCCTCTCAAATTTATAAAGGACAAGCAAGGCAAATTGCTTACTGCCCCGAAGGAAGTAATGGAAAGATGGAAAGAATATTTCTCAGAACTCCTTGATGGTGAGCAAGGTCAAACATCAGAAATGATAACCACTAGCACAGAAGAGGAAACCAATGGTGATGAAGATGACATAAAGATGGAAGAACTGAAGGCAGCACTGGAGAAAATCAAGATGGGCAAAGCAGCAGGGCATGATGGTATAACACCAGAAATGGTTAAGTACATGGGAGCATCAGGCGACCTGTTACTCTTAACGGTCCTACAGGCAGCATGGTGCAACAAGACCATACCAAAGGATTGGGAGATCGCCATCATAACGCCAATTTTCAAAAAGGGTGACAATCGACAGTGTGGAAACCATAGAGGCATATCCCTTCTCAGTGTCCCTGGAAAAATCTACTCTAGAATCCTAGAGCAGAGACTCCGACGCCTAGCTGAGCCACAATGGATGAGGTCCAGTGCGGATTCCGAGCAAACCGAAGTACTCAAGACCTAATCTTCACACTCAGACAGCTGAGTGAAAAGGCCCTTGAGTATAAGAGTGAGATCCATCTTTGTTTCATAGATCTGGAAAAGGCGTTTGACAGGGTCCCCTGGAGCAAACTTTGGGACTGTTTGGCAAGGAAGAATATTCCGCACCTCTGATTCATGCTATACAGAGCTTCTACAAGTCTTGCAGAAATTATGTGAGGACAGCAAACCATAAGTCAGAAGAGTTCAGGACCACCACTGGTGTAAGACAAGGTGATATCCTATCACCTTACCTCTTCATACTCCTTATGGAAGATGTCATCAAGGCATGTAAAGAGAGAACAAGAAAGTATTCAGTGGGGTACTGGAAGATGAGACAGGTCTATATTTCAGAGCTGGCATTTGCTGATGATGTTGCCCTGATTGCTAAATCAGAGGCACATCTCCAATCCAACCTGCAAGTCTGGAAGGAAGAGCTGGAGAAGAGAGGGATGGTCATAAGCAGCTCTAAAACAAAATCCATGGTGATATCACGAGAAGAAAGAAGACATCAGATTAAGCTGGGAGAACAGGTCTTGGAGCAGGTCGACCACTTTAAATACCTCAGAGCTATTATAGACCGAAAGGGAGGCATCAAAGAAGAGTTGGCCACTCGAAAAGCAGCAGCTGGGAGACTATTTCAGGCCATAAATCGAGGATTCCTCAGCAAGAGAGAGGTTGGTAAGAAAACGAAGATGGCTGTATACCGCTCCACCTATGTCCCAGTCTTGACATATGGATGCGAGTCATGGGCAATGACTACAACCCATAAAAGCCAGATCCAAACCTCAGAAATGAGGTATCTGAGGAAGGTGGTTGAAGTAACAAGAAGAGACATGGTACGCAACCAGACGATACGTCAAGGCCTAAAATGCCACCCCCTACAGACCCAAGTAGAACAGTCCCAACTAAGATGGTTTGGCCATGTCTGCAGAATGGGAGAAGATCGGTGTAAAGTTTCTCTTCTTCTTTCCACTCTGTAAAGTGTCAGTCTGTGTGCTCTGTAAGGAAGAGTGGTGTGTTGTTGAGATCAGGCATGCTCCAGTCTACCCAGCTGTAAATGGGTAACTCACCCTAGTCCTGAGTTAGGGAAGGCAAAGGCTCCAGGGGAAGCAGGCCCTAAACTTGGTCACTCCAACCGACGCAGGATGGTGTATGTATGAAGTAGAAGTGTAGAGTGTGATTACCGCGAATGGTGTACTGTTCGTGTGCTGACCAATATAACCACTCATACACTTGTGTCTACAAGGCACCAATGCAGACTGCTGGAATCTTTGTTTACTCAATTTATTCAGACGTACACACTGGGACATACGAGTACATCATGGTATGTTGACATATCAATTTGTAGGTATACATAGCAGATCTGAAGTCATGACACATTCAGAAATAATGGGCAGTACATCAAAAGTTCAATGTCATGATACATTATGGCCGCATCCCCCTATCTGACTAAACGCGTCAGTGAAGGCAGATCGGTAAATAACTAAAGTTACTTGACGTCCATAGTTTGTAGCATATATTATGAAACCACGAAAGAGGGGGTTTCTAGCAAGATTGAGATCTCCCTGTCACTGTCCGATAATAGGATAAATAATCTGTTCTCTTGGCAGTGATCAAAACATATGATGACCGAAATCTAACATGGCCGCCTCCCTGAGTTGTCGTTCACTCATTCATAGGAAGGAGAATATAAGCCAGAGTTAATTTATAATGGGTATATAAATGATTTCATAAATGTTCCCATACAGCTCTACGGTGATCAGGTTAATTCACGTAGCCATAACCGCTGTAGGAAAGTCTGTCATCTTCGTCGATACAAAACACGACCCTAGCGATACGAAGCACAATGTTCCATCTAGGTCGAATCGACATGAGATCATCAAAATAGGGTCTGGCAATACATGGAGTCCGAATTATACATTGTACCGTACCTTAGGAGAGTCTCTAACATAAACTATAGTAGAGATACCATCTCCTTTAGAAGAAAACCACTTCATGAATCATATTTCCTTAAGAATCTACCAGCCCTTTGAAAAGTGCGTACCCGCCATTATCACGGTACATCGGAACTCATCACGACTTGTCAAGACAACTCATACTTCCGCTAGACCGGAATAACAAGAATCTAGTCCCTCCTACCCATCCAAAATATACAATATAGGACTGATTCTACTTGTACTAATAATATGTAATACATATGAATTCAGGCCATAAACACAATAAGCAAATTAATATATTTTCTGGCCCTAAAAAATAAGTACAAACGTAAGCGCAATATCCTTGCGCCGGATCAATATCCAGAACGATTACTCCTATAATCAAAAGTGTGAATCAAACATGGATTATCTCGCTTTTACCATAGACAGCATTTTCATACACAAATGAATGAATGTCTATATTTTTCCCATATTAAATAGCCATATCGATTTTTGTAATATGTGCGTCAAAATATGCACGCAACAGATTACCACACCCCTCGGGAAAAAAAAATGGTACATTTTTTTTTTTGAAATACATCTAGGAGCAACATACAATAGGCTCACAACGCACCAATAACAATGCGCAGATGATAAGCATAAGTTTTATGACCTTAGAGAAAGTACTTCTCTAAGTATAAATATTTCCAGAGAGGTGTCACCAACGCATACTACAATATTAGCAATGACACAATTTCCACATTAGTTTATACATAAATTTCATCTAAGATATCTTAACATCATGATCATCAAAGACGAAAAACATTGAAAGATCAGCGGTGAATAAATATCAATGAACCGCTAAGTAGTGTTACAATCAATATATGATATATTACATATGTGTACACATTTCAACATAGAAACAACTGTATCAAAGTTGTATAACAGTTATGAATCATGTGGGCATCTAGACAAAATATCTGCCATCACATTTTCTGACCCACGGATAGCTCGCACCGAAAAATGAAATGGCTGTAGAGCAATCGCGTATCGCGTTGATCTCGCGCTCTTCAGATTTTTACTCTGAATAGCCGTAAGAGCTTTCTGGTCAGTTTCCACAATGAAATGCGCGCCCAGAAGAAATCTTTGCAGTTTAAGGATTGACCAAACCATAGCCAATAATTCACGGTCTAGGACCGAGTAATTCTTCTCTGCGGCATTTAATTTCCGAGAAATATACATCACAGGATGCAGAGTTCCAGAGTACTCTTGCATTAGTGCAGCTCCAATCCCGGTGGATGAAGCGTCACTACGAAGAATAAATGTCTTATCCTTAGAAGGCAATACTAGGATAGGTGAAGTAGAAAACATAGTTTTAACCTTATCCAAAGAGGATTGACATTCTTGAGTCCAATGGACTACATTAGGAGACCCTTTCTTTAGCAAGGAAGAAAGAGGTGACATAATGGAGGACAGATTCGGGATGAATCGTCCATAAAATTGTATTAGACCTAAGAGACTTCGTACTTGCTTTTTAGTCTTAGGAATAGAAATGTTAAGTATCTTACTTGTATTATGGTCTTCTGTTTTTAGGAACCCATGACCAACACGGTGTCCTAAGAAAGATATTTCGCTAAAACCAATACATGCTTTCGATGGTTTCGCTGTCAGGTTATGCTCGCGTAAGATCGACAATAGTTCATTTATACCATTATAGTGATCGTTCCAAGTATCACTGAAAAGACAGATGTCATCAAGATACGCAATGACATCTGAGCGATGAGATAGGATTCGACGCATCATGCGTACAAATGTTGCAGGGGCGTTCATAAGACCGAAAGGCATGAAATTCCATTGGAATAGACCCCTAGGCGTCGAAAAAGCAGTAAACGGTTTGGCGTGTTCGGATAGTGGAACTTGCCAATATCCCTTAGACAAATCGAGTTTAGTAAAGAAGTGAGAATTCGATAGTCTCGTAAGTAGCTCTTCTAGTAAAGGCATAGGTTCAGCATCGAATTTAGTCACTTGATTCAATTTGCGATAATCCACGCAAAGACGTATGTTATTGTCTTTTTTCCGTACTATAACCATCGGCGAAGAATATGCTGATGTGGATGGTTCAATAATTTTTAACTCTATCATCTCATCTAACTCTTTCTCTACCTGTGCTTGAAAATGTATCGGGATAGGATACGGTCTGACTCTTATAGGACTATGGTCAGTAAGAATAATGTCATGTTGAATGACATCAGTTTGACCAGGAATGTCAGTAAGGACATCCTGAAATTGTTCTAACATAGTAGAAACTTGTTTCTGCTCTCCTGGAGATAATTCTGGAGAAATTGCAACATCTTTCCATGATTCATTAGAGTGAAGAGGAATCATTGGAAAAGGTAAATTTACATCCGAGAAACTCGTTTCCTCATCCTGTATTACTGACAGAGATGAGTACTGTCCATGTTGGACTGGAAAATCGTCCGTTGCCTGGAAAACAGGTTGTAAATAATCAGGACGTTCATGGAATTCCGTGAGCATGTTGATGTGGAAGGTTTTACGCTTCCCGTCAATATCGACGATATAGTCAACATCGGAAACTTTTGATATTATATCGTACGGACCTTTCCAAGAAATGAGAAGTCTATTTTCCCTACAAGGTAGCAAGACAAATGCTTTGTCACCTGGACAAAGTTGTCGCAAACATCTCTTTTTATTGGCAAATTCCCTTGCCTTCTGTTTCGCAAATTCAGAAGAAGCAGTTGCCAATTTGCATGCTTCAATAATCTTGTGTCTAAGTGCGATGACATATTCATAAGAGGATTTTGTGTCATCGACAATATTATCAGCAGTTATAAGATCATGAAGTAAGGACATAGGACCTCGCGGTTTCGCGCCAAAGACAAGTTCAAAGGGAGAAAATCCTGTATGTTCGTTGGCGACCTCTCTATATGCAAAGAGAGCCGCGGGTAAAACCCTATCCCAATCCTGAGGATGATCTTCTGTTATCTTACCTAGTAGGTTTTTCAGAGTTCTATTCAAACGTTCCACCATCCCATTGGACATAGGATGATAAATACTACTCAGCGATCTCTCTATCTTCAGAGTCGACATTACTTGAGACATGGTATCCGATATGAGTTGGGTACCATGGTCGGATAATATTTCTGCTGGAAACCCCAGACGAGAAAATATTAACCAAAGAGCATCTGCGACATCAGCAGTAGTTATGCTCTTTAGAGGAACAGCCTCCGGCCAACGTGTGCACATATCAACACACGTCAAAATAAATTGGTGTCCTCTAGCAGACTTTATCTTAAATGGACCAATGATGTCTATCGCCATTTTTTGAAATGGCCGAATGGGAATGTCTGCAGCCTGAATAGGTGCATCATGGCGTGGACCTCTGGATTTAATCTCTTGACATACTTTACAAGATCGACAATAGATTCGTATGTCCTTATTCACAGCAGGCCAAAAGAAAGATTGAAGAACTCTAGCTTTAGTACGGGAAAAACCCATATGTCCAGCACACTGCGAATCATGAGCGTGCTGTAAGATTTTAACTCTCATATTTTTAGGCACAAGGATTTGAGAATGAATGGACTTAGCGGAGTCTTGTACCATACGTACAAGTACGCCATTCTTCATCGTAATCCAAGATTTACGATTTGTATCCTTATTCGGATCACCTTTTGTTGCCAGAGTAAAGAATTTCTTTAGAGTAGGATCATCTTCCTGCTGTTTGATAAAGGAATCGTGGGAAATCTCCAAGGGATCATCTTGGATCTGCGCATCATTATCTTCAGAATGTGAAGATTGTGGCATATTAAGAGCTTGAGCCCTAGTGATTACTGCATTAGCAGATTGCATATTAACATTTTCCCAATTAGAAATTTGCTGTGGAGTGCATTCTTTCACTCCATGAATGCGACCGATGATAAGATCAGCGATCGGATTCGGCAAGAGACATGCTTGCACCTCTCCTGTAAAGAAAGGCGTAGCAATATTGATAATGGCAGTGGAGTACTTCTCCAATGTGCCACCAAATGTTACACATTTGACTATATTGCCTGTAGCTCGAGAAGGATTTACGAGTGATTGCCTCACTCCAATGGTAGTGCACCCCGAATCGAAAAGAATTGATACCGGAGTACCATCTATTAGGCCCCTATTAAAGACAAGAGCACCCCTTCCATTATGCGCAATTGACGCATGGAGAGCGGGAAGCGGGTGACCGCAGCTTAAAGTAGACACTGTGGTTGGATCGAATAATGTTTTGCATTGCGAACACTCAGATGCTCTAGCAAAATCGAAAGCGGAATTTGCTACACTGTTGGAGTCTTTTTTATCATTATTCTGATTATCGGTGTCGTGGAACTCCTGTTGTGCAGAGTTAGCCTGGTAATAAGATTTACCATGTCTTTTGTGTTGTGATCTACCTCGGTTATAATTGTCTCTATAATTATTATTGCCTCTGTTATAACCCCTATTTGGGTTTGAATCATAATATTCATGATCATAATCATCATGCTCATTATATTGAGTATCCCTGTAATATTGTTTCTTTTGTCTCCATGAAGCACTTGGGTAGTTCCTATAGCTACTCCCTTTCCGAGAATTTCTAACATTATGGGTACCCCTCGCGTGTCGAGGACTATCAGCCCGATTCCAGTTCTTCGAAGAAGAACCCTGATTTGAGTGGTTATCTTGGTTTTGATACTTATTCCAATTAACCTTTTTATCAAATTTATTTTTAGCTCCTTGGAATTTGTGTGAGTAATTCTGATTATATTCTGTTGCCGAAGCAACTGGCATACTCTCTTTAATGTTAGAGTTACTAAGAATCATGTCAGGGTGTGCCGTGGCATACTGGTCACAATATTCTTCCATTTGCTTTATTGTACCAGGTTTACGCTCATGTAAGAACTCTAGGAATGATTTATTTACAGAAGACATGACCTTGTCTCTTAGCAATAAATCCGTAAGACCATCAAATGTTTTCTCTGTTTTGGATAATTCAATCCATCGTGAAAGTGTAATTCGTGCTTTTGAGATGAAATCTGAGAATTCTACACCTACCTCAGGTCTCATTGTTTTAAACAAAAGACGGTAACCTTCCTCAGACAGCTGATATCTCTTTATCAAAGCTGCCCTAACAGCATCATAATTATCTTTGTCGGCCTCTTCAACAAAATATAACTTACTCAGAGACTCCCCTTTTAGATTTTCAGACAACTGATTCACATACTGTGATTTGTCAACATTATGAGATCGACAAGCCCGTTCAAATCTAGAAAGCCAAAATGTTATGTCATCACTGGTAGGGTTAAACGCTGGTACCTTGACCTTGTACACAAAGGGTTTACCATTACCACCAGATGCCTGATTAACATTACTCATACATGTCAATTTTAATTTCTCTAATTCAAACTCATGTTCTCTTATTGCTTTTCTCTCTTCAGCTTCTCTATCTAATCTTTTCTGTTCTGCAGCAGCAGCAGCTTCTAATTTTTTCTGTTCTGCAGCAGCAGCAACTTCTAATTTTTTCTGTTCTGCAGCAGCAGCAACTTCTAATTTTTTCTGTTCTGCTGCAGCAGCAACTTCTAATTTTTTCTGTTCTGCAGCAACTTCTAATTTTTTCTGTTCTGCAGCAACTTCTAATTTTTTCTGCTCTGCATCAGCTTCTAATTTCTTCTGTTCTGCCTCAAATCTCCTTTCCTCCACTTGCATCTGCAATTTCTTAAGTTCAGCAGCAGTATCAGCTTCTTTTTCTAATCTTTTTTCTTCAGCTAGAGCTTTCCTTTCTTCTGCAGCAGCTTTTTTTTCTTCTATTTGAAGTTTTCTCTCCTCAGCCGCAGCTTTTTTTTCCTCAGCAGCAGCTTTTCTTTCTTCAACAGCAGCAGCAGTTTTTTTCTCTTCTGCAGCTAATGCTTTGTCATATTGAGCAACAGCCCATTGTTCTAAGTCTTTTCCAGTCTTATCAAGAGATTTTCCTTGTGCAATGAAATAATCTAATGTAGACATATTGTCTTCTTAAATCAGAAACCTGAAAAAGTAAATAAATTACCCTATTTCACTTTAATGGGAGACAAGTCTATACCATAGACTTAGTCTTAGTCCAAACTTGTATGGTTTATAATAACCAATGATAACTTGAGTACCTGTGGACAACAATAACTGTATCTCAAATACTGTGGGAGACAAGCCTTACAAAGGTCTTGTATACCTCAATGTAATCAAAGATCACTTGAGTACCTGTGGAAAAAATATTTCCCTTTACCAATCACTTTGGGAGACAAGCCTTACAAAGGTCTTGTACATTTTGTTTTATAACAATAACAATCATAAAGTACTGATCTGTACTATACTATCAGTGTATACCACTATACGTCATATGTCAACTAAAGACATTACAAAGGACAAACAAGAAAAGACAATATGAACACATTTGCAGAGATCAAATTAAATTAAATAGGAGAAATGAAAAAAAATGATCACAGAAACCGTGATGATAACTGCAATAAGATAACAAGACAAATAATGCCACAGTGTATAAACATAAGGGTGTAAAGAACTGAAATGAAAGAAAAGATGAGACCTACAATTATACAAACAAATCAAACAAAACTAAGGAACACAAAATTATTAACAAAAACAACGAAGAAAAGAACACCTCATCACAACTAACAGAAATAGCAGCAAATTGTTGCTAACAAATTTCCAATTAAGAAAATGTGTACCTATAGAATACTAGTACCAGACCAATGTCACTCGGCATACCTTGTACTAGTCACACAGAACATAAACTAATTTAATACATAACAAATAACATGTAAGCATAAATAGCATATAGCATACAATATAATTTATGTCATGAATGGAATGTGTTGCAGGTATAGTGTTGTAAAGCAGGCACAGTTTATTTTAATACTAATAACTTGCCACTTTATTCAGTAATAGATTTAATTTTAAACTATTACACTGTCAATTTTTCTCTGTTGAGCATATGAAGATCCAACGATGAACTATGCACTTTATGTTCAACAACACTGTGATTCTTCTGTACGTTGAGAAATGTCAACAATACTGCTCCAGATATTTTCTACACTTGATACCACTGTCCTGTGTAATACTGTCTGTACAGCGAAAAACTGTCAACAAGCGCTGACCTAGATACAGCATCCTATCGGTAATACAGGTCAAGCTGACATCGACTGTATAGCTGTCCTACTGGTGTTGATGTGTTCAAACAAATGTTCTTTCAGCTGTAAACTGTGATTCTCAACACAAAACTGCGTAAGCTGGACCCAGGAATCTGGCTCGCCACTGTAAAGTTTCTTTTCTTCTTTCCACTCTGTAAAGTGTCAGTCTGTATGCTCTGTAAGGAAGAGTGGTGTGTTGTTGAGATCAGGCATGCCCCAGTCTACCCAGCTGTAAATGGGTAACTCACCCTAGTCCTGAGTTAGGGAAGGCAAAGGCTCCAGGGGAAGCAGGCCCTAAACTTGGTCACTCCAACCGACGCAGGATGGTGTATGTATGAAGTAGAAGTGTAGAGTGTGATTACCGCGAATGGTGTACTGTTCGTGTGCTGACCAATATAACCACTCATACACTTGTGTCTACAAGGCACCAATGCAGACTGCTGGAATCTTTGTTTACTCAATTTATTCAGACGTACACACTGGGACATACGAGTACATCATGGTATGTTGACATATCAATTTGTAGGTATACATAGCAGATCTGAAGTCATGACACATTCAGAAATAATGGGCAGTACATCAAAAGTTCAATGTCATGATACATTATGGCCGCATCCCCCTATCTGACTAAACGCGTCAGTGAAGGCAGATCGGTAAATAACTAAAGTTACTTGACGTCCATAGTTTGTAGCATATATTATGAAACCACGAAAGAGGGGGTTTCTAGCAAGATTGAGATCTCCCTGTCACTGTCCGATAATAGGATAAATAATCTGTTCTCTTGGCAGTGATCAAAACATATGATGACCGAAATCTAACATGGCCGCCTCCCTGAGTTGTCGTTCACTCATTCATAGGAAGGAGAATATAAGCCAGAGTTAATTTATAATGGGTATATAAATGATTTCATAAATGTTTCCATACAGCTCTACGGTGATCAGGTTAATTCACGTAGCCATAACCGCTGCAGGAAAGTCTGTCATCTTCGTCGATACAAAACACGACCCTAGCGATACGAAGCACAATGTTCCATCTAGGTCGAATCGACATGAGATCATCAAAATAGGGTCTGGCAATACATGGAGTCCGAATTATACATTGTACCGTACCTTAGGAGAGTCTCTAACATAAACTATAGTAGAGATACCATCTCCTTTAGAAGAAAACCACTTCATGAATCATATTTCCTTAAGAATCTACCAGCCCTTTGAAAAGTGCGTACCCGCCATTATCACGGTACATCGGAACTCATCACGAC
The DNA here is from genome assembly GCA_024509875.1 of Oreohelix idahoensis. Taxonomy (NCBI): domain Eukaryota; kingdom Metazoa; phylum Mollusca; class Gastropoda; order Stylommatophora; family Oreohelicidae; genus Oreohelix; species Oreohelix idahoensis. The sequence goes on along the minus strand of JAMPIV010002585.1, from coordinate 452,039 downwards.
TTGTCAAGACAACTCATACTTCCGCTAGACCGGAATAACAAGAATCTAGTCCCTCCTACCCATCCAAAATATACAATATAGGACTGATTCTACTTGTACTAATAATATGTAATACATATGAATTCAGGCCATAAACACAATAAGCAAATTAATATATTTTCTGGCCCTAAAAAATAAGTACAAACGTAAGCGCAATATCCTTGCGCCGGATCAATATCCAGAACGATTACTCCTATAATCAAAAGTGTGAATCAAACATGGATTCTCTCGCTTTTACCATAGACAGCATTTTCATACACAAATGAATGAATGTCTATATTTTTCCCATATTAAATAGCCATATCGATTTTTGTAATATGTGCGTCAAAATATGCACGCAACAATCGGCTACCACGACAAGCATGGGAAACAAAGAGCCAAGGATCCAGACCCCGAGGACGACCCAGAGTCCGCTGGGAGGACAACATTAGACAATCTTTGAAGGACCGAGGACTAGAATGGAACCAGGCCAGGAGGAAGACAGCCGATAGAATAGTCTGGCGCTCTCTCTTCCAAACCTCTACACCTCACGGTAGAAGGGGAACGACTAAGTAAGTAAGTAAGTCAGTACTATACTGATCTTAAAGCCAAATAAAAACCTCACGCCACAGCTGTGTTGATAGCAGAAAGTGAAGAAGAACCACAGAAACTGTTAAACATTACAAACAGAGCAAATAGTGAGAAAAACAAATTAAACCTAATTATTTCCAAAACAATAGTAGTGGTAAAAACAAAATAGAAAACATCAGTTAAATATGTTAAAAAAAAAAAGGAGTGATATTAAATCAAGTACAAAAACATCAGGACATACACTGAGGTAACCTGTTGATAGCTTTACAAAGCAGTCCTTGTTCTGGTATCCCCAGGTTAAGAGATACCAAGGGAGGCCAAAGAATACATGGGGAAGAGAACTGGAGACAGACAGGGGAATGAAGAAAACAATGAAAGACCTTAAGTTGATGGCACAGGACAAGAAGACTTGGCATAAGATTGTTGAAAGCCTATGCTGCACGGGGAGCTTAAATAATGGAAAAAAATAAAGATAACATAATGATTTCTGTTTTGTAAGTGAAAGTCTTCTGAGATTCCCTCATTTTGTATAATAGGTGCAAAACTACTGAAGACTATCAATGTGAGTCAAGATGGCTTAATAAAAGGTAGCATCTCAACATCTCAGTCCAGAAATGATGTTTCAGGAGGGATAATGCTGAAGCTCAAAACTGCAATAGATATTGTTGTCCAATCAAAGGGCGAATGTCTGATCTATGTGTGTGCTGTAGATTCACCTGATGCTGCTGTGCTTTGTTTGGGAACTAGACAGAATGAAGACTGCAACTTTACAACTGTTTGTTTAGAAGGTGTTGAAGAAATTTAAGTGACTGTCTGATACAGTGGTTCTCAACGTGGGCCCCTCGGCTCCCCAGGGAACCATGGCATATTTCTAGGGATGCCACAGTAAGTGCCACATTTCTGGTAAAGTATCTTTTTTCCAGCTAACAGCGACTATGAGGGGGGCCACAGAGGTACATAAGGCTCAGAAGGGAACTATGAGCAAATAAAGGTTGAGAACCACTGGTCTAATAGATAAACGAACGAACAAACTTTATTTTCGAAGGGTTAAGAATTGGGCTCGCAGGCCCGTCTAACATTCTGCCCTTCCACTCTCAGAAGCATGGTAGGGAATATAATCACCAGAGTGCATGCATCCCTCAACCAATCTGGCAAGTGTTTTAACCCTGTAACTTCTTAATACTCAGATGAGCAGTATTCACCACATGCACACACAAAACACTGCATCAGTATTTGACTACCAAGTGTTTTCTTCCTTATCGCCTTATCTTGTAAAACAAATTGTCATAGTAACCAATACTGCAAGAGCATGTGCTTTAACATAGGCTTCCATCTGCAGTGGTGGTCCATGCTTCAAAAGGAGCAAAAAGGAAGATGATGGTGGTTATATTAGACTATAACTAAAGTTTTATAATGAAGGTTTTAAAAAACGACATAATCGGATGGCATGATAGAGAGAATGATTCAGCAGAAAGTAACAGAGAAGCTGATATTGTTGGGAGACATATTCGCCCATGCCATTAGAATGTGATGACAGCAGCTCAAAATCAACACTGTGTTCCAATCCTTTGTTGCAGAATTCATTTACATTCATTGACAGACTTCAGCCCTTTTAGAGTTCTCAAGTCCAGTTCCATGCTGTCCATCCATCTTCCATGGGGCAATCACTTTGTCATTTTGCTGTGAGTTTGCTTAACATACACCTTTTTTCCTATCTGTGGTGGCCTCAATTTGAGAACTTATTATGTTAGAGTGAGTTAGCTGCCCTGACTCCTTTCTGCTTTCTTTGTGATGTGTTAGAGCCTCCGTAACGTAGGACCTTTTTATGGCTGAGTGATTAAATTATTTGCTTTGGTCGACTTGTCCATACATCTGTCAGAGTCAATTTTTCTTGTTCATTTATTTGAGAAGGAGACAGTTTTTAGCTTGGAATAGTTTGAGGTACATAATTTTGTTTTGTTTTAGTTGCATGGCTAATTTGTGCATGAGCTGAAGGAGTGTTGATGTTATAATTCTGTGACCTGTACTTTGGTTCCCATGCATTAAGTAAATAATGGCAATGTCAGAATTATGTAAGCTGTCAGTTCTTCAGGTGATAAGTGAACAAAATATGTGTGTGGTGTATGTGTATCCATGTATGTGTGCACACATAAATGTACAACAGCATAATGGTATTTATGTAATTAACAACTTCTGGCTAAATGTTTATGGCATGTATTCATGAATAAACTCACTAAATTATGATCTGGAATACTGTGTTCTCGACCTGATGACTGATTTTGTGTTTCACAAATTCTTGTTCTGCCTTTTCTTTTTTAAATGCATAGTGTGTCTTAAACTCAAATGTCAAGGTTGTTATACTGTATTGCTGCTCTGAAACACTGAGAAGAACAAGAAAGTTATACTATCGTAAATACTAGATGCTTAAGCAGGACAGAAGAAATGGTATGGCAAGATCACCATTGTGGAACTGATGGAAAGAACCCAAAAAATACCACTGGAACAAAGATGTGAGGAACAGATGCTGACACTGGTAATGACACACATTTTGCTGTGATCCGCGACATCTTATTCTGTTCCTTTTTTAAAAAAATATGTAGTGTATCTTCGAGCGTCCAGTTCAAGAGTGGTTAGAGTGCTGTCTCTTGCAGCAAAGGTAATGAGGTTCAATTCACAGTATCGACATGCTCAAGTCTACCCACCTTTCCTAATGAGTTAGGGAAGGAAAAGGCAGCGAGGAAGGGTACTGGAACACTTCACTCCCCAATGGAAGTATCTGCTATGGTACTACTGTTAGTGTTTCTTTTAACCATTTCCTTTCCTTGCTGCCTTTGCCTTCCCTAACTCACTAGCAGAGTTAGGTACCATTTACAGCTGGGTAGACTGCAGCGTGACGCCACCAGGTTTTGATCCAGGAACCTGGTAACTAGGCTGCTAGAGGAGTGCGCTCCAACCGCTTAGCCAATCAGATGCTGTCAAGTATGTAATGAACTAAAAATTCCCAGCAAAATAAAAAACTACTTCAACTATAGCTGGGAATGGGCTATTTTAGAATAGAACAATTTTACTGAGAACAGTGTCTACAAAACAATAATACAGAGTATTTCCCTACTAAAATGTAGGAAGTATGAACAAAAAAAATGAAGGAATATGCCTTCATACTAGGTCAGATGGCACTCTTTAACCTTGCACGGCTGAAGGCAAAAACGAAAGTCACAAGGGTCACTATTGTAATGTTATGATGTATGTATATAATCATTACCTCGTCATCTACACAAGCACACACGTTTCAGAAGGGACTCAGTAAAAGCATGTTCAATTCGTAGCCATGTTTATTTACAGAATATCGTACATGTCAAGATTCGCATTATATTACAATGTGTGGTTCGTACTTTAATGTATTCATATTACATCCCCCCTTTTTTTGAAAAAAAAATGTGTGTAAACATTTCCAACGAAATGTTTCATGTGAGAAAGGATAAGTATGTGTAATGCTCAGTGTGAGTATATATATGTCACTGTCTGTATCGGCTGGGAGGTGTCACTGTACGGCCAGAACGAGTGGTGTAAAGTGCTGGTGGTTCTGCGGAAGTCCCTGGTTTAGCTTGAGTTGGTTGTAATTTCGGCCTTGGCGCTTGTTGGTTTTGTGGGGCACCAAAGTCTGGAGTTACTGCATTGTCTGTTGAAAGCATGGGAATTCTCTGTTCTGTTGTATTCTGTGGGATTTCTCTTATGTCCACTCTGTTTCGCCTCAGGAGGTTGCTGCTGCTGTCTGGTCTTAAAGTATAGCTCCTGGGTTCAGGGTTTCTGGAAATGATTGTTGCTTTTGACCATGTGTCATTGTTGTGGTTGTAGGTAGTCACATGCTGACCAGGATATAATGGTGGTAAGTCTTTAGCACATTTGTCATAGTTGGATTTCTGAACTTGCTGACGATGCTGAAATTGATCATATGTGCTGTCTCTATGTTGTGGACGGAAGTGGACCTTAGATGGTAGGAGGTCTTTAATTCTTCTATCAAACATAAGTTCTGCTGGACTGTCGATCTTACTGTCTACCGGTGTTGTTCTCCATCTCAAAAGTGCTAGGTGTACATCCTCTGTTCTTGTTTTCTTCATGATTGACTTGATAGTTTGTATCTGTCTCTCAATGAAACCATTAGATTTAGGGTATCTAGGTGATGATGTTGTGTGTTTGATCTTCCAGTCCTTAGTGAAGTTTCTGTATGCTTGACCTGAGAAATGTGGACCGTTGTCTGATCTAATTTCATCTGGGATGCCAAACATGCTGCAATACTTCTTTGTAATGTCTGCAATAACAGCTGATGGTGAGGGTTGTGGAAGTTTCTCAATGATGGGAAATTTGCTGTAGTAATCAGCAATAATAAGATAGTCATTATTGTCGATTGAGAAAATATCAGTTCCTATAATGCTCCAAGGGCTCAATGGTATGTCTGATGGTATGAGAGGTTCTCTGCACTGCCTATTTGCATGTTCTTGGCAAATTGAACAGTTTTTACATAGTGTTTCTATGTCCTTGTTTATCTGTGGCCAGTAAACATCTTTCTTTGCTCTCAGTTGTGTCTTCACAATACCAAGGTGACTATTATGGAGCTGTTTAAGGATGATATCGCGTTGTGTTTCTGGTACAACAATGCGATCTCCTTTAAGGATCAGACCATCTTCGATGCTTAACTCGTCCCTCATCGAGTAGTATGGACGGATGTGTGTTGGAACTTCCCTGATAGAGCTTGGCCATCCATGGTATATCAGTTCTTTGAGAGAGTTAAGGATAGGATCTCTCATTGTGTCTTCTCTGATGTGTTCAAGCCGATTATCGCTAAACTTGACAAAATCAACTTTGATGTTTGGGGTAAGATCTGCTGTCTTGTTGGGGTTTGGTAATCTGCTGAGAGCATCTGCAAGACCTATATCCTCTCCTGGGATATACTGAATATTAAAATCATAACCTTGTGTTTCCAATAACAGAGCTTGTAGTCGTGGTGGTGCTGAAGCTATTGGTTTTTTATGAATCATCTCAAGTGGCTTATGATCTGAGAGAATTGTAAATGGGCGGTTGAAAAGAAATGTGTGGAAGCGTTTGATTCCAAAACGTACAGCTAGCATTTCTCTTTCAATGTTTGCAAGTTTCTTTTCGCCAGAACTTAATGATTTGCTTGCGTAAGCTACAGGACGAAGTTCTTTGGCATAGTGTCCTTCAGGATTTTTGTCTGGTTGCAAAAGTGCTGCTCCTAGGCCTTTCAGACTGGAATCAACCATGAGAAAAGTGGGTGCTTGCATGTCATAGTATTTCAAGCATGCATCAGATGATATGAGGGTCTTCAAGTGGTTGAATATGTGTTGGTAGTCTTCTGACCATTCATACGGAGTTTCATTCTGTAGTAGAGATCGCAAAGGTTCTGCAGCAGCTGACAAATTTGGTATGAATTGTGCTAGGAAATTGACAGCACCTAAGAATTGTTGCAGTTCCTTCTTTGTAGCTGGTGTTGGCATGTCATGAATATCTTCAACCTTTTTAGGGTCTGGTTTTACACCATTCTGGGTGTACAGCAATCCAAAAAATTGTATCTCCGTTGCCTTAATTGTACACTTTTTGCTGTTGAATGTTAGCCCATTGGCCTGTGCTACATGCATCAAGTTAATCAAGTTACGGTCGTGTTCTTGTTCTGACCTGCCGCAGACTACAATGTCATCCGCAATAGCCACTGTACCAGAACATTGCTCAACAATGTTGTCAATCTTCTGTTGGAAGATGTCTTGTGATACATTCAAACCAAATGGGAGTCTCTTGAAACAATATCTGCCGAATGGTGTTCGAAAAGTTGTAAGGAGTTGACTTTCCTCTGCTATCTCAACACTCCAGTATCCGTGTACAGCATCTAGTTTAGAAAAATATTTGGCATTGTGGAATCTGTGAGTTATCTCTTCCACTGTATGCATTTTGTGTGGACAGCGCTTTAGACTGTTGTTTAAGTGTTTTGGGTCAAGGCAAACCCGAAGAGAACCATCCTGCTTCAGAACGGTTGTGATACTACTACACCAATCAGAATGCTCTTCAACCTTTCTAATAACATCATTCTGCACCATCTTTTCTAGTTCTGTGGCAAGTTTCTGTTTAACATGTATAGGATACTTTCTAGGTGGGTCTATCTTTGGCTCAGCGTTGTCTTTTAAAAAGAATCTTGCCTTTCCTGGAAGTTTGCCTATTCTGTCGAACTGTTCTGGGAATCGCTGTTTAAGGTCATCTACTCCAGTGACGTGTAGAGTAAGATGTTCTTTTTTGTCAGCTTTAATGTTGTTAATAGTTACCACACTCAGCTTTTCGCACATTGGTAAACCCAAAATTGCAGGTCCTTCAACATCTACCAAGTAAAATGTTGACGATGTCCATTCAGAGTCTCTGTATAAACATTCAAGTGTTACTGCTCCGAAACAGTCTATACTTGTTCCATTGTAAGCTCTTAGCTTTGTCCTGCCACTCCTACTTTTTACATCCCTTGTGGGAAATCCTTGCTTATCCACCTTGTCAGGCATGATCTGTCTGAATATTCTTAAGGGTAGAGTGTTACCTTGGGCACCTGTGTCTATCTTGAACCGAATATATCTTTCTTTGTGCCTTTTAATTCCTGGTATTCGGAATTGTACCTTGCAGAAAGCCTGCGTTCTCTTTGGTTCATTACTGAAAGTTAGTATCTTCACAGTATCAAAAGTGGAAGGATCACTTTCTTCACTGGAGTCAAGGTCCTCAGTCATCATAGAGTGTGTTTGTTTTGACGACTTTCTGCTGTGAAGTTTGTGTTGAGCACTGTCTTGTTTCCTCTTGAAACATAATTTTATCCAGTGGCCCCTCTTTCTGCAGTAATGACATGTAGAGTCTTTAGCTGGACAGTGGTTTTGTATGTGGTTTAGGCCACAACATTTACACATAGCACCTCTGCTTGTGTTGTGTTTTTCTTGTTGTTTCGAACCAGTTGCTTTGTTGTGTCTAGGTTTATAGCTTTTCACTGCATCCACCTGGGCTGCTAATGTACCTTGCTGAATTTGTTTAATGTTTAGTGCTTGTGCCTCGTGTTTCCTGCCTTCATCCAGAAGTTGTTGTAAAGTTAGCGTATCACTCTGGCTCAGTAGCCATTTCTGGAATTCTGGCATTGGTGTGCTAAGAAGAATCTGTTCAATAATTCGCTCTTTTTCTTCTTCGTTGCTAAATTTACATACTCTTGTTTTCTCCTTAATGCGAGTGAAGAAATCATCTAGGCTTTCACCACGTTTCTGTCGCAGGTGGTGAAGCTCTAATCTTGCCGCTCTAAAGTTTGTGTGCTTTATGATCAGACGCTTTTCAAATTCGTCCAATATGGCTACGGGGTCGGTTGCCGACTCAACCGGCATGGCGGTAGCAAAACTGTTGTAAATTTTCAAACCTTCATCGTCCAATGCTTCTAGGATATATGGAGTTAGGGTTTGTCCTTCCAGACCAGTGGTCTTGGAATATAGATCTATGCGTTGGCGCCATAACAAGAAAGCTTCACTCTTATCATCTTGACCGGCAAATCTCATTTGCGGTGCGCTGCGGTAATGTTTAGCTGCCATTGTTGACCTCGATGACGAAAATTAGCCGAATAAACTGTACTCACGTGTTATCGTGTAGCTGTTTTGCGTCAGTCCGGTATCCCACCGCTGCCACCATGTAATGTTATGATGTATGTATATAATCATTACCTCGTCATCTACACAAGCACACACGTTTCAGAAGGGACTCAGTAAAAGCATGTTCAATTCGTAGCCATGTTTATTTACAGAATATCGTACATGTCAAGATTCGCATTATATTACAATGTGTGGTTCGTACTTTAATGTATTCATATTACAACTATAAGAGACATGTTGTTCACCGATGATGCTGCAATCATCACTCAAAGTCAACAGAAGCTCCAGAGCTTCTCTCAAGAACACAAGGAATTTAGCCTCCAGGATTTTGCACCAGTTACAATCAATCCTAGCTATTCGAATGATCCATATTTTCAGATTCGCTCATTCATGCGAGATCAAATGTAACCCATTTTTTGCCATTCGCAGGCTCCTCACGGGTATTCGTGGCCATGCGCAGTAGGCAACAAATTTTGAGACGCCTACCACGGCTGTTTGTGCCCTACACGGCTGTTTGTGCCCTATACCAGAGCGCTCTTTTAGTTTCGGTGACCGGAATTCTGACACCGGGTATAAAATTTTGTGTGCACCGTAAAAGACTATTTAAGTTTTTGGCGGGGAAAATCAGCTGATGTGTGAGTAAAATCAGTAAAATATAAATCATTACACACTCGTTCTGGATAAACACAGCGCTAAAATTCTTTTGTGTACTATAACTTTGTTCTGTGTTCTATTTTTGATTGCATTTTTATTTGTTTGAAATTAGTTTTGACGGAGTTACAGACTTTTGAAAACAGCGTCATCATTTAAGGAAATTCATAAAATAAGTAATCTTTTTATTAATTTAATATCTAAAAATCGGCCCATTCGTTTGAGTTTATAATTATAAAGATTTCTCGAAGGGAAGCTAAAGATTATTTCCACATACTTTTTTTTTTTTTGGTTTCATATCTTGAGAATGTGTGGTAGTCAGTTTTGTGAGTGTGGCATTACAAGAACAAGCATATTGTCACCAGATTTTATAGCATTTAAATCCCTTTAAACGCATTCCTGATACCCACAAATCTTAAATAAGGTAGTAAAAAAATAACTTTTTGTAAAGCACCATCTGTTTTTGCATTTTCATTCATTTATAATGATATTTAGCTACGTATATAAGCGTCAGAAAACATGTAAAGCTATAGATAGATTACTTCCACATAATTTGATCTATCTTTCAAGTCTTGTTAATCTTCTATCTATAATATGAATTTTTTTTTAATTGTGTGTGAGATAAGGACTGTTCCATTGGTGTTCTTTGGTAGACAATCCTGTGCACACGACGGCTGCCAGCGAATTCTAAGTAACTGTTTGTATATCTTCTTTCATTCAAAGTTACAATGCAGGTAGTAAATTTAGAGAAACCAAATTCTAAATCTAATACCATCCTTTTATCAATGGCTAGAGTCAGTGATACATATGATAATTTAGAAATATTTATGAATGGCATGAAAGCTCAGATAGAGTCACTAAAATATTTAGAGTGGGATGGTAAACAAGTTGTTGTTTTCTTATTCGGGGATTATTTCCTTGTTTTGCTGGAGACACCACAGACATGGGTATATTCCTTGAGCTCCAGACAAACCAAACATTTTCATTAAAGACATCCAGAGAGCATACAACTTGCAAACCAAGAAGTTTGGCCATGTTGATAAGAGATTACAATAGATATATGAAATATGGGAAAGGGAATAAAAGGCAAGTGGCACATTACCATAATTGTTTACACAAACCAATGTTAGAGATTGAAATTGAAAATGTAGCTCCTCCTTACCTTCATATTTTATTAGGCATTGTTTTGAAACACCACAGACTTCTAGAACAGGTAGCTGATACAATAGACGCAAAGATATTTGAGAATTCGCAAGAGATACATGCAAACATTAGTACTTTTAAGAACTTGAAGAGATTTAGTAGGAACTGGAAATAGGCAGAAGAATTAGGAGCTAAAATTGAATTTTTCAGGTAGGTATTGAACTTTGTGAGGATAAGGAGGAGACAGATAATTTTAAAGTTAGTTTTTTTTTTTTTTTTTTTTTTTTTTTTTTTTTTTTTTTTTTTTTTTTTTTGCGTTCGCCCGCTAATACTCGAGGCGAAATCTCAGGTTATTATTTTTTATGTCTAACCTGACATTGATTTTACGTGAGTATCCCTTTATTTCTTGTACAGAGACAGGTGTCCCTCGCCATTCAGGCAAATACTCGCCGATTTCGGAGGTACCCATTGCAGCTGGGTCGGCTCAGGAGCCGCCAGTCCCTGGTCGACGACACTCCTTCAAATGCCCTCGCCAGGTCTCGAGTTAATCCAGTCCAAATCCCGGTCGACGAAAAATCCTCAAATGCCGTCGCCCGGGTTTGATCCTGTATCACCCGGTCGCCAGAGCGGTGTTGTAACCACTACGCTAGCGCGGCTCCCTAAAGTTAGACTTGAAAATGCACAAGATGCGCTGGCCAAACTTCAGTTTCAAGATCTGTGTACTAGGTCTGGTCCAGTTTGCTCACACATGGACAAGGTACTAGCCAAACACAAAATCATACAACAGGCTTATAATAGCAGAGCATTTATAGGGAATCACTGCCACAGATATCTCACACAAAAAGTTTATAAAGATCTTACAAGAGCAATCATTACACAAACACTGAAAATTACAGACAAACAAGATATAACTAACATAGCTTTTATTGCCCAGGAACAATTCAACTCACTGAAAGAAGCATTTGAGAAAGTACGCAACAAAATATCACACAGTAAACCAATTAGTAAAGAATCAATAACAGCATCGATAGAGACTTATATGTCTTTGTTCAGAAAGCTATTCCCTAGTAAGACAATTCATAAACAGCACATATTAGAAAAACATTGCGCAGACTGGATCAGAACTCATGATGTATGATTGAGATAATTGTTAGCTCTCATGTTCTGGGGACAATTGGGTGTGTTATTTTAAGGTTATAAATGTGGACATGCAATTTAAACTTTCAATAATTAATGTTTGACGCATGAAACCAAAACAAAACTTTGATATCCATTTTCTGCAGGTTTTCTACTTTTGATTTCTGTAATTTGTTATGCATGTTGATTGTGACCGTTTTAGTGTAAATTGAATTAGAAACAAACCATAACAAAATGTAAAAAAAACCCGTAAATTTTACACTATTTCAGACTATTATATCTTCTGTTCTAATTGTGATAAAATGTTTGTTCTTGTTCTAAAATTTACTCTAACATTTCTAGTCTAGCTTTACGCAAAATTAAAGCCGGTATTTATAATAATAAAGTAGCATAAAAGCAATTCAAACATGTTTTGGGGACAATTGGGTGTGTTATTTTAAGGTAATAAATGTGGACTTGCAATTTAAACTTTCAATAATTAATGTTTGACGCATGAAACCAAAACAAAACTTTGATATCCATTTTCTGCAGGTTTTCTACTTTTGATTTCTGTAATTTGTTATGCATGTTGATTGTGACCGTTTTAGTGTAAATTGAATTAGAAACAAACCATAACAAAATGTAAAAAAAAAACGTAAATTTTACACTATTTCAGACTATTATATCTTCTGTTCTAATTGTGATAAAATGTTTGTTCTTGTTCTAAAATTTACTCTAACATTTCTAGTCTAGCTTTACGCAAAATTAAAGCCGGTATTTATAATAATAAAGTAGCATAAAAGCAATTCAAACATGTTTTGGGGACAATTGGGTGTGTTATTTTAAGGTAATAAATGTGGACTTGCAATTTAAACTTTCAATAATTAATGTTTGACGCATGAAACCAAAACAAATCTTTGATATCCATTTTCTGCAGGTTTTCTACTTTTGATTTCTGTAATTTGTTATGCATGTTGATTGTGACCGATTTAGTGAAAATTTCATTATAAACAAACCATAACAAAATATAAAAAAACGTAAATTTTACACTATTTCAGACTATTATATCTTCTGTTCTAATTGTGATAAAATGTTTGTTCTTGTTCTAAAATTTACTCTAACATTTCTAGTCTAGCTTTACGCAAAATTAAAGCCGGTATTTATAATAAAAAAGTAGCCTAAAAGCATTAATTAAGCCCTATCAAAAGTAAACATCGCCACATGTTTTTCCCATTAGGAAGCTGACCACGTGACCTCTGTCAAGTGGGCTATAAATAACGCGGTCGGGGAAAAAGGGGAAATAACTAAAAGATCGCTCGCAAACAGCCGTGCCTATACCAGAGCGCTCTTTTAGTTTCGGTGACCGGAATTCTGACACCGGGTATAAAATTTTGTGTGCACCGTAAAAGACTATTTAAGTTTTTGGCGGGGAAAATCAGCTGATGTGTGAGTAAAATCAGTAAAATATAAATCATTACACACTCGTTCTGGATAAACACAGCGCTAAAATTCTTTTGTGTACTATAACTTTGTTCTGTGTTCTATTTTTGATTGCATTTTTATTTGTTTGAAATTAGTTTTGACGGAGTTACAGACTTTTGAAAACAGCGTCATCATTTAAGGAAATTCATAAAATAAGTAATATTTTTATTAATTTAATATCTAAAAATCGGCCCATTCGTTTGAGTTTATAATTATAAAGACTTCTCGAAGGGAAGCTAAAGATTATTTCCACATACTTTTTTTTTTGGTTTCATATCTTGAGAATGTGTGGTAGTCAGTTTTGTGAGTGTGGCATTACAAGAACAAGCATATTGTCACCAGATTTTATAGCATTTAAATCCCTTTAAACGCATTCCTGATACCCACAAATCTTAAATAAGGTAGTAAAAAAATAACTTTTTGTAAAGCACCATCTGTTTTTGCATTTTCATTCATTTATAATGATATTTAGCTACGTATATAAGAGTCAGAAAACATGTAAAGCTATAGATAGATTACTTCCACATAATTTCATCTATCTTTCAAGTCTTGTTAATCTTCTATTTATAATATGAATTTTTTTTTTAATTGTGTGTGAGATAAGGACTGTTCCATTGGTGTTCTTTGGTAGACAATCCTGTGCACACGACGGCTGCCAGCGAATTCTAAGTAACTGTTTGTATATCTTCTTTCATTCAAAGTTACAATGCAGGTAGTAAATTTAGAGAAACCAAATTCTAAATCTAATACCATCCTTTTATCAATGGCTAGAGTCAGAGATACATATGATAATTTAGAAATATTTATGAATGGCATGAAAGCTCAGATAGAGTCACTAAAATATTTAGAGTGGGATGGTAAACAAGTTGTTGTTTTCTTATTCGGGGATTATTTCCTTGTTTTGCTGGAGACACCACAGACATGGGTATATTCCTTGAGCTCCAGACAAACCAAACATTTTCATTAAAGACATCCAGAGAGCATACAACTTGCAAACCAAGAAGTTTGGCCATGTTGATAAGAGATTACAATAGATATGGGAAAGGGAATAAAAGGCAAGTGGCACATTACCATAATTGTTTACACAAACCAATGTTAGAGATTGAAATTGAAAATGTAGCTCCTCCTTACCTTCATATTTTATTAGGCATTGTTTTGAAACACCACAGACTTCTAGAACAGGTAGCTGATACAATAGACGCAAAGATATTTGAGAATTCGCAAGAGATACATGCAAACATTAGTACTTTTAAGAACTTGAAGAGATTTAGTAGGAACTGGAAATAGGCAGAAGAATTAGGAGCTAAAATTGAATTTTTCAGGTAGGTATTGAACTTTGTGAGGATAAGGAGGAGACAGATAATTTTAAAGTTAGACTTGAAAATGCACAAGATGCGCTGGCCAAACTTCAGTTTCAAGATCTGTGTACTAGGTCTGGTCCAGTTTGCTCACACATGGACAAGGTACTAGCCAAACACAACATCATACAACAGGCTTATAATAGCAGAGCATTTATAGGGAATCACTGCCACAGATATCTCACACAAAAAGTTTATAAAGATCTTACAAGAGCAATCATTACACAAACACTGAAAATTACAGACAAACAAGATATAACTAACAGCTTTTATTGCCCAAGAACAATTCAACTCACTGAAAGAAGCATTTGAGAAAGTACACAACAAAATATCACACAGTAAACCAATTAGTAAAGAATCAATAACAGCATCGATAGAGACTTATATGTCTTTGTTCAGAAAGCTATTCCCTAGTAAGACAATTCATAAACAGCACATATTAGAAAAACATTGCGCAGACTGGATCAGAACTCATGATGTATGATTGAGATAATTGTTAGCTCTCATGTTCTGGGGACAATTGGGTGTGTTATTTTAAGGTTATAAATGTGGACATGCAATTTAAACTTTCAATAATTAATGTTTGACGCATGAAACCAAAACAAAACTGTGATATCCATTTTCTGCAGGTTTTCTACTTTTGATTTCTGTAATTTGTTATGCATGTTGATTGTGACCGTTTTAGTGTAAATTGAATTAGAAACAAACCATAACAAAATGTTTAAAAAAACCGTAAATTTTACACTATTTCAGACTATTATATATTCTGTTCTAATTGTGATAAAATGTTTGTTCTTGTTCTAAAATTTACTCTAACATTTCTAGCCTAGCTTTACGCAAAATTAAAGCCGGTATTTATAATAATAAAGTAGCATAAAAGCAATTCAAACATGTTTTGGGGACAATTGGGTGTGTTATTTTAAGGTAATAAATGTGGACTTGCAATTTAAACTTTCAATAATTAATGTTTGACGCATGAAACCAAAACAAAACTTTGATATCTATTTTCTGCAGGTTTTCTACTTTTGATTTCTGTAATTTGTTATGCATGTTGATTGTGACCGTTTTAGTGTAAATTGAATTAGAAACAAACCATAACAAAATGTAAAAAAAAAACCCTAAATTTTACACTATTTCAGACTATTATATCTTATGTTCTAATTGTGATAAAATGTTTGTTCTTGTTCTAAAATTTACTCTAACATTTCTAGTCTAGCTTTACGCAAAATTAAAGCCGGTATTTATAATAATAAAGTAGCATAAAAGCAATTCAAACATGTTTTGGGGACAATTGGGTGTGTTATTTTAAGGTAATAAATGTGGACTTGCAATTTAAACTTTCAATAATTAATGTTTGACGCATGAAACCAAAACAAATCTTTGATATCCATTTTCTGCAGGTTTTCTACTTTTGATTTCTGTAATTTGTTATGCATGTTGATTGTGACCGATTTAGTGAAAATTTCATTATAAACAAACCATAACAAAATATAAAAAAAACGTAAATTTTACACTATTTCAGACTATTATATCTTCTGTTCTAATTGTGATAAAATGTTTGTTCTTGTTCTAAAATTTACTCTAACATTTCTAGTCTAGCTTTACGCAAAATTAAAGCCGGTATTTATAATAAAAAAGTAGCCTAAAAGCATTAATTAAGCCCTATCAAAAGTAAACATCGCCACATGTTTTTCCCATTAGGAAGCTGACCACGTGACCTCTGTCAAGTGGGCTATAAATAGCGCGGTCGGGGAAAAAGGGGAAATAACTAAAAGATCGCTCGCAAACAGCCGTGCTACTGCGCAGCAAGGAGAGGCTGCCTCCGTGTTCTTGCGGTTTTCGTTGTGTTTACACGTGTCTTTGTTGAGCATCTTTTCATGCACCTTTTTTCAGTTTTACGCTGTTTTTGATCATTTTTGTAATTAATAATGGCATCCAAGCATAGAGCGAGTGTGCCTAAGCACAAGAGGGCTGTGATGAGCCTCAGTAACAAAGTACATGTGTTAGATCAACTTCTTTCTGGGATGTCTGTATGAAATTTTCTTAATTTTAAATGTTCTGTGTAAATGTTTTCAATGTTTGTTTTACAGGGATTTTGTAATAATGTGTGTTTGCGTGTGGAGGTGTGAATGAGTAGTGACAGTGTGGGTGAATGGGTGAGTAAATAAGTATTGGTACACCAAAATAGTGTACATACTGTAGACTACTATTACAATTTTTTTTTTTTTTTTATCATAAAAGATAAGAATGGAAAATTGCTTAGTAATATACAAGAACAAATTAAGAGATGGACAGAAAATTTTGAGGAACTTCTCAACAGACGAGCTCCACCTAATCCCCCAGACATCCAGCCAGCAGAAGAGGAGCTACAAATCAGCTGTGAACGACCAAATAGAGAAGAAATAAAGAAAGCTATAAAGCTTCTGAAAGATGGAAAAGCAGCTGGTCCAGATTGCATTCCAGCAGAGGCCATCAAAACAGATATTGATACCTCTACAGAGATATTATACAAACTACTTGGCAAAGCCTGGGAGAGAGAGGAAATACCAGCAGAATGGAAGGAAGGTTATCTGATCAAGTTGCCTAACAAGGGAAATTTACAAGAGTGCACAAATTATAGAGGAATAATGTTACTAACAGTGCCAGGAAAAGTATTAAACAGAATCATCCTCGAGAGATTAAAAGAGTCCATAGACAAGCAACTGAAGATGAACAAGCAGGTTTTCTACAAAACAGATCCTGTACAGACCAGATAGCCACATTGAGAATAACAGTTGAACAAAGTCTGGAATTGAATTCACGCTATACATCGGATTCATGGACTACAAAAAGGCATTTGACAGTGTAGACAGAGAATCACTTTGGAAATTGATGAGACGTTTTAGAGTTCCCATGAAGATCATTAACTTAATAAAGAAGACCTATGAAGACATGACATACAGAGTTCTTCATGAAGGACAACTTACAGAACCGTTTAGGATTAGAACGGGAGTGAGACAGGGATGCCTCCTGTCTCCATTTCTTTTCTTACTAGCAATAGATTGGGTTATTAAAACATCAACATCGCACAACAGAATGGAATCCAGTGGAATCTGACCAACAGCTTGATGATCTGGATTTTGCAGATGACTTAGCTCTTCTGTCCCATAACCAAAATCAGATGCAAGAGAAAATGAAAATTCTCGATGAGAGGTCGCAACAAGTGGGCCTGAAAATACACAGGGAAAAGATAAAGATTATGAGAATAAATGCAAGAAATGATAACAAGGTTGAACTTGAAGAAACACCACTAAAAGATGTAGAATTATACACATATCCTGGCAGTAATATAGACAAAGTTGGAGGGACAGACAGTGATATCAAAATAAGAATACAAAAATCAAGAGGAGCTTTCATTGCATTGGGAAACATATGGAGAACAAGAGAAATCAAGTCCAACATGAAAATAAGAATCTTCAACTCAAATGTGAAGTCGGTCCTAATGTATGGCTTCGAGACATGGAGAGCAACAAAGACAACCACCAAAAAGCTAGACTTTTATAAACGGGTGCTTGCGTAGAATAGGACTGAAATGGTATGACAAAGTCACAAATGTGGAATTGATGACAAGAACCAGACCAATGTCAGTGGAACAACAGTTGAGAAGAACACACTGGCGACGGATAGGACACGCATTGAGGAAACCTGTTGATAGCATTACAAGGCAGTCCTTTTTTCTGGAATCCACAGGGAAAGAGAGGCAGAGGTAGACCAAAAAACACATGGAGAAGAAAACTGGATACAGAGGTGAAAATGATGAGGAAAATATGCAAAGAACTTGAGAGGGTGGCAAAGAACAGGAGGACTTGGCATGTGTTTGTTGAAAGCCTAAGCTGCTTGGGGAGCTAAAGGGTTTTGATTGTACTATTAATGTTGATATTTACCGTTGTGTGTAGTAAATATTGTAAGATATAATGAGACGTGGCTGGCTGTCATACATACTCAGGTTACGAAGTATAATCACGAAGCTTGAACACAAGATACAAGGATCGACATGTTTAATTCGCCATCTTAAAAAACAGGAAGTCGGAAGAAGAGAATAATGGCGAGTAACTCTAGTAGGAAACAGGGTGAGTAACTCTAGTAGACAATATATATATGGTTGTTCGTCCATCACGGGTGATGAAGACCACTCTGTTCATCCAATTATTTAAGAATATGTTAGGTTAGTCTATGGGTACGAAGGTGACTGATGAGCCCGATGCGGGCCTGGAAAGATCTTGGACAGTGTGGGCAGGGAATGTTTGCTTCATGTGAAGGTTTTATTTCACGGTCCTTTCTAGCTTGTCTCCGCTGTTCCGCTGCTGCTCTTCTGGATGATTCGCATGTCGCTGCACCTTTACGAAGAGATGTGCGCCAAGCAGTTTGGTCTTGCGCAGCAGCTTCCCATGTGTCTGGGTTTATGTCAAAGGTTTTCAATGACGTCTTTAACGTGTCTTTGAAGCGCTTCTTTTGGCCACCATGGGAGCGTTTACCCTTCTGCATCTCACCATAAAAGAGTATCTTTGGCAGTCGATGGTCTGGCATGCGGACTACATGACCTGCCCAGCGAATCTGTGACTGCATCAGAATAGTATCAATACTAGGGATACCAGCTCTGTCAAGAACGGCGGTATCCGGGATCTTGTCTTGCCATTTGATGTTCATTATCTTCCTGAGACAGACTGTACGGAAGTGGTTTAGCTTCTTTATGTGGCGCCTGTATACAGTCCATGTTTCACATGCATATAGCAGCACTGGAAGCACCGCAGCTCTGTACACCTTCAGCTTTGTCTGTAGACTAATGCCACTTCGATGCCAAACGTTGGTGTATAGTCTGCCAAATGTGCTGCTGGCTTTGGAGATCCTGGTGTTCACCTCGTCATCAATGACAATGTTCTGGGATGGTGTGCTACCAAGGTATGCGAATCTGTTCACAACATTCAGTTTCTCACCATTAACCTTGATGACTGGCTCAGTATAAACTGTGCCAGGAGCTGGTTGGTACATGATTTCTGTTTTCTTCGTGTTGATGGTAAGCCCAAAGTTGGCGCAGGCTTCGGAGAATCTATCCACACTATGCTGCAGATCAGCCTCTGAGCCAGCATTGAGGGCACAATCATCAGCAAACAGAAGATCTCTGATGGTGTGTGATTTGACCTTGGTTTTTGCTTGAAGCCTCCTAAGGTTAAACAATTTTCCATCAATACGATAACTAATGTCGATTCCTGTGTCCCCGTCTCTAAAAGCATCAGTCAGCATAGCAGAAAACATGATACTGAACAGAGTCGGTGCAAGTACCCCACCCTTGTTTAACTCCATTTGAGACGGGGAAAGGCTCTGATAGCTCACCGTTTTCCTGAACTCTAGCCTGCATTCCATCATGCAGTTGCTGCACTATTGTGATAAATTTCTTTGGGCAGCCGTATTTTGCATGATCTTCCATAGACCCTCTCTACTGACCGTGTCGAACGCCTTTGTCAAGTCGATGAAAGCTGTGTACAGGTCAATATATATATATATATATATATATATATATATATATATATATATATATATATATATATATATATATATATATATATATATATATATATATATATATATATATATATATATATATATATATATATATATATATATATATATATATATATATATATATATATATATATCAACTAAACACCGAAAGATATGTACACGAAGACCATATCAACAATTACAATGAACACAGCGTATAAAATGCATTTATAAAATGCACCGTATAATAAATAAACTGTTTTTTTTTTTACGAGAAAGGTACACGAAATTATGAGTTTATGGTGATCGGTAGTAAAAGTATTTGGTGAACAGAAAGCTAACCCCCTTTTCCCCATATGATCAATTGATTCTGTATTTGCGGATTTCCATATTCACCGGGTTTTCAATGAACCTAACAGTATTATAATACTGTAAAAATAATGTCAAATGTCGAGGTGCTGTCCAGCGTTGCCAGTCCTTCGTTTTTCCACCTAGATCTAGGTTGTTGTTTTTTTTTTTTGCACTGGTGTCGCACGCTGGCCTTTGAAGCTGCTCCGGCATCGCTGATTGCGCTGGCTCTGCCATACTCACCGACGGTGGATGCATCCCCATACATATTTTTTTTACGGACAACTTGCAGATTGCAAAAGAACATCCAGGCGACCACTGTTGAGGTTCAAAGATGCGTGCATGTCAGCAATTCTAGACATAAAGGTGCTGGACATGAGTCCATGTCTGAGATACTCTTAAAATAAGCTGAAAAGAAAAGAACATGTTGAAAGGGACAACAGGAAAAACGCAACTGAGGGCTATCACTTCGAGGGCGTATCATCCCCACAGTCAGTTATGACTGAAGGAGGCTATATAACAAGAACAAATATTAATATATATTGATTAATGGGGGTGTGGCGGGAAAGTGAAGAAAGTAATACTTATTAATAATGGCAAATAAATAGTAACATAACATATTATTTTAAACACCCCCAGCTGTCCACCATCTTTTGGCTTTTTTATAATACCATTACAAGTCTGAATAGACTACCATTTTAACACACGCACCCAAACTTTCAATTTACTCTATTTACAATAATTGGACAGCATGAATGATGGTGTCGGCAATTTAACATATCAGGCATTAGAGGCACTATTTTTCTTCATTATATCAGAGGTTGAGCGGTATAGTTTTCTTCATAAATTAAAGAAACAAAAAAGTGTATCACGTGACGTTCAAATTAGTCAAACTGAGAGCTATAAATCATTTTGAAAAAAAAAATATTTTTTAAAAATCAGTACTCATATTTCTTACGTAACTGTCGGAACTATTATTCAGCATCAAGCTTTATGTACAATAGCAGATGCAATCAGAGCAACATCACCTTCTGATGATCAGATTGTCTCCTGTTGTATCGCTCTGTATAGAGTTTCCTATCTTATTATTTAACAAATATATAGTGGCTGGGAATGTGAAGGTCTGATGCTGTTCTTACAATGCATATGACTTTTAACAGATGAAAGTCAATTAAATATCTGTTAAAGTCATTTATATAACTGGAACCACCAGGCCTTTACACCCCTCCACTTTAATATTATTCTTGTTCAGAGTTTCTTTTTGATTTTTTTTTTTTTAACGTATAAGCACAATTGTGATTGTCCCTATTTACAATAATTTGACAAATGTGATGCCACTTTCTCATATCGGCAGTTGTTCATATTATTTGGAATTGAAAACAATATATATCCTAATTATAACCCATCAGAGGTTGAACGGGATATTTTTCTTCATTAATATTTTAAAAAATTGGAATGTGGAGAAAAATTCCCAAAACATGGATAGTAGCAATAGTTATTCCAATACTAAAACCAGGAAAAGATTACCATGATGCTAGTTTATACACGTTTTTTTCTTGTCCTTTCTCCTAGTAAGACGTATTACAATTTGTTTTTTTGTTTTTGAGGTTAAACGAGATATTTTTCATCAATTTCTGGCCTTAAAAGAAAACTTAAAACCATTTACGAAACGAAATAAACAGTGCGACTTTTACTGTTGCTAGCAAAATGCCTGTGATCCAGTTGGCGAAGATTAGCTCATGGGTTTGTATGCAGTTTGTTGCCATTTGCATGTTTCATTGTCGTCCTAGTGAATTGTGGAAATGACAATCTGGATGGAAGTAAACATATTACCGATTATTTTCATGCTCGATTTATCAACATGCGAAAAACTTACTATTACACTCACGTTCCAAAGCCTATCCCCCCAAAAAAGGAACAATAGTGTAGGCTGAGCCTAGTAGCAAATAATATATTTTTTTAATATTATAAAAAGGCATACCTGCTTTTGTTTAATTGTGTGTGTGTATTTGAAAGCTATTGGAAGGATAAGGGCAGGCAGGGTTATGTCACTATCTTGGTGTGTAGGCTACTGTGGTAAATAAAGCTACCACAAAAAGGAGGTCACACACAAAAACATTCACACAAATTTGGTTTTCATTACTCTGGTCTGAGTGGAGGGGGAAAGAAGATACTATATTTGGGTATTGGAAATCTGACTTTATTTTCTTGAATTAGTACACCTTATGTCCTATTTATAACCCATCACGGGTTGAATGGGATACTTTATTTTTTTTTAAACTACCACAGGTAACATGAATGAATAAAAGATAAAACAAATAGGCCTACATCATCAGGGCATGACATCTTGAGCTACGAAATCTTGAAACACATACCAAAAAGTACCATAGACATTATAACATCTCTGTTTAAGAAAATTGGAATACAGGAAAAAATTCCCAAAACATGGAAAACAGCCGTAATTATCTTAATACTAAAACAAGAAAAAGATGCCCATGATGCCAGTTCATACAGACCAATTTCTTTAACTTCCATCTAGGTAAAATATTAGAAACCATAGTAAATAAAAAATTAAAGTTTTATTTGGAACAGAGTAAATTATATAGTCAAATTCAGTCAGGATTTAGGAAGAACAGATGCACTATGGATCAGATAATTTAATTGGAACATGAAGTAAAATCACAAGGCAGTCCTTGTTCTGAAATCCACAGGGAAAGAGAGGCAGATGTAGACCAAAAAACACATGGAGAAGAGAACTGGATACAGAGGTGAAAATGATGAGGGAACTTGAGCGGTGTGATGAATTTATCGTGATACAACGTTAATATCTCCAATTATAAAGAGAACATTGTAAGGATAAAAATAATGCGTAAGATACTAGGAGACATGCTCGCCCATGCCCGCATTTCCTATCGCCATTCAAACTAACTAGTTAGACGTGCAGACGAAACGGTTTACCCTTTTGGACGGGAGGGAAACGGAGATATAAAAAAGGAAAAAATATGACTGAACACGTGTTTGAATCTAGAAAGGCAAAATGACGCAAGTTGTAGTTTAGGAAAAAAAATTCACGTCACTAGTTGACACAATGTAAGGAAATGGACAGAAAAGACCTTAGCTCTTATTCGAAACAGTCATTTCTTGGACGTTTTACGATACTTGGTTGTTTTATTTGAATTCAGCGGCAAACGCCGTGGAGAAGGTTCGAAAACAAATTTCAAAAAAACTAACCTTGAGAAAAAATATGTTTTTTCTTAATAATAAAGTTATGAATATAAAACCTAGCTAGTTTGATAGCCCATCTTAAGCAGAGAAATAATATACTTTAAATTATACAGACGGATAGATAACAAGGAAGATATTGACAAAAGACTGTATTGTTCATATCAGACTAGCGACAGTATTGTTGTGCATACTTTCACTAAAGTTTCAAATTTTCGTCCTTGAGACACGGAAATGCAAAAATCAAGCTGTAATGAACGAGAGGGGGAAGGTTGGAGAATTGTGGCTAAAAATAACTTAGGAGGCGGGTCTGTGTAGGTTTTGCGTGTAGTTGGTCCAAGAAACAAGTGTGTTTTTGTGAAAAACCAAGTAGAGACAGACGGACCAACAGACAACAATACATACTTGACTGAGATCTGACTGAAATTTGAATTTTAGTTTGCAGATTTGAAAAAGTTAGAGGGGAAGTCTGTGATTGGACAAATGTATTCATATTAGCGGGATAGAGACGCGCATTTTTGCCATTTGATATAATTCTGTCCAGGGACACAGTCAGTTATTGCCAGTGGTGTTTTCCCAGAAGATATTACATACATTTTAGTGGGACGCCATACTATAGCCAGCAGCTCAGCTGAGTTTTGCTAGTAGTAACTGTGTTCTGAATTCTGGTAAGAATGAAAGCATTTATCTTGTATATTTTAATATTTTGAGTGATTGATACTGCCATATCATGAAGAATGATTACGACAAGTAAGTGCTCGCTCTAGGTCCCCAGCCGCAGTTCAGGGTCTAGAGACAAACAAAAAATATATAGACGCCTAACTAAGACTATGGAAGGCGGATCTATTATTGAGATCAGTGGGAACATATCACCTATCTTATTGAAGGAAAGAGGAAACTATTTAACATATCTCAGATGCAATGCAGTCTTGGGGAACTGGTACTATATGAAAACAACTGGGTAAGATGTGCTATGTTGGTCAGAGAGATCTGACCCATTCTGTGTAATGTCGTTGTGTTGTGTCGTGTGTAAGAGTGGCGCAGTAGATAGATTACTGACACATGGCACAAAACTTTTGTTTCAGAATTGTGAGTTTCTGTTTTGGCACTAAAGGTAGTGCCAAATACTTATGCAAGAATACACTAGCAGATGTGTGTGCCACCTAACATTTGTGTCGGTGCAGCCTAACCTTGTATTCCAGCTACAGAGAGGAGTGGGCCACAGGAATCCTGCATCAGATCGTCACAGACGAGATAAGTGAATACGTGGCCTGCTGAAGATTCACCAGTATTCACTACTATTCACAACCATTTATAAAGATTTCCCCATCAAATATAGACTTAATTCTTGGGAAATATAACATTTAACTACAATCTATAAGTCAGTGGACAAAGCTTGTTGTAGTCACAGAGTGGGAGTGATGACACCACCCCAACAGCACATCCAGTAATAGTTCTCCCAGAGACAGTATAGATATTATTAATATTAACCAGTCTTTTAAAATACCTATGTACACAAATTCCATTTTATTATGCCATATATTTATGCATTCCATTTATAACTCCATAACATTTCATATGTTCTGACCAAAATAAAACATTGGTTCAGAACTAATAAATTTAGAAAAAATTTTAATATTGAAACTAAAACAGTCTGAGTTAGTTCAGTGTGTTATAGATTTTATTAATATTATTAGACTTATTAATTACCTGTGTGTGTTTGTATATTCTATTACAACACATTACATTTCAGTACCCTAGACTTTTTAACGTAGCTACATTCATGATAGTAAAAGAGATCTGTTTGAGGTCGTAAGTGGTAGTAAGAAGGGCCTTCTGTAATTCACATAAACTTTTATCTCAGGAGCCTTCACAACTGACCTCATACCTACCCTAGGTAACATAACAACCATACAATACCATCAAAACCACTACAAGCGGATGGCACAGGACAGGAAGACTTGGCATGTGTTTGTTGAAGGCTTATGTCTCCTCGGGGAGCTAAAGGGTATTGATGAAGTAAAATCAGGATTTCAAAAGAAAGAAAAAACTGTGGTAGTATTTTTAGATATAGCCAGGGCTTATGATGAATGCTGGAGAGAACGTACTCTCTTTAAAATGAAGAAGATAGGAGTAATATGTAAAATATATAATTATTTAGAGAATTTCCTGCGATATTTCACTGTTCAGGTTAACAATGATGGATCAAAACCTTATGAACAACAAAATGGAATACTCCAAGGATCAATAATATCTCCTTCAACTTTTACAATAATGGTAAATGATTTAGGTGAAAAATTTAATGATATGAAAAATAAATTGTTACAGTTTGCAAATGATGTTGCTATATGGAGAACTAAGAGACAATTTTATTAATTAATATATATTTATAAATTATATAAGGATCTACAAAAGCAAATAAATAAGGTACGTAAATGGATGGCTGTTGCAGGCTGAATTACCTCACTCCTAGTCCAAGGGAATTAAGTGTTAGGAATTTAGGAGATACAAGCCGGATTTTGGTTGTCCCGCTTGGTTAATTGATTTAAAAATAAAAATCTATTGTTTGCTCGTATGGACGAGAATATAGCGTGTTGATCGCTACAAACATCTCACGGCGTGTCCCGTGTGAGATGAGTTTGTTTAAGTTTTGAGGTGAGCGATATTCGCCCAGCTTGCCCGGGTCAGGGGTTTCGACTGAGGGGTTCTGGGTAAAGGTTTTTTGGAGTGACATTGAGTCCCCAGAGGGTGTTCGGGGAAGAATGGTGTGGCCATGTTAAAGTGTGTAGTGGCCATGTTTTTTCGGAGGGTACCTGGGAATATGTTGGTACCAGAATTACTAATGGATATTTATGTGTGAATCCATTAGGTTAATATGTGATTTATCTGCAGATATAATGTCCATTATTTGATACAGCTGTGTAATAGGCTTTGATGTGCACAGGCTGTGATTCGATACGTATTATTGTTGATAGAGGATCCATGGAGATATAATGTCCATTATTTGATACAGCTGTGTAATAGGCTTTGATGTGCACAGGCTGTGATTTGATACGTATTATTGTTGATAGAGGATCCATGGAGATATATACATTATTTGATACAGCTGTGTAATAGGCTCTGATGTGCACAGGCTGTGATTTGATACGTATTATTGTTGATAGAGGATCCATGAACATAAATGCATTCTTACACTGCTATGACAGCAGGTGTTTTGAAGCCCTACATGCATTATTATTACTGATAGAATCCATGGACATATTTTGCATTCTTACACTGCTATGACAGCAGGTGTTTTGAGGCCATACATGTATCTGTATTAGGAGGATCCGTGGACATGCTATATTCTTACACTGCTATGACAGCAGGTGTTTTTGGAGGCCATACATGTATCAGTATTGGAAATTAGTAGCACTGTGATCTTTACAGGCTACAGAAAGGGAGAGCGCTAAGGATTCCATATATATTACTACTGAGTGGATCCAGGAACATATATTGGTAGCGCTGCGGTGTTGGTAGCCTACAGGATGAGATAGCGCTGATTGGATCCATGAACATCTTAAAGTTCTTGACGATACGTCGAGGCCGAAAGGAGTACAGGCCTTTAGTTCGTATGCAGGGTGAACATTGAGAACTTACCTGTGTTATTTGTTAGTTCATATGCAGGGTGAACATTGAGAACTTACCGGTATTATTTCATCTATTGTAACTGTATTGTGTCGATGTTATGGTAATCGTATCGTGGCGTGATTAAAGTGTCTGAGAAACGTCACCAGGCTTTTCAGCAATCAATGACTCTTATGTACGTTACTGTGAGTGACTGTTGCAACACACACTCACTTCTTCACCAAACGCACCAGCACTAAACACGTCAGTATCAGACAACGAACAGTAGTTGTAAAACAATCAGATTGTGACTTTAAGATTGTAACTACCAGTATTTATCATAAAGACATTATCAGTTTTATAACCAGACTTTATCAGTGGTAACCTTTATCAATGGCAAAATGGGGATTTCAGCTGAATACAAATAAAACAATGGGAATGATCTTCAGTAAAGGTAGGGTTGTTAAAAATAAAATTATAGACTTAAATATCCAAGGGCAAAATATTAATACAGTGCAAACAACTCGATATCCAGGAATGACATTGGACCAACAGCTAAACTGGAATAAACACATAGATAAACTAGTGGAGTCTTGCAGAGGATTGTTAAGATATTTGAAAGGTAATAGATGGGGTGCATGCACTAAGACAATGCTCACTTTTTATAAATCTTTTATTAGAGGAAAAATAGATTATGGAAATATGATATATGCCTGCTGCACACAGTAACAAGATTAAATTAGACAGAATTCAGCATCAAGCTTTATGTACAATAGCAGATGCAATCAGATCAACATCAATGGGAGCTCTAGAGGTGGCTTTAGGAATTCTACCCTTGGAATTACGGAGAAAGGAGTTAAGACTAAATTACATGAACAAAGTTATGTTAGATAAGTCTCACCCAGCACATACAGCTTTTACCACATGCCACCTAACAACTCAGGCCAATGGGTACTTTAATTACATCAATTAATAACAGTTGCGAATTCAAGCCAGTGGTTTCACTCTTGGAGATGGGACCCAAAGACGCAGCAATAGAGAACGCAGTCAGCGACTCATAGCTTGACTGCCTGCGTCAGGACCAGCGAAACAGAGCTGGTCAAGGCCGCACTCCACCTCCACGTGGTGGTCCTGGAAACAGTCTGCAGCAGTGCAGTCTGGCTGAGCGAGTGTGGATCGAAATGGGAAGGCAAACCCGGCCCTAAAAAATGCTGTGCAGAAGTCGGATGTGTCGACCGAAAGGTGCAGATATCACAGCTACGGCGTAAACAGACACAACGCAACCACCGTCCTTTTCAGGGCGAACGAGGAAGAAGGAAGAAGAAGAACTCTTGGAGATCAAGAAACCAGACATGGACTACCACCTAGTAGAAATATTTAAGAAAGCAAATAATATAGAAAAACATTAAAAATATAAATATATACAACAACTATCAGAAGACATCATTTCTGTATACACAGATGGATCCAAGGGAGAGGATGGCAAATTGGGGATAGGAATATATATTCCAATATGGAAAATGGCAAAAGAATATAGTATTATGGAAAATACATCCATTTTCAATGCAGAGATGGTGGCAATATTAAAAGTGCTAGAAATATTATCTAATAACCCTCCTAAGAAACTAACAGTTTTAACTGACTCTCCTTCACCTATTCAAGCACTTAGAAACTTAAAAGAATGCAGTAGACCCGATGTAGCAGAGGAGGTATTTCTAGCTACTACATATATTCCAGAGGATGTTCAGTCTTAATCGCTTTAATACTTTCACATGTTGGCCTGGAGAGAAATGAAAAGGCAGATAAAGAAGCCAAGAAAGGTAGATCTGATAAAAATCTAATAAATGTAGGGATGAGTAAATCAGAGATTAAGAGCTTAATTAAAGAATTAATAACAGATGAATAGAAAGCAGAGTGGGATAAAAATCTGAAATGAAGACATGCATTTAAGATGTTCAAGGCTCCAATAAGAAAATGTCAGATATCTAGGGAATCAAAAATTCCCAGTAATAAGAAATTTCTCAGACTACAGCTGGGAAAAGGCTATTTCAGAATAGAAGAACCTTACTGTGCGGGATGTCTTCAAGACATTAATAAAGAGCATTTCTTGTTAAAATGTAAGAGGTATGAACTAATGGAAGTACCAATATTAGATTATTTGCAGGCATCAAATTTACCTATAAATATAGAAGAGGTGTTAAGAATAGACAGACCTGGGGAACTGCATAATATAGTCAAACAGTATTTAACAAGAACGAAAGTTAATATATAGTAATTGGGAAGGTGAAGGTCTGATGCTGTTCTTACAATACATATGACTTTTGCCAGGGGAAAGTCAATTAAATAACTGGAAACACCAGGCCTTCACACCCCTCCCCATTAATATTATTTTTGTTTGGTGGTTTTGTTAGGTTTTATCTGGGTTTTTTTTTTTTTGGGGGGGGGGGGGGGGGGGGGTGAAACATACAAGCATAATTGGTAATTGTGATTTTCCCTATTTACAATGATTTGACAGGTGTGATGCCACTTACCCATATCGGCAGTGGTTCATATTATTTGGAATTGAAAACAATATATATCCTTATTATAACCCATCAGAGGTTGAACGGGATATTTTTCATCATTAAATTAAAAAAAGAAAAGAGTGAATGAGCTGGCAAGCACAGGAAATGTATACCATTGCTAGAAACATGTGCAGAACGTAAATATAGTAAATTTTACAGATTCAGTTTATTGTAACTTTTTATCCAAAATCCTTGGGGACTGCTGTGTTTCAGAAACCGGATTTTTTCAGTTTTCAGATATTGCCCAAATGATGTTCAAAATGTAGCCCAAATTGCACAAAATAGCCCAGACTTGCCCAAGTCACCACAAACTGTTAAAAAAAATAGCCCCAAGTCGCCCAAATGGTTAATAAATTGCCCAAATTGTGATCAAAAGTAGCCCTAAGAAACTTTTGATGTTCAGAATATTTTGTTTTTCGGGTGTTCAAATAAAAGGTTATAGACTTGTAGTTATACAGGTTGTCCTAAAAGTTACTGTGCAGTAAAGTACTTCGTACAACGTTGCAGTAGCACGCAGCAGTTTCTTCTACAGTAGATGTTGGAAATGTGCACCATGGGCCTCAAGACATGTCTGAACACGCTTCTTCATATTGTCGAAGACCTTCTGCAGGACTGTCAGTGGGATCTGTTGAATGTGGGTGGTGATTGCTACCTTCAGCTCATCCACTGTGTGCGGATTGTTCTCATAGATCTTTCCTTTCAGTGCACTCCACAAATAATAGTCCGGCGGAGTCAGGTCAGGAGAATGAGCAGGCCATATTCCACGTGAGATTATGCGATTACAAAAGATGTCCTCCAAAAAATGGAGTGATGAGTAAGCTGTGTGTGCAGTTGCACCATCCTGCTGGAACCAGGCTTCCTGAATTTCAAGCTCAGTAAGGTGGGTTAGGAATGGTTCGAGAATGTCGGTGCGGTAACGTTTTGCGTTTATGGTGTTATTGAAGAAGATCTATACCTAAACACCAAGAAGATCAAAGTATTGACAACAGACAAAGTAAAGACCAAACCAGAATTTGAAATTGATAACGAAGAACTGGAAAGTGTTAATGAATTCAAATACTTAGGATCAATCATCAACAGCTCTGGCGACTGTGCAGTAGAAATTAAAAGAAGACTTGCAATTGCTTCACATAAACTAATACAGATGAAAAACCTATGGCAAGGCACAAGCAAAGAAACAAAGTTACAACTGATCAGAGCATGTATATTCCCAGTAGCAACATACGGCTGCGAGACTTGGACACTCAATAAAACAGTTGCAAAAAAGATTACATCATTCGAAATGAAATGCTACAGAAGGATGTTGAGAATACCCTGGACAGAAAAAAAGACCAACAGAGAAGTACTGCACTCACTAAACGTACAGGAACATTGGCTCCTAAATACCATCGCAATAAGGAAGCTGAAATTTTTCGGTCATATAAAAAGACATAATAGTCTGGAAAAAACAGTGATGGAAGGCATGGTCCCTGGAAAAAGGGGAAGGGGTCGACCTAGACGACGGTGGACCCAGGACATCACAGAGAGTCTGAACTTGTCTTTGGCTGATGCAGGTCGACTTGCCCAGAATCGTGATGCGTTCAGAGCAGCTGTAATGGAGACAACGTTCTGGAAAGAATACATCACATGATGATGATGAAGAAGATGGGCTCAATTATGCGCATACGACTGATGGCACAGCACACCCCGACTTTGTGATCGTGGAGAGGCATTTCTTGAAATTTATGTGGATTTTCACTGCTCCACAGACGAGTGTTCTGGCTGTTCACATACTTGGAAAGGTGGAACCATGCCTCATCTGTGAAGAAGGTAACATCAAGGACTTTCTCACCTTCCTCAACAAGGAATTTCTGAAACCGGGCGCAATAGTTGACATGGGACTGGTGATCTTTCTCTTTCAGCTGATGTACTGCAGTAACTTTGTATGGATGCAACTTTAACTTCATTTTCAGAATCTTGTGAGTTGTACTCTTTGACACGTGGGACAACCGTCTCACAGACTTACTTGAACCCTGGAGCATCGTGTCCTGGATATAGAGAACTGTTTTGTCTGAAGTGGAGGGCCTTCCAGATCGAGGTGCATCGCGCACACTGCCCGTTTCAAGAAACTTGTCTATCAGATTTCGTACCGCATTACTGTGAGGAACTTGTGAATCTGGAAATTGCTGCGCGAACTTTTGCTGAACGTCCTCTGTGTATTTATTACCGTTACGAAACACATGTTTCACCAGGAATACTCTTTCTTCAATCGTCAACACCATTGTCGTTTGGCCAAGACAATTAAACCTGGACTGCAGTTCAACAACGCTTTACTCCGACTGCTGCTATGCACTGGTGCTTGGGCGACTGCCAAGTGCACAGTAACTTTTCGGACACCCTGTACTTTTGAACTGGAAATATTATCCTTGGGACAAAAACGTCAACACCACTTTCAGATAACAGGTATTCTATCATCATCCTTATCTTTCTTCCTTCCTGCTCCTTCTTCACAATGTGCCTCCCAATTCCACTCTCTCCCTCTTCTATCTCAGTCCTTCTGAGTTAATTCCCTCTTCATTTATTTCATTATCAAAATCTTTACCTTTTTTAGATCTCTCTGACTTTATTTTCTCAAGCTATCTCTCCTATCATCTAATCACATATCTCTGTATATTTCTTGCCATTTTGTTCATTCCATGACCTCTCATAAACCTAATATTTCTTTGTCCACCAGCTACAGGATATTAAATGCATAGTTCCTATCTGTCTGTCTTTATAGAATCTTTTTTATGTCTGCTTGAATTACTCAGACGAATGATATTTGGTTACTTTTGCTTTTCAATGCTTTTGTTTTTACTCTATGGCTTTGTTTATTGCTGAACAACACTTTTTTGTTGCATCGATTGATTTGTATTATATGTTTGTTAGTAAAGCACTGTTTAACTGGGAAATGGTGTTCTTTACATGATATGAAGTGATACGTAATGTATTGAAATAAAGTTGAGCCATCCTGTTTGCAGAGTGGTTTGAGTGCTTGCCTCTCACGGCAAAATTACCAGGTTCCAGATTTGAAACTTTGTAGTGTCATTCTTCAGTTTACACGGCTGTTAATGGGTACCTGGTAACCCCACCTCATAAACCTGGACCTAGTATAGTAAAGCCTCTAACATTCCACTCCCCTATGACAATATTTTCGATGGGACTACCTTTACCTTTTACACCTTTATGGTTTTTCCAGCTTGACATTTGTTGAAAATTCTTATTTTTATATAGGATGATCTCTTTCTATTTCTTTGTATTTCATGGTGTGACAGAAGTTTCTATTGCTGTCTTTAATCTTAATTTGATATTGCTATACATTCTTTCAAAATCTGTGGTTGCCAGCCTGAGTGTATGATTCCACTTCTGGAAGAGATGTTTCTTTAAGTCAATTTTGGTTATCAATATCAACATTTATCTTCATTATCTTTATCATTCTTGCCTGCAAAGTTTGTAATATCTGATTGTACTGTGCCAACATATGTCCATCTCATTTCAGTATTTTCTTAGAAAATTGATTTCCATTTTCACTTTCAGTCAATCAATACCCTTTAGCTCCCCAAGGAGCATAGGCCTTCAACAAACACATGCCAAACTCTCCTGTCATGTGACATCAGCTCAAATTGTTTCCACGTATTCCTAATCATTTTCACTTCTGTCTCCAGTTCTCTTTTCTATGTGTTTTTTAGTCTGCTTCAACCTCTCTTTCCCTGGGGATTCCAAAACAAGGACTGCCTTGTAATGCTATCAGCAGGTTTCCTCAACATGTGTCATATGCATTGCTAGCATCTTCTTCTAATCTCTTCTTCCACTGGCACTTTTCTGGTTCTTCCCATTTTCACTTTCCTCGTATAATATTTTCCAGTTTTCCCTCTTCCACCATTATTCTAACATTCCATTTAATATCTTTCCTAACCTTATTCGTTCATTAAGGAACACCACTAGGGTAAGAAAAATAGAAGAAGACCAAAAAAAAAAACACATGGAGAAGGAAATTAGATATAGACATAAAGTGGGTAAAGAAGGCACGGTAAGACTTTGAACTGAAAGCACAGGAAGGAAGGTTTGGCATGTATTTGTTGAAGATCTATGCTCCACAGGGTGTTGCAATGCATTGAGTGAATGAACACCACTGCTATTATCCCCCATGCATGAAGCCTGTGTCAAAGTACTTCATGTGTTCTTGCAGGTGGTTTATGTAGCAATTTGTTTAATATGGTCAGGTTGCCAGTCTCTGATTGATAACTATGGATTTTAAAAATAAATTCATGTTTTGTCAGATATTGACATAATCTTCTTTTATTTTTAGGCTTTTCTAGGTGCAAGATGCATTCACAGAACAGACATCCCAAAGTGTTTTATTCACAGAACAGTTGCACTACCTAGAGTTGCCTCAACAAATGTTTCACATCTACATGTTGATAGTACACCCAGCCACCAGCCTCCATCTGATTTATTGTCTCCAGAAGAGCAGATGATGAAAGATTCAGGTCTTTTTATTTATTTGATGTTTATTTGTCTATTAACATTTCAGTTTTACTGTAGTGAACTTGAGATTTCATTACAGAAATGTGTGGTATAAATAAATATTTCTTTAGGTATGTAATAAAAGTGTCTAGTGCAAATGAAAGATGGAGAACAAATATTTCATCTTTTAAGAAAATCCAATGGGCAACTTAGACATTTTGAAAGAAGCAATAATATAGATTCAGTTTCGTGAAGCCAAGATTGCTGAACAATAGGTTTGCATTAAAAAAAAATAATAAAAAAATTGTTGTCACAATAATGAGATACTACAGTTTATACATTGTCATAACACAAGCAAATACACTCTGGAATTGCCACATAAACTAGTTTCTTTATGATAAATTATGAATTGCACAACATAAATTCTGCTATAACTTTATGATTAATGCCCCGAACGGAAAAATTCTTTTTAGGATTTGAACAGAAACTACAAAGCCATGTAATTATGGCAGTGAGAAATCATTATCTTTGGTAATTGATGAATAAATCCGGATTTTGTCGGAAAAATCGCACAGCAGCATTGAAATCCCATGAAAGTTACAAGTAGAAAAGTGAACGCCAACGCAGACCTCCAAGAAGGAAAGGGTTAGATCTAGGTTGGGTATATAAGCCTGTGCAGATTCAATTCTGGGCTCTCAAAATTTCACAGCTGAAAAGACATCCAGTGGACTGACACACACTTGTCAAAGTGACATAGACACAGCCCATAGCTGAGAAAAGCAAAGCTGACCTGGTTGTGAACAGACTTGCATCAGTGATAAGCTCAGATTTGTAATACTGTGTCTGGAGGGTATGTTAAACTTATATTAATCGTTGGGTTACAAGTATTTTGATATGTAAATTGCTGTAATATTTAATATTAATGTTAGCATTGACTTTGAATTACCTGCTGATATCTTAATCTTGGTACTCTAAACCCTGTGCTGATAACTGAAATTGGTTTCCAACTGAATATAACCTGAACAATCCTGAACAGCATGACGCAGCTAGAAGTCCTTGTCAGGACTGCGCAATACTAGCTATAAGAGCTTACAGTCCTTTTCAGGGCTTAGCTTTTAAATGCTGGATGCCAAAGAGTTCGTCTTCTTCTTCTTCTTCCACTGCTTCTTCGCTTCCTTAGTTTCCTTCGTTCAATTTAAAATGTCGTTGATGTAATATCTTTAAAGGGAAACCACTTTTGGCATGATTTAGTACCAAAGGGAAATAATCAAGACAGAATTCAGAAAATTTGTAAATGATGTCTATAGTCTAACGATGTTATTATTGCTTGCATGACATTCTTCTTTGATTGACATGACCACGGCCTCATGGACTATGTTGTCTAAATGAGGATTCTGAACAATAGTGGCCTGTCATCATCGGAGGATCGTCTTGGTGGTAGGAAACGAATACCAAAATCAGTGCATATATTCCAGGTTCTTATCTGATGTGGATGAAGTGGATCAATACCCAGACCTGTTTAATGCGATAAACAGTAGTGCTCTGTTTAAAGCAAAGATCCCACCATGGGAATTAAAAGTGCCAGAAACTGACTTCCACTTAACAAAGATCATAAATAAATCTCACGACATAATCTCAGCAAAAAGTAAAACACTAGAGTACCTAGAACGGTATATAAATAATAGCCTAACTATATATACAGATGGGTCAAAAGATGAAGAAGGACAATTAGGAGCAGGAATAGCAATACCAAAATTAAAAATTTATAAAAGATACAAAGTAACAGGTAATACATCCATCTTTACAGCAGAATTAGTGGCAATCCTAAAAACTTTAGAAAAAGCTGCAGAAAATCCACCAAAAAAAGTAACCATTCTCACAGATTCCCTATCATCAGTATTAGCTATCAGAAACAGAAATGAATGTAGCAGGCCAGATATTATAGAGGAAATACTACAGGTTAATACATATCTACAAACTATAGGATGCAGTGCAACACTAACATGGATACCATCACATGTGGGGATAGCAGGAAATGAGCTTGCAGACAAAGAAGCCAAAGGGGGGAGAACTAGCCATAACAAAATTGAAGTAGGCTTAGGGAAGTTTGAAATTAAGAGCTTAATTGCTCAAGCAATAACTAAAGAGTGGATAACAGCATGGGACCAAAGTAAAAAAGCAAGACACTCATATAAAATCCTTAAAAAACCAAGCAAAAAATGTCAAATAAAAGATGAACTAAAAATACCAATTAATAAAAAATTGCTGAGGCTCAAGCTTGGAACTGGATATTTCATGATTGAGGAACCCACATGTGAAGAGTGTCAAGAACCAAACACAATTAGACACTTTCTGGTGGACTGCAAGAAATATGACCAACAGAGGTAAAACATTAAGACATACTGTAGTAACCACAATGTAGAAATGAGGGTAGAAAATCTCATAGGTACAAAGACCCCTTCAGAAATGCAAAAGTTAATAAAACACTATATTACAAAAACTAAAGCTAACATATAAAAAACAAATAAGGATTTGAGTCAGTAGTCCAAACTGGTGAAAGACTCGCCCCAGATACATACAGATTAACCAAAGAAACCATCCAGTGAAAATTAAAAACATACTAACTTAGAAAATAGCATATTTTGGAATTTCTTTTAAAAACCATGTTGAACTATAACTACAAATGGAAAAATACCGACTAGAGATAATATAGTATAAAATAAATACAAACAAAAACATATTACAACAAAGGAAACACGTCCTGATATAACCAACAACTCCATGTACATGGTAGATGGTTGAAAGGGGCGTGCTACAAAGAAAAGTAGCAAACACTTTAAAAAAAAAAAAAAAAGATAGAGTCACAACAAACACTTCTGATCAGAAGCATAAAGACCGCAGTGTGTGATTCAAGGACCATCTCTGCAAATTCGCCAGATAGTAGCATTGTGGCTACCTGTCTAGGTGAAATAAGTATCTTGGGCATCAACACTTGATGTGTGACGAGAAGTGTCTGCAGTGAAAGGACCTGAATTCGATAAATATTCATTACTTTGAAGAAACAAGATCCAAGAGTCACCAATTGCTCAAAATGATGAACAAAGGCATTGACAATTTTTAATTTTTCAACTTGTGATATGTGTAAACACATATCTGCAATCTTTACCACACTTTTATTTTAATTAATAAATGTACAGATATATTTTATAAATCGCAGATGATTGATTTTGTTTAAATTCCTGTTCTGTTAGAATTTTTCTTATTGTGTGGAAATTAGGAGAATTAATGAACATTTTAAAATTGGTACAGGAACATTGGCTCCTAAATACCATCGCAATAAGGAAGCTGAAATTTTTCGGTCATATAAAAAGACATAATAGTCTGGAAAAAACAGTGATGGAAGGCATGGTCCCTGGAAAAAGGGGAAGGGGTCGACCTAGACGACGGTGGACCCAGGACATCACAGAGAGTCTGAACTTGTCTTTGGCTGATGCAGGTCGACTTGCCCAGAATCGTGATGCGTTCAGAGCAGCTGTAATGGAGACAACGTTCTGGAAAGAATACGTCACATGATGATGATGAGGGACAATTAACGAGCTGCATTTCATACAAACTATTACTAGTGACACCCTTGGAGCATAGGATAGGTTTAGCGAGAAGATGACTTACTTCACAGCTCTCTTCTACTGCTATTCTGCTGCTACCATCTAGGACTGTGCAATTAACTGCCTGACTTGTCCTGTGCCATCCCTACCATTAGTTCACCAGTTATCTTCTCCATTTCTGGGAACTATATCTATTATTTTCTATCCAACATCCATTTCGCCTCATTCATTTTGTACGGGATTCATGTATGTCGGTCACACGTTCTGGAGTTGTCTGTTTTTTTTCTCGGTAGTTTCAGCGTAATTGCTATCTTTTTATTTATCAGTTTCATAATTCCAGACTTTATGGTAAAACTGTCATAATAATTTCTTTACTGTTTATATAACATTGCAGGCATTTGTCATAACTGGCTGCTGTATTTAACATAAAACAAGACATTATGTTTGAATGATATGTTTGAAATATATGAATAGTTATTACGAGGGGCGTTCAGAAAGTAATGCACCACATCGTTTTTCTCAGGAGCTGTTTATGCAAAAAGCATGAAATTTATACACAATATACATGGATATGTCATGTAAACATCGGTATTATTCAACATAATCCCCATCAACTTGTACGGCTTTATGCCAGCGCGAAACAAGTGCATGTATTCCTAGCCCGTACCAGATTTTGTCTTGATCATGTAGCCATTTCTTCGCTGCATGAATCACTCCTTCATCATCTTCAAACCTTGTCCCATGGAGTGCATCTTTAAGTGGATCAAATAGATGAAAATCAGAGGGTGCCAAATCGGGACTATGGGGTGGATGGGGTAGTACAGTCCAACCCAATTTGGTGATTGCTTCCCGTGTTGCCAGACTTTTATGAGGGCGCGCATTGTCGTGAAGGAGAAGCAGGTCTGCTGGATTCTTGTGCGGCCAAACTCTGCGAAAACGTTGATTGAGTTTTTTTCAATGTCTTAATGTAAGCTTGCGAATTGATTGTCTCTCCCCTTGGCATAACGTCCACAAGAATCACACACGTCCACAAGAATCACACCTTCAATGTCCCAAAAGACAGTGATCATGACCTTTCCAGCTGAAGGAATTGTCTTGAATTTCTTTCTTCTTGGTGATTGCGGATGATGCCACTCCATTGACTGTCTTTTTGTCTCAGGTTCAAAATGATGTGCCCAGGTTTCGTCACCTGTAACGATCTTAGCCAAAAAGTTCTCTCCATCAGCATTGAAACGCTCCAACAATTCAGAAGAAATTGCTTTCCTTTGCAATCGGTGGTCATTTGTGAGACTTCGAGGAACCCATCTTGTGCAAACCTTAGAAAATCCGAGAGTTTTTATAACTGCATTTGCACTACCAATGCTGACTGACAGCTGTAAGGCCAATTGTTAAGTAGTGATTCGCCTATCAGTAAGAATAATGCCCTCAGCGCACTTCAACATTTCTGCGTTGGTGGCTGTGGCAGGACGTCCACAGCACGGCCGATCAAGCAGCTCCGTATCTCCACTTCCTGATTCTTTGATTCTCTGAACCCAGCGACTGACTGTACTCCTGTCGACTGCAAAACTTCCATACACATCACATAGATGCTTGTGAATATTCACAACAGTTTCCTTCTCTGCAACGAGAAACTCTATCACAATTCGCTGTTTATAACGCAAGCTGCTAACACGCTCCATTTCAATGGTTTAGGGCAGCCGTATTATTTGGCCGGTTGTGGTGCAATTTGGTACACACAATTGGCATATGCCATATTTGAAGTGTGCAAAATTTCATGCTTCTATCTTCATTATTAGCTGAGAAAAATGATGTGGTGCATTACTTTCTGAACGCCCCTCGTATTTTTTATCTCTTTATTCTGTCTAAATCATGTTCATTTACAGTGGCTCGCCTAGCCATAGAGAAGATACAGCCATTTGTAGCCGAGATGGATCAGAAAAGTCAGATGAGACCAGAAATTATCCAAGCTCTTCATGAGAATGGGGTACATCTATTTTCTATCTAATTCTTTTTATTTTTAAACACAAAGTATTTTTTTCTCACTTAAATAAAACCAGGGAGCCACGGTAGCACAGTGGTTGGTGTGTTGGCTTCTTAGCTCGGTGGTCCATGGTTCGATCCCCAGTTGAGGTGGGATTTTTTAGACCGCAAACGGCTCCGTTGTCGACCCAGCCTCATGAATTGGGTACCAGAGCTACTCTGGGAAGGTTAAAGGCGGCCGGCGTGATGCTGACCACATCACCCCTAGTGTGCAGATAGTCAAGAAAATATGGGCCTAACACCATATTCCCGGTATGCCTCAATGGGTGTGTAACGCGATCCTTATTTAAAGAAATAATTCCGGTCCAAGTTTCTTCTCCTATCGTCACTAGTAAGACAGTAACATACTGCAATAAGGTACTGCTCCTTTTCATGTGAAACTAACTCCAGCATTATAGACTACAGTGGTGCAGTTAAAGTAAGATTTAGTTAAATCTTCAGAATTAATTTGTAAGTAAATGTTTCTTCATATCTGCTCAGCTTAAAGGCAAGATCATTTTATGAACATTTAATTAGACAATAGGTTTGTCATACAACAAGATCAGTATTGTGGAACTTACTTACTTACTTAGTCATTCCCCTTCTACCGTGAGGTGTAGAGGTTTGGAAGAGAGAGCGCCAGACTATTCTATCGGCTGTCTTCCTCCTGGCCTGGTTCCATTCTAGTCCTCGGTCCTTCAAAGATTGTCTAATGTTGTCCTCCCAGCGGACTCTGGGTCGTCCTCGGGGTCTGGATCCTTGGCTCTTTGTTTCCCATGCTTGTCGTGGTAGCCGATCTTCTCCCATTCTGCAGACATGGCCAAACCATCTTAGTTGGGACTGTTCTACTTGGGTCTGTAGGGAGTGGCATTTTAGGCCTTGACGTATCGTCTGGTTGCGTACCATGTCTCTTCTTGTTACTTCAACCACCTTCCTCAGATACCTCATTTCTGAGGTTTGGATCTGGCTTTTGTGGGTGGTAGTCATTGCCCATGACTCGCATCCATATGTCAAGACTGGGACATAGGTGGAGCGGTATACAGCCATCTTCGTTTTCTTACCAACCTCTTTCTTGCTGAGGAATCCTCGATTTATGGCCTGACAAAGTCTCCCAGCTGCTGCTTTTCGAGTGGCCAACTCTTCTTTGATGCCTCCCTTTCGGTCTATAATAGCTCCGAGGTATTTAAAGTGGTCGACCTGCTCCAGGACCTGTTCTCCCAGCTTAATCTGATGTCTTCTTTCTTCTCGTGATATCACCATGGATTTTGTTTTAGAGCTGCTTATGACCATCCCTCTCTTCTCCAGCTCTTCCTTCCAGACTTGCAGGTTGGATTGGAGATGTGCCTCTGATTTAGCAATCAGGGCAACATCATCAGCAAATGCCAGCTCTGAAATATAGACCTGTCTCATCTTCCAGTACCCCACTGAATACTTTCTTGTTCTCTCCTTACATGCCTTGATGACATCGTCCATAAGGAGTATGAAGAGGTAAGGTGATAGGATATCACCTTGTCTTACATCAGTGGTGGTCCTGAACTCTTCTGACTTATGGTTTGCTGTCCTCACATAATTTCTGCAAGACTTGTAGAAGCTCTGTATAGCATGAATCAGAGGTGCTGGAATATTCTTCCTTGCCAAACAGTCCCAAAGTTTGCTCCAAGGGACCCTGTCAAACGCCTTTTCCAGATCTATGAAACAAAGATGGATCTCACTCTTATACTCAAGGGCCTTTTCACTCAGCTGTCTGAGTGTGAAGATTAGGTCTTGAGTACTTCGGTTTGCTCGGAATCCGCACTGGACCTCATCCAATTGTGGCTCAGCTAGGCGTCGGAGTCTCTGCTCTAGGATTCTAGAGTAGATTTTTCCAGGGACACTGAGAAGGGATATGCCTCTATGGTTTCCACACTGTCGATTGTCACCCTTTTTGAAAATTGGTGTTATGAGGGCAATCTCCCAATCCTTTGGTATGGTCTTGTTGCACCATGCTGCCTGTAGGACCCTTAAGAGTAATAGGTCGCCTGATGCTCCCATGTACTTAACCATTTCTGGTGTTATACCATCATGCCCTGCTGCTTTGCCCATCTTGATTTTCTCCAGTGCTGCCTTCAGTTCTTCCATCTTTATGTCATCTTCATCACCATTGGTTTCCTCTTCTGTGCTAGTGGTTATCATTTCTGATGTTTGACCTTGCTCACCATCAAGGAGTTCTGAGAAATATTCTTTCCATCTTTCCATTACTTCCTTCGGGGCAGTAAGCAATTTGCCTTGCTTGTCCTTTATAAATTTGAGAGGGCATTGTTTTTCCTTCCTCATGTTCTTTAGGGTCTTATAGAACAATTTCTGGTTTTCTTGTGCATCTTTTTCTAGCTTTTCTCCAAATTCTTCCCAGGACTTCTGTTTTGCTGCTAGCACTTTGTTCTTTACTTCTGTTCTGAGTGTCACATATTCTCTATATTTTTCCATTTGTCCTGTTGTGTTTTTAGCTCCTAAGTATTGTTTCCATGCCATTTTCTTCTCTCTTATTTTCTCTTTGACTTCCTCTGTCCACCAAGGTGTCCTCTTTTTCTGGTTCCCAAGTCGGACTTCACCACATGCTTCTGCAGCAGCTGTCTTTATGATATCCTTGAATTTAATCCAGAGGGTTTCCAAGTCATCAGGTTGTTCTTCTGTGTTGCTCACCGCTGCAGCAATAAGCCCCTGATATCTGGTCTTAATTTCTGGCTCTCTCAGCTTGTAGGTCCTAATGCTCATTTCTCCTGCTCGTTTACTTGGTTTCTTGCGTGATGTTGAGCAGTTCCTAGGCTGAGCAACTC
Source organism: Oreohelix idahoensis (assembly GCA_024509875.1). NCBI lineage: Eukaryota > Metazoa > Mollusca > Gastropoda > Stylommatophora > Oreohelicidae > Oreohelix > Oreohelix idahoensis. The sequence goes on along the minus strand of JAMPIV010002585.1, from coordinate 409,816 downwards.
TTTCAGTTGTTCGTTTGATTGTTAGCAGGTAGTGATCACTTCCAATCTCTGGCCCCCTCCAGACTCTTGCATCTCGGACATATTTGAATGAGCTTCTCCGAACAATGGCATAGTCGATCACTGACTTCTCATTCTTTGTTGGTTCACATCTAGTGTATGCATGTATGCGCTTATGGGGGAACTTTGTGTTTGTAATGATCAGATTCTGCTCACTGCAGAATCTAAGGAGTCGCTTTCCATTGTCATTGAGAGTATCTTCTCCATATCTTCCGATAACTCCACCCCATCTAGCATGGTCATTTCCAACTCTGGCATTAAAATCTCCGAGCATGATAACTTCATCTAGGCAGTCATCCACTGTCCTTTGAAGCAGCTCGAAGAATTCCTCCTTGACCTCTGCTCTCTCATCCTCATTTGGCCCATACACTATGACCAGGTTGACTATGGTTTCTCCTTCTTTTAGTTTCACAACCATAATGCGCTCTGAGACAAAGTTCCACCCCTTGATACTATCTTTTTGATTTTGGGCCACAATGCAACCCACACCCACTTTAGCTCTTTCGGATATGGGTACACCACTGTAGAGCAGCGTGTTGCCATTGAGATCCATGACTCCTTGTCCTTTTTTCTTTGTTTCCGTTATAGCCAGGATTTCTAGTTTTGCTTTCCTCATCTCTTCCACCAGCTCCTCTTCCTTCCCATTTATACTTCTTGTGTTCCATGTTCCATAAGTCGTAGTCCGTAGTCCGTTCCAGTTCGTCGCCTTTAGAATCAGTCCGGTTTTCTCTCTTGTGTTACTCGTAATCGTGGTTTAAAGCAAACAGGTGATTGGCCTGTTGTGCCTTTGCATGGTGGAGGGGCTGCCTCCTTACGGCCTCCATGCAGGCCGCCCTCCTCCTTTTTCATCCGGGCTTGGGACCGGCATAGGCGGAGTTGTATTGTGGAACTGATGACAAGAATTACACAGGTTCAGTGGAACAAGAAATGGAAAGACACTCAATGGCATGGACACTCATTGAGGTAACCTGTTGGTAGCTTTACAAGTCAGTCCTTATTCTGGAATCCCCATGGTAAAAGAGGTAGAAAGAGACTTGACAAAACACATGGAGAAGGGAACTGGTATCAAAAAGGGATGAAGAACACATGGAAAGACCTTAAACTGATGGCACAGGACAGGAGGACTTGGCATACATTTGTTGAAGGCCTATACTTCTTGGAAGCTGAAGAGTTAATGACTGTTATAATGAATTAGACAATGTCAGTAGTAAAATGTTGTGTTCTATGTCAGTAGTAAAATGTTGTGTTCTATGTCAGTAGTAAAATGTTGTGTTCTATGTCAGAAGTAAAATGTTGTGTTCAATGTCAGATGAAGAGTGGATGAAAAGTAGAAAACAGAGAAAGGTATTGTGCTTGAGCGAATAGATAGGACTAAATATTAAGAGGAATTATGTAGTTTCAAGGTAGTCATCATGCAGAAAAAAAGATTTAAAAGTGGTGCTAAACTATAAATGTTTCCAGTGAACCGTTGTCTGAATGACTTCCTTTTGTATCTGTCTCATGTACTCAAAGCTTTTGGGAATAGAGATCCCAGTAGAATATGGTGGTACCAACTCGACCTTTTTCGTTTCAACCATTGTCATAGAGGAGTTAGCTAAAGTGGATCCTTCAGTGAGTGTGTTGTGCGATGTCCAGAACACGCTGGTAAACATGCTAATTGTCAAACTTGGTACAGAGGAACAGAAGCAAAAGTACCTCCCCAGACTTGCTACAGACATGGTGAGTGTGCAGTTTTTTGTTTGTTTTTTTTTTAACCATAAAATGACATGGACACATTGTGTGTTGACATTCTTCTTTCTTTATAATCGTTCAGGTCACTATATTACATTGAATTTTTCCTCCCACTGTCAAATTAATTGTTAGGTCAGACCCATGTGATAATTAAATAAGTGATAATTTGTTGTCACGCTTCAGTACTATGCTAGAAACTCATTGTTTCCAACACCATGATGAGAATTTAGGTTTGTGTTTTGTGACCTTGTTTCTTGGATCTGAAGAAAGTGTTTGATAAGGTCCCCTGGAGCAAACTTTGGGACTGCTTGGCAGAGAAAAACATTCCAGTACCTCTGATCCATGCTATAAAGAGCTTCTACAAGAGTTGCAGAAATTATGTGAGGACGGCAAACCATAAATGACAAGAGTTCAGGACCACCACTGGTGTAAGACAAGGGTGATAATCTGTCACCTTATCTTTTCATTCTCCTCATGGACAGTGTTATCAAAGCATGTAAGGAGATAACAAGAAAGTATTCAGTGGGGTACTGGAAGATGAGACAGGTTTGTATTTCAGAGCTGGCATATGCCGATGATGTTGCCCTGATTGCTAAATCAGAGACATGTCTTCAGTCCAACCTGCAAGTCTGGAAGGAAGAGCTGGAGAAGAGAGGGGGTGGTCATCGGCAGCTCCAAAACAAAAACCATGGTGATATCACAAGAGGGAAGAAGGCATCAGATTACGCTTGGAGAACAGGTCCTTAACCCTCCGGCGGGAGTGTTGGCGCACTAAGTGCGCCAAATTAAATTCAAATTTCACGGTTTTTTTTGCGGTTGGCTGCATTGAACTCTTAGCTATTCCTATTCATGTCTTAGCTTTCATTCTGAACAGTTGTGTTGTTGTTATATGTTGTGCGACGAGATATTTAGGGTCCCGCAATTCGAGGAGTGTCATTAGTGGTGTATAAAGTGCGCCATGCGCTCGGTGATGTAAGTATATTTTTCATTTCAATTTTCTGTTTTTAAATTAAATTTGAGACCGCAACAGGCCACTAAGAGCCTAATACATGTGAGAAGTGTCAAATTGCAGTAACGGATGTTGAGGATAACGAAAGTGATTAGTTCATGATTTATCTATCCGCTTACTCAAGTGTCTCAGGGTCAGAGGCTATCTAGTATGTTCCTCAAATAAATCGGCACTACCATTATGAGTGACGAAAGTTATAAATGATCGTCTATTTCTTTCACTGACAGAGTAAGAGATTGGATAAAGTAGAGTTCTAATATTACAGTATATTTTATTAATGTAATGCATGGTGATAAGGTTTATGACATTAAAAATATTAGTAGTTCATTTTACTCTATTAATGATTAAAGTAATGATTATGATGTTTTATATAGTTTTTTTTTAAACGTATAACAATAAAAATACGTGTATCCTCCAAAGCTATGTTTCCTTTTCCATTTATGAAGCTAAATTTAAGATTGAAATACCTGGACAGCAACTCAAATCAATGCAAATACGTTTGTTTTAAGCGGTGCACTTTGTGCGCCACGCGCCTGCTCTTGCGAAGAAAAGAAACGTGCCTGCCGGAGGGTTAAGCAGGTCAACCACTTTAAATACCTTGGAGCTGTCATAGACTGGAAGGGAGGCATCACAGAATAGTTGGCTACCCAAAGAGCAGCAGCTGGGAGACTTTTTCAGGCCATAAATAGAGAATTCCTCAGTAAAAGTAAAGTTGAAAAGAAGATGAAGATGGCTGTATACTGCTCCACCTATGTTCCAGTCTTGACCTGTGGATGCGAGTCATGGGCAATGACTACAACCCACAAAAGCCAGCTTCAAACCTCAGAAATAAGGTATCTGAGGAAGGGGGTTGAACTAATAAGAAGAGACCTGAAACGCAACCAGATGATATGGCTAGGCCTAAAAACCCAACACCTGCAAACCCAAGTAGAACAGTCCCAACTACAATGGTTATGCCATGTCTGCAGAATGGGAGAAAATCGGCTACCACAACAAGTATGGGAAACTAAGAGTCAGGGATCTAGACCTCCAGGACGATCAAGAGGCCACTGGAAGGACAACATTAGACAATCTCTGAAGGACCAAGGACTAGACTGGAACCAGGTCAGGAGGAAGACAGCTCATAGGATAGTATGAAGCTGTCTCTGGCAAACCTATACTCCCTACGGTAGAAGAGGAATGACTAAGTAAGTTTTGTGACCTTAAAGTGAAATAGTTTTAAATTTCTTTTTGTACACAAGAGTAAACCACCATGCAGGATGTCCCTTGTACAGTCATGAAAAAAATGTTGTGGGAGGAAGAAAGTCAGAATATATTGTGACAGCAGGAAGAATTGAAGGAACTAGTAATAGAAGATGACAAAAAGAGAATGTAAGGACGTGAACATCATGGCAAGGAAAGAAATCAGCATTCAAATAGATAAACAGCACTTGAAATGGAAAGTTGTGAAAAGACCTGATCACCTATGCCATAAGGCATGGTTCATGAAAAAGAGGAAGAAATACCTGTGATAACGAGCTTCCATTCATTTCACTTCTGTACCACTTTTTATCAGGTAAATCTTCAATCCTTAACTTTAGCCATAATATCTCTCATCCTTGTTTTCTTTTATCTTCCCCTTCTTCTGCTTATCCTGCAGGTGTCTTCTTGACCAGTTATGCAGTCTCACAGGCTCTAAGTGATTTGTCACAAATCTTTATAGTGATATCTACATTTTTTTTGAGTTTCCACAGTGATGCTATTCTCATGGACAGCAGTTTTTTTATAGAAAAAGCATTCTGGTTTTCTGATTTTCTTTTTCTTCTTTAGTCTTTAATTATCAACGTTAGAGGCGTTGAGTAAAATATCCCAGGCAAAAGCAGCCTTATAAAAGCATTTTATGAAAAAATCTTCATCTGTGAAGTAGAGATTTCTTCATTGTTATATATACCTGTCAACTTGTAAGGGAATGCTGTACAACGTATGGGAAATTGACACTTTTAGCTGCTTACACCCGTACAAAGCTCGTAGTATGGATTTTCTCGAGAGAAAAAATGTAAACAAATTTGCTAATCCATGTTTTTTTAACCATTTTTTTTTTTTAAGCGTATGCCCACTATTACTCGAGGCGAGAATCTCCAGTTAGTATATCTAACCTGAGACTGATTTTTACATGAGTATCCCTTTTTTCCCTGTACACTGACAGGTGTCCACTCGCCATTCAGGCAGATACTCGCTATCTTTGGAGGGTACCCATTAGAGCTGGGTCGGCTCAGGAGCCGCCAGTCCCTGGTCGACAGCACTTCTTCAAATGTCTTCGCCAGGGCTCGAATTAATCCAGTCCAAGTCCCGGTCAACGACACTCGTTCAAATGACCTCGCCCGGGCTTGAACCTTGATCACCCGATCGCCAGCGCAGTGTGGTAACCATTACACCAGCGCGGCTCCCTTTTTAACCATTTAAAAATAAATCTAAAAATATTTGCTAGCCCAGGTTTTTTTATTTTAAACATTTTAAAAAAAATGTCCTGGGATTTCTTGGCGCCCATTTTTAAACCAAGATCTCTCCCAGCAACCAATCAAATCCTTTTATACCCAACAGTTTGCCAGTAAGTTTGAATCTGGCAATTCACCCTCAAACATTTTGGGCTCATAGCATGACAAGACATATTGTTATAGTTATCTGTTATCAGCCATGCTTGCGACTACCAGTAGAAGCCATTTTTAAAAAAGCTAAGTATTTGATATTGTGTTAATTAGTTGGTTAAATATTATTTGCTGTTGTTGGATGTTTGTTTTGCTTTGTTGTAATTTTTATTGCCCTCTAGGTCTTTCCAGTTATATTTTCCCTTTTTATATTTTTCCGATAAATTAATGTCATAATATTTTGTGTACATAACTAGAAAAAAAAATTGTTTGCATAGGCCTAAGCTTTTTTGTGTCTAGAGTCCATCCTATTGCACTGAGGGACAGTGGATCATGTTCTTTGATGTCATACAAATAAGTCGTAGATGTTGATAAGGTTAGGATTATGGCTAGGTTAAGGATGCCTAAACCTAACCCTTATCCCTTTGTACTGCGTCTCCAAATTCTTTTTTAAGGCTGTATAAAACAGATGACCCATTTTCCTTCATTTCAACCTTAAATCCATACAGTACTTTTTATGATAGGTCAAGATTCGCTGCTTTATTTATTTTTTTCAACAAAACGGAGATCTATTCCCACTGGTCTACAAACTTTTAAATAATAATTTGTAAATCTGTGCAAGGTTTTCCCCCTCCCACGATTATTAGGCCTTGTTGAAATAATTCATCCATCGAATAATGGCTGACCCTAATTCAAAGAAACGAAAGCTTGTAGATAGGGTCAGAGGTCATGGTAGTAGTCACAGTATTTTATGCAAGGGATGAATTCCTTAATTTAAAACTAGCATAATTAAAGATAGTTTTTTATTGGAATAATGGTAGCGCAGGCATTATCAGAGCACAACAGTTTACAACTACTAGCATATTTTTGCTTTTAAACATGGCATGGTTTTGTCTTCATTTTATATATATATATAAAATCACCACAGTTATAATTTGACTTCTGTTTCAAAGCAAAGTTATAGATTTTCTGTTGCATTTTACAAAACTAACACAAACATCACCATGTTATGAATGCTATGATAACTTTAAGCGATATAACACACATTTTAAATGATTTTCACTCACAGCATTTCTAATACATGTAGCCTAAAGAACAGCATGAGATTTTATTAGTATGTTTTATATCGCACTGTTTCAAATGTTAATTAATTTGTATATGTCATTTGTCGTTTTAAACCTGTAAAGCGTGAAATATATTACAGTTGACATTCAAAAATCCGGCCATTGATAATCCGGTTCCTTCAGATTTCCGGCATGGATTTCGGAGCGCATTTTTAAATTTACCGCGTTGCGCGCCACTGTTTTCTGGAGCAGTTTATGTTTTGATGCAGCTGTTGGGTCTTGCTTGCACGTGTTAACAGCCATTCCTGCTCATTCCTTCTCATTTTATCATTTATTTGCTGCTGTTTAGCCCCATTATGGATTCAGCAAATAAAAGAAGTGGTGTAAAACGTAAACATCGTGCATTGTCGATCGCAGATAAAGTGTACAGGTAGTCATTTTCTGTTAAATATATACAGAATATATAACCATAAAAAATCCGGCATTTTCAAAAATCCGGCACTCCTCAGGTCCGGAGGTTGCCGGATTTTTGAATGTCTACTGTACTATATTATTTGCGTATGTTTTTTTTAGGTGTTTATAAGGTTTTTACTGTTTTGGCGTACAGGTTTTCGCCTCAGGAGGTTGACAGGTATGTATAGAACCAGTCCTAACATACGGAAGTAAGTCATGGACAGTAAACCAGCATGAAAAGCGTTTGAGGTCATAGAGACGTGGTTTTACTGAAGAATGTTAAGAAGATACTGGACGGTTGGACATCATGGCAAGAAATGAAGTCAACAACAGAATTGATAAACAGCACAAGAGACAGTAAGTTATGTGGAGTCATGATCACCATCACCACCAGGCATGGTACTTGAAGAAGAAGAATGTGTACTTCCATCTTTGCTGCATTTAGTTCCTGGAGGTCTCTGGGAAGATAAAGATAGAACAGGGCTACAGCTCCCTCAAGTATCTCATAAGAGGCTACAATTATGAGGTTGTGCATGGTGCTGGCATCTTCATCATGTGAAACAAATTGCCACTGAAACCACCACTGCTAGAGCACATTAAATACTTTGGTGCAGGCTTCCTGCTAGGGGTGGCACCATGCTCCATAAGTAGACAAAATGAAAATAAATGAATGAATTCCATCTTTGATGACTGGATGACTTATATACATTGCATTGTTCAATTTAGATCGGTAGTTTCTGCTTGTCAGAAGCAGAGTCTGGATCAGATGCCTTCTCACTGCGGACATCAGCTGTCCGAGAAGGAGACTTCTATATTCTCAGTGGAACAAAAGTGTGGATAACCAACGCTGAACATGCTGGAGTCTTTCTAGTCATGGCAAATGCCAAGCCCACAGATGTAAGTATAGAGAAGTGTCTGTTATTTCCATTGTGTGTTATACGAACGTCAGTGAACAGGTTTAACTAAATTTGTCAGATCAGTAGCACAATTTTACAGATGCCAAGAATTGAAGGAAACAATTTTTGAACCACCATGTGGCTATGAATAGCTATTTTAAGTTCACTTTGTAAAATTCTGTAAAGATGAAACTAACAAACAAAAAGTTAGTTCCACAATGGTTATCTTGTCATACTATTTAAATCCTTCTGTTCCGCGCATACATTTACAAACATCTATATCTTACCCCGTAAATAGGGGTTGAAGTAAAGGAAAAAACTGTGACAGCATCCAAGTAATCTTGGTCAATGTTATGATGATGTTTTATTTCCACTTTTTAACACTCAAGTGATCAAGTGTATATCTTCTTCTTCAAGTACCATGTTTAGTGGCATAGGAGATCATGTCTCTCTACAACATCCTGTCTTCTGTACAATTTATCAGTTCTGTTGTTGACTTCTTTCCATACCACGATGTCACACTATTCAGTATCTGCTCTCTTTGTCTTCCTCTATCTCTTTTTCTTTCAATCTTACCTGTTGTTATGATATATTCCAGCTTTTTTCTTTTCAAAACATGCCCAAAAAAGTGGGTTGCTTCCCTCTAACTTGTTTAAATAAGTTTCCTTTGCACATTGACCTCTCTCAGGACATCTTCATTACTCTTGTATATATAATGAATCTTATTACTTGTGTGTGAGAAATCAAAAATTAGTATTTCTTTTGTTCATTCACTTTTTTTTTTACTTCTTATGGAGCATAGAGAAGCCACTGCAGCTGATCCTTTTGCAGGAAGTCTGCTACATGAGAAGGTTGCCAAGTCCATGCATAATCTCTCATTAGTTGCTTCTTATGGCATGCATGACCTGCAGTCACAAACACTGTAGACAGCACCACCCGGCAGCTATGGAAACACACTAATTCTTCATCTGAGCATTGGCTGCGAACATGGGATGTGCTGAGCAGCCCTAGTTAACAAGAACATGACATGATATGCCCGAGGGAGGAGTAGTCCTGTTCTTTTATTTTGTCATCAGAGACCTTCAGGAAATACATGAGGCATTTCTATTTTGTTCATTCATTCATGACCTTTCAACTCTCCGAGGCCTTCAACAAACATATGCCAAGACTTCCTGTCCCGTTTCATCGACTCGTGGTCTTTCCGTGTCTTCTTCATCCCTTTCATGTCTATCTCCAGTTCTTTTTTCCATGTGTTCATTGATCTTCCTCTTCCTCTCTTACCCTGGGGATTTTAGAACAAGCATTGCCTTGTAATGCTATCAACAGGTTTCCTCAGTGTATGTCCTATCCATCTCCAGCGTCTTTTTCTCACCTCTTTTCTACTGGCGTTTGTCTGGTTCTTGTCATCAGTTTCAATCCTTCTATTCTACAATTATGTTTCAAAGATGTAAATAAATCTTCTTATATCCTTTCAGGGCTACAAGGGAATCACTTGTTTTATCGTAGACAGAGAGACAGAAGGAGTCAGTGTTGGCAGGAAGGAGGATAAGCTTGGTATCAGGGCTTCAAGTACTTGTTCTGTCACCTTTGATAATGTCAGGGTAGGGTTATGCTCAGATAGATAGCATTGACCTGTCGTGAAAGTGAGGAGTTATACATTTAAGTGAAAATGAATGAATGGGTGTCACTTGTTAAATGGGTGTCACTTGTTGAATGGGTGTCACTTGTTGAATGGGTGTCACTTGTTAAAGAGAGCGTGGAACCATCAATGCAGTTGGCACACATTTAGGAATTGTGCACCAAAGCACTTCCTGTTTTCTTAAAGTGCTTGTTTCTGTAGTAATTTGTTTTGCATCATGACCATTTTAATTTGTGCTCCCGGTGGAGCATCAAGCCACTACTGCAGCTGGGCCTCTTACAGGAAGTCTGCACCAAATCTTTCATGTGCTCTGACTCTTGTAGTTTCTGTAGCAATTAATTTTACATCATGAGGTTGCTAGTCTCATGCATAACCTAAATTAGTCGTCTATTACAAGAAACCTGAGGAGCTGTAGCCCTATTATTTCTTTGTCTTATCAGAAACTACATGCAGCAATATATCATCGTCATTATCATCATCATTTTCCTTCTTATAGAGTATGGCAGCTGGTCCTCTTTGCAGGATGCATGAACCAAACATTCACATGCTTTTCCAGCGGTGGTTATGGTAGCAACTTGTTTTACATTATGATGTTGCCAGCCTCATGCACACCATCATAGTAGTCACCTGCCTGAGGGAGCGGTAGTCCAATTCTTACTTTGTCTCCTCAGAGACCCCCAGGGACATATGTTATATAACTTTTTCTGCATTCAGTTTGTGGTCATGCTAAATTTGCAGTCGTGTCACCAAGACGAAGTCCACAGTTTTTTCCAGGTCAGCACAGCAGCCTTGTAGCTTCTGCCTGAGCTCAGCACCCCCTGGTCAGATGTCATGGGTTGGGCAGTTTTGGAGAATGTGTTCAGGGGTCTGGATTCCATTTCCACGTGGATATTCATTTGTATGAGATATCCTGAGGCGATAGAGGTGGCCCAGCAATCATATATAATTTTTCTTCCTCTTTGGTCCTTAGCCGCTGACAGACAGAATATGATGAGGTATAAATGCAAGCAAAAGTGAAGGAGTTATAAATTGATCATTCTGTCATTGTCAGACATAATGATTTTTATAAAACACATAAAAAGAAAATAGTAGCCAGCAAGATGAAATACCCAGGACAAAAAAAAAACCAACAGTTATTGCCATATTCGAAAGCAGTCTGGCTTAGGACAAGAGAGGGTTCAAGACTCAAGGACAAGATGAATAGAGAGTATTCATTAAATCCTGTAGAAGTATGGGTTGGTACAAAGTCAAGGCCATGTACATTACACAAGAACAAGGACTGAAACTTCATTACCAAGATACACACAGTTGCACATTGACAGTTATAGTATATTTTATCTTCCCTCCTTGCAAGGAAATTTTGTGAGAGAACTGAAAACTAGATACTGTCATAGCATGTATCTTTGTTTTTCAATATTTTTCCTTTACAATTTATTTAAATAAACCTTGCTTTCTTGTGTTATTTTTCCCCCTCTTCCTGTATGGATTATTCATTTTCACTGCAATTGATTATAAATTGTATTTATCACAGTGGAGTCATTCAACTTTATTATTTGATATAATTAAAAGTGACAGTTTGAATCATCACTAATAAAAACAATGAATGATACAGCCTAGCAGAAGTACTCATGAAAACAATGAATGATACAGCCTAGCAGAAGTACTCATGAAAACAATGAATGATACAGCCTAGCAGAAGTACTCATGAAAACCAGCTATGAATTCAAACAAATAAAAGTACAGTGGATCCCTGCCCACTGCAGTATATATGGAAATGAGATGGCAGATAAACTTACCAAAGGAAGGAGAAAGGAAAGTCCAAACTGAAGACAGGGAAGAGATATATGAAGAGATAAAAGCAATAATCAGAAATAACTATAGAGAAATGGCATAAGGAACACCCAGAGTCCGATACAGCAGAACTATACTATACATTATTAAGAAGAGGTGAAGTGATAATTTTCAGACTGAGAACTAGCCATTGCAGACTCAAATACCATCTGTACAACAGATTGAAAATTGGACAGACAGATATGTGTCCATATGGGAAGGACAAACAAACAGTAGAACACGTGCTCCAAAACTGTTGACTGCATGAGACGAGCAGGGTGGCCGCGTGGCCTGCTTTATTTAACCCAGTTGAGGAGAAACTCTATGGTCACGAGAGAAGCCTGAGATGGACTGCTAGCTTTAGTAAGAGAGATAGATGCAGTTATTTGAGAGCGAACATGAAGAAAAAAGAAGTATTCAAAAATGTCGTTGTTTGAAAGTGTCATCAGGGAACTTCTAAAATCATGGATGAGTTTAAACATTGTTCTTTTCTTCCAAACTCATTAGGTTGCAATTCATTAATTAGTGTGATGCCATTGGTGACAAAGGAGGGGTATTATTTCAAGTTCACTGACATTTTTATGATGTCAGAAATATAACTCTTAGAATCTGAAGAGCATCCATCATTTTTGTTGGCAAATAACAGCCACAAAATTATTCATAGCTGAGTATTACAGATAATGACCAATAAACAGGCATGCGTAGCAAAGTAATACAATTTTAAAAAGCACACAACAAATATGCCACTGCATTTTGTGGCTTATATGTTATTGTAATTCATATATGTCAACCTGTACAAATTTTTTGTACAATGTACGTTTTTTTTAAACTGTTAGCAGTGTACGGCCCTACAGACTCGCTGTACGGATTCCCCCCCAAAAAAATTTTATAAAAGAAAATTCTATAAATATTTTCCAACCCAAGTTTAACAAAATTTTTAATCAGAAAATATTTTCTAGCCCAGGTTTTTTTTTTAAACCAATTTTTTTTTTTAATTCCGGGAATCTCGGCATCTGTTTTTAATCTGAGGTCTCTCCCAGCAACCAATCAAAGCTGTTTATACCCAACAATTCGGCAAAAACTTTGAATTCGGCCTCAAACACTTTCTGTTTTCAACATGACATGACGTATTTTTAAAGTTACCTGTTTTCAACCACGCTTGCCACCACACTTCGACGCCATTTTGTTTAAAAACAGCTAAGTACTTATAACTTGGTTAAATATTGCTGTTGTTTTGCTTTGTTGCAATTTAATCGCTGTCTTAATCTTTCCAGTTATATCTTGCCCTTCAATATATTTCCGATAAATTAGTCATAATATTCTGTGTAGGCCCTACATAACTAGAAAAAAAAAAAGTTTGTTTGCGTTGAGTAGGCCTACTTTTTTCCAGCGGTCGAGATTCACTGCTTTATTTTTTAATAAAGTGGCGATCTATTAACACTGGTCTAGGCTACCAACTTTTAAATAATAATTTTGTAAATTTTTAGTAGTATGTTTTTTCTTCCTAGATTTGATATTCTGTTCACAATTTTGTTAATTTTTTTTTTTTTTTTTTGCTGTTAGCTGTTTGCTGTGCTTCGTTGTATTTTATTTTTTGTCGTTCTCTTAATCTTTCCAGTTATATTTTGACCATTTAAATATTTCCAATAAATTAATATCATAAAATTCTGTTTAGGACCTACACAAGTAGAAAAAAAAAGTTTATTTGCGTTGAGTAGACCTACCTTCTTTATTCCAGCGGTCGAGATTCGCTGCTTTATTTTTTAATAAAGTGGCAATCTATTATCACTGGTCTAGGCTACCAACTCTAAAATAATAATTTTGTAAATTTTTGACGGTACGTTTTTTTTTCCTAGATTTGATATTCTGTTCATAATTTGGTTAATTTTTTTTTTTTTTCTGTTAGCCGTTTGCTTTGCTTCGTTGTATTTTTTGTTTGTTTGTCGTTCTCTTAATCTTTCCAGTTATATTTTGATCATTTAAATATTTCCAATAAATTAATGTCATAATATTCTGTGTTGGCCCTACATAACTAGAAAAAAAGTTTGTTTGTGTAAACTTCACTGCTTTATTTTTCAATAAAGTGGCGATCTATTATCACTCTTCCAGCAACTTTTTAATAATAATTTTGTAAATTTTGGTAGTGATAAGGTCTGAATTTGGTCTCCACGTTGTAACAGATGTACATTTGGACTGTTTATCTTGAACACCACTTTGATACTAGTGTATTGGTGTAACTGGTCAACTCAAATAACCGGGCACAGTGTCAGGTATACAGGTCACCTTGTTCCATACGTATTGAGGCCCCGACCAGGATGTAATGTTGATCATGAGTGTTAAAGTGAATGTCAATACGCGAATGTGGGGACTGTTCTGTGGAGTTGACTGAAGGTTCAAACACTCATTCATACGTATCTAGAAGTTACTGATGCAGACTACTGTGGACGTTTCAACAGTTTAATTTGACGCACACACTTGGACAGTACGGGTACAGTTACTGGAAAACATGTTGACACATATCGTCATACTGTTGATCAATGGTCTACAATAATAAGTTGGCATTCATGTTGAAGAAAATCACAATGGAACGTCAGTAGACAAGCATTCAGAGTTCCATAGTTTATACAAATATTCATCAGGCCTTACTGACTGATCATGTCAGTTAATAGACAATGTTCAAACCTGATTCCTAGACCGAACCTCTTTTAGCATAAACGTAACTTGCACTCTAGCGAAGATTCCTTTAGATAAAGTTCAGCAAATATTTTCTGAGAAAATGTTAAACTACCAATAGTAGGTTTTCCTTTCATAAGTGTGATCTCTTTATCATTACCTGATAATAAGGGGGCATCCCTGTTCTCTGATTGATGATCGACAATAAATAGGATTCCAAAATGGCTTCTGGTCCTGTGAGCATCACTCACGATAACGATGCATAATGAAGCTTCAATAAAGGTTCAGTTCATGAACACAAATATTTTCTACAAGTATCAGCATATTCTGTCCTCATAATTGCTGCATATAAACATATACAGTGCTGCTAGATAACATGTCGTCCCGACATATAGACATAGGTAAATTCATATAGACGTCTGCCCATTTGAGCCTAGGAATGAAAGAGTTCAGTGAACAGTTCTTTTACCTTGGCATAGGAAATACACTAGCAAACACAAACGCTCTCCTGGCATTACTGAATCAACACTGGGGAACTCGTAGACTTAACAATCCTAGAAGAAACTATCTTCGTCCCCATAATAAATCGAAGAGATCACAAACTTTGGACAGGTCTAACATGACATCCCGCCATATGCTCCTTGACATCACCGAAAAACTCCCTAACGTATCTTTTTGCGCCGAAAGTGCCTGACCCCAAAGTACAGTACAAGGAAAATAGTCCGACATAGACATACAAAGATAACACGATATAAGACCGAATCGTCTCAAACAGACAAGGAGTAAACATAGATTCGGATCATAAACATTCCTGCATACCATAAGCAAGAACAATCTGTTTCTGGCCATACCAGACACAAAATATGACATAAGTCTAGATTCATACGCCAAGTTCGATATTCAGGAAAGATACAAGAACAGATAACTCATAGAATGAATACACATCGACTAATCTGAGTTCTGTTCCTTAGACTAAGAATCGTGAATTCAAAGATAAATATATTTTTATCAGACAAATAATTACATTTTACATTTGTATGCGTACCAACAGTAATCTGTGTGTCACACAAAAGAATATGTGCGCAACAGACTACCACACCCCCCGGGGAAAAAAAATGAAAATCATTTTTTTTCTTCATCTGAGAGCAACATACAATAGGCTCACAACGCACAAATACTGCGCAGATGAGAAATATCTGGAATTTATAAAGCCAAATTAAGGCAAAGTCGAAATATAGATCGACTGGTGAGAATACATCTCAACATCTCAGAGAAAGCATTTCTCTTAAGCATAAATGTTTCCAGGGAGGTGCCACCAACGTATACTACAATGCTGGCAATGACACAATGCATATAACAATTTCATATTTAAGCACTATAAGTACATGATTGACAAAGAAGAAAAATCATTAAAGAGTAGCGGTGAATATATATCAATGAACGTAGTGATAGTAGTGATACAATCACTATATTACAAATTACAATGTGTATCTATCTTGATATAGAAAAGAAAAACTGTTGTAGAGTTGGATGTGTTAAGAAGTCCAAGACCCAACAGTTAGGTGGAATCATGTGGGCATCTAGACAAAATGTCTGCCATCACATTATCTGATCCACGGATAGCTCGTACCGAAAAATGAAAAGGTTGAAGAGCAATTGCATATCGAGTAGACCTCGAGCTCTTCAAATTCTTACTCTGTATAGCCGTAAGAGCTTTCTGATCGGTTTCTACTATGAAATGTGCGCCTAGAAGGAATCTTTGTAGTTTGAGAATTGACCAAACCATAGCCAATAGTTCACGGTCTAAAACCGAATAATTCCTTTCTGCAGCATTAAGTTTTCTGGAGATATACATTACAGGATGCAGAGTTCCAGAGTACTCTTGCATTAGTGCCGCTCCAATCCCAGTGGATGAAGCGTCACTACGAAGAACAAATGTCTTATCTGTAGTAGGTAACACTAAAATAGGTGGTGTTGAAAACAAATTTTTAATCTTATCCAAAGAGGATTGGCATTCCTGTGACCAGTGGACCATATTAGGCGACCCTTTCTTTAGTAGTGTAGAAAGAGGTGCCATGATAGAGGATAGATTCGGAATGAATCTTCCATAAAATTGAATAAGACCTAAGAGACTTCGCACTTGCTTTTTAGTCTTAGGAATAGAGATGTTAAGTATCTTAGTGATATTATGGTCCTCTGTCTTTAGGAAACCATGACCAACTCGATGGCCTAGGAAAGAAATTTCGCTAAAACCAATGCAGGCTTTAGAGGGTTTCGCTGTCAGGTTATACTCGCGTAGAGTAGATAGTAATTCAACTAACCCCGAATAGTGATCTTCCCAAGTATCGCTGAAAAGACAGATGTCGTCTAGGTACGCAATGACATCTGACCGATAAGATAGGATTCGACGCATCATGCGTACGAATGTAGCTGGTGCGTTCATAAGGCCGAAAGGCATGAAATTCCATTGAAAAAGGCCTCTAGGTGTAGAAAAAGCCGTAACTGGTTTGGCGCATTCAGATAAAGGAACTTGCCAATATCCTTTAGACAAATCTAGTTTAGTGAAAAAATGAGATTTAGAAAGCCTAGTAAGTAGCTCTTCTAGTAAAGGCATAGGTTCAGCATCAAACTTCGTAACTTGATTCAATTTGCGATAGTCAACGCAAAGACGTATGTTATTGTCTTTTTTTCGAACAATAACCATCGGCGAAGAATATGCAGAAGTGGATGGTTCAATTATTTTTAAATCTATCATCTCATCCAACTCCTTCTCAACCTGTGCTTGAAAATGTATAGGGATAGGATAAGGTCTGACCCTAATAGGATTATGGTCAGTTAGAATAATGTCATGTTCAATGACATGAGTTTGTCCAGGGATGTCAGTAAGGACATCCTGAAATGTTTGTAACATAGCCGAAACTTGTCGCTGTTCTCCTAGAGATAAATCAGGAGAGACAGTAACATTTTTCCATGATTCACTAGAATGAAGTGGAATCATCGGAAGCGGAAGATTAACATCCGAAAAACTTGTTTCCTCATCCTGTATTACGGACAGTGATGAGTAATGACCATGTTGGACTGGTGAATCGTCCGTTGCCTGGAAAATAGGCTGTAAATAATCCGGACGTTCATGGAATTCCGTAAGCATATTGATGTGGAAGGTTTTATGCTTTCCATCAATATCGACAATGTAGTCAACATCGGAAATTTTCGAGATTATATCGTACGGACCTTTCCAAGAAATAAGAAGTCTGTTTTCCCTACAAGGTAGCAAAACAAATGCTTTGTCACCAGGACAAAGTTGTCGTAAGGTTCTTTTCTTATTGGCAAATTGTCTTGCCTTCTGTTTAGCAAATTCAGAAGAAGAAGTTGCCAATTTGCATGCTTCGATAATCTTTTGTCTCAGCGCGATGACATATTCGTAAGAAGATTTTGTGTCATCGGTAATATTATCAGCGGTTATGAGATCATGAAGCAAAGACATAGGGCCGCGCGGTCGCGCGCCAAAGACAAGTTCAAAGGGAGAAAATCCTGTATGTTCATTGGGGACCTCTCTGTAAGCGAAGAGGGCCGCGGGTAAAACCCTGTCCCAATCTTGAGGATGATCCTCAGTTATCTTCCCTAGTAAGTTTTTGAGTGTTCTATTTAGCCGTTCGACCATCCCATTGGACATAGGATGATAGATACTACTCAAAGATCTCTCTATCTGCAGAGTAGACATTACTTGAGACATGGTATCCGATATTAGTTGGGTGCCATGGTCTGATAATATCTCTCCGGGGAATCCCAGACGAGAAAATATAAGCCAAAGAGCATCTGCAATGTCAGCAGTAGTAATGCTCTTCAGAGGAATAGCCTCTGGCCAACGTGTGCACATATCAACACACGTCAAGATAAACTGATGTCCTCTAGCAGATTTGATCTTAAATGGACCAATGATGTCTATCGCCATTTTCTGAAATGGTCGAATAGGAATGTCTGCAGCCTGAATAGGTGCAGCATGGCGTGGACCTTTGGATTTGACCTCTTGACATACTTTACAAGATCGACAATAAATCCGTATGTCCTTGTTCACAAAAGGCCAAAAGAAAGCCGCAAGAACTCTTGACTTTGTACGGGAAAAACCCATATGTCCAGCACACTGAGAGTCGTGAGCGTGCTGCAAAATTTTAACTCTCAAATTCTTGGGGACAAGAATCTGAGAATGACTTGACTTAGTGGAGTCTTGCACCATACGTACAAGTACGCCATTCTTCATTGTAATCCAAGATTTACGCTTTGTATCTTTATTCGGATCACCTTTTGTTGCAAGAGTGAAGAATTTCTTTAGAGTCGGATCATCTTCTTGCTGTTTTATAAACGAGTCACGAGAAATTACCAAGGGATCATCTTGGTTATGCACTTCATTATCTTCAGTAGATGAAGTTTGAGGCATATTAAGAGCTTGAGCTCTAGTGACTACAGCATTAGCAGTTTGCATATTTTGTTTTTCCCAAACGGAAATTTGTTGTGGAGTGCATTCTTTGACTCCGTGAATACGACCGATGATAAGATCAGCGATCGGATTCGGCAGAAGACATGCGTGTACATCTCCTGTAAAGAAAGGAGTAGCAATCCTAATGATAGCAGTAGAGTATTTCTCTAAGGTGCCGCCAAATGTTACACATTTGACTACTTTTCCAGTGGCACGAGAAGGATCTACAAGTGACTGCCTAACACCAATTGTGGTGCATCCAGAATCAAAAAGAACTGAGACTGGATTGTCATTTACTAAACCTTTATGTAAGACAAGAGAACCTCTTCCATCATGCGCGACTGACGCAGGAAGAGCGGGAAGAGGATGGCCACAACTTAAAGTGGACACCGTAGTTGGTTCAAATAATGTTTTGCATTGGGGGCACTGAGATGCTCTCCCAAAATCAAAAGCGGAACATGCCATATTATTAGCGTCATTATTATCTTTAGTCTGTTTATAGGCTTCATGTGACTCTTGCTGTGCAGAGTTTGCCTGATAATGTGATTTATGTTTTTTGTATTGTGATCTACCTCGATTATTATTGCCTCTGTAATCATTATTATTTCCTCTATTGTAACCCCTATTTGGGTTTGAGTCATAGTTCTCATGGTTACCATTATCATATTCATTATAATGAGTATCTCTATAATTATGATCTTGTTGTCTCCATGATGGATGACTTGGATAGTTTCTATAATGACTTCCTCTGCGGAAATTTCTATAATTATGACCACCCCTGAATCGAGGGCTGTCGGCTCGTCTCCAGTTCTTCGCAGAAGAACCCTGAAATGATTGGTTACCTTGGTTTTGATACTTATTATGGTTACCTTTTTTATCAAACCTGTTTTGTGGTCCCTGAAATTTGTGTGAATAATTAGGGCTGTATGGTGTTGCTGCAGCAACTGGCATGCCTTCCTTAACCTTAGCATTGCTAAAAGCTACGTCCGGATGTGCCGTGACGTATTGGGTACAATATTCTTCCATTTCTTTTAGTGTCTTGGGTTTACGCTCATGTAGGAATTCAAGGAATAGTTTATTTACACTTGACATAATCTTGTCTCTGAGCAACAAGTCCATAAGTGCTTCATATGTCTTTTCTGTTTTGGACAGCTCAATCCAATGATTAAATGTAAGACGTGTCCTTGCAATGAATTCTGAGAATTCTACCCCTGATTCAGGTACCATTTTCTTAAACAAAAGACGGTAACCTTCCTCTGTTAATTGATATTTTTTCAATAAAGCTGCCCTAATAACATCATAATTATTCTTGTCAGTCTCTTCAACCAAACTTAAACTAGACAGAGAATCACCTTTCAAATTTTCTGATAACTGGTTAGCATATTGTGATTTATCCACATTATGAGCTCGACAAGAGCGTTCAAATCTATCCAGCCAGAATGTTATGTCATCACTGGAAGGATTGAACGCTGGTACCTTGACCTTGTAAGTAAAGGGTTTACCATTACCACCAGATGACTGATTCATATTACCCATGTTTGTTAATTTCAATTTTTCTAACTCAAATGCTAACAGTTTTTCCTCATGTTCTCTTTTTGCCTTTCTCTCCTCGGCTTCAGCTTCTCTGTCTAATCTCTTTTGTTCAGCTTCAGCTTCTCTGTCTAATCTCTTTTGTTCAGCCTCAGCTTCTTTGTCTAATCTCTTTTGTTCAGCTTCTTTGTCTAATCTCTTTTGTTCAGCCTCAGCTTCTTTATTTTGTTTTTCCATTTCCATTTGGAATCTCCTTTCGTCTACTTGCGTCTGCAATTTCTTTTGCTCAAATTCTAATTCCATTCTTTTATCCTCGGCTTTTTGTTTTCTCTCTTCCGCCTTTTGTGCTTTTTCATATTGACTGGTAGCATACTCCTCTAACTTATCTCCAGTCTTGCCTAGGGATTTCCCTTGCTCAATAAAGTAATCTAAAGTCGACATAATGTATACTAATATGTGACTACATACCTGAAATAGCACTAATGAAATCTATCTCCAAATAAATGGAAACAAGCTCTTAATAGCTTGAATAATCAGCTCCTTTATCCCAATCTCTGTGGGAAACAAGCCTTTAAATAAGGTCTTGTATAATCAACTGTGTACCTCTAATAACAGCAATTAATCATCAGTTGATTCTTTCTCATAAGTCCACTACACAGCTAGTAGTGTATGATCAAATATATTTCATATAGTGTATGTCGATCAAGAACACAACAAAACAATTATAAAAGACAACATGAAAACATTCGCAGAAATCAACTAAGTTAAATAGAAAAAACTGAAGAAAAATAATCACAGAACCTGTGATGACAACCGCGATGAAATAAACAACACAAATGACGTCACAGTGTATAAATATAAAGGTGTATAGAACTAAATTTTAGGAAAGGGTAGACCTACAAATACAAACAAATCAAAACAAAACTGAAGAACAGAAAAAATATTACAAAAACAACGATGGGACAGATCATCACAGCTAACAAAAATAGCAACAGATGTTGCGTGCAAATTTTCAATTAAGAAAATTGCTCCCTACAGAACACTAATATAGGACCTATATGACTTGGTATACCCTATATTAGTCACCTCACCAACCGCCCACAATATAGACACACAAATAATATATAACATTTAAACATAAATACATATCATCATATAAATGGAATGTGTTGTTCAGAAGGTTCAGCTGTAATGGCAAAGTTTCTACTGTACTAAAAATAAACTGCCACTTTAATAAATACTAAATTTTCGCACTAAACTTATTACAAAGTTCAATGTATAGAGTTCAAGAAGCTCCAACGTTGATGGTTCTATTAACTAACACACGCAGGACTTCCTACTTGCACTGCATTTTTCAAAAAAAAGTTAAACATATGTTAGAAACGTGCTGTGATGTCCAACGAAAAATGTCAACAAGCGCTGACCTATATTCAGTATTCGCTTCATAGGTCACGTGAGGAACTGTCAATCAAGTGTAGACTATCACTGCTGGTGTGTCGTATCAGGCGTCAGGGAAACGAACTGGTATCAGTAGCTGTTAACTTCTCAAAATGTCCACTGTGCAGGTTGACCCAGAAAGCTGGCCTACCAGATTGATAAGGTCTGAATTTGGTCTCCACGTTGTAACAGATGTACATTTGGACTGTTTATCTTGAACACCACTTTGATACTAGTGTATTGGTGTAACTGGTCAACTCAAATAACCGGGCACAGTGTCAGGTATACAGGTCACCTTGTTCCATACGTATTGAGGCCCCGACCAGGATGTAATGTTGATCATGAGTGTTAAAGTGAATGTCAATACGCGAATGTGGGGACTGTTCTGTGGAGTTGACTGAAGGTTCAAACACTCATTCATACGTGTCTAGAAGTTACTGATGCAGACTACTGTGGACGTTTCAACAGTTTAATTTGACGCACACACTTGGACAGTACGGGTACAGTTACTGGAAAACATGTTGACACATATCGTCATACTGTTGATCAATGGTCTACAATAATAAGTTGGCATTCATGTTGAAGAAAATCACAATGGAACGTCAGTAGACAAGCATTCAGAGTTCCATAGTTTATACAAATATTCATCAGGCCTTACTGACTGATCATGTCAGTTAATAGACAATGTTCAAACCTGATTCCTAGACCGAACCTCTTTTAGCATAAACGTAACTTGCACTCTAGCGAAGATTCCTTTAGATAAAGTTCAGCAAATATTTTCTGAGAAAATGTTAAACTACCAATAGTAGGTTTTCCTTTCATAAGTGTGATCTCTTTATCATTACCTGATAATAAGGGGGCATCCCTGTTCTCTGATTGATGATCGACAATAAATAGGATTCCAAAATGGCTTCTGGTCCTGT
The DNA here is from genome assembly GCA_024509875.1 of Oreohelix idahoensis. NCBI lineage: Eukaryota > Metazoa > Mollusca > Gastropoda > Stylommatophora > Oreohelicidae > Oreohelix > Oreohelix idahoensis. Next base: position 387,476 of record JAMPIV010002585.1, on the reverse strand, counting down.
GAGCATCACTCACGATAACGATGCATAATGAAGCTTCAATAAAGGTTCAGTTCATGAACACAAATATTTTCTACAAGTATCAGCATATTCTGTCCTCATAATTGCTGCATATAAACATATACAGTGCTGCTAGATAACATGTCGTCCCGACATATAGACATAGGTAAATTCATATAGACGTCTGCCCATTTGAGCCTAGGAATGAAAGAGTTCAGTGAACAGTTCTTTTACCTTGGCATAGGAAATACACTAGCAAACACAAACGCTCTCCTGGCATTACTGAATCAACACTGGGGAACTCGTAGACTTAACAATCCTAGAAGAAACTATCTTCGTCCCCATAATAAATCGAAGAGATCACAAACTTTGGACAGGTCTAACATGACATCCCGCCATATGACATGACATCACCGAAAAACTCCCTAACGTATCTTTTTGCGCCGAAAGTGCCTGACCCCAAAGTACAGTACAAGGAAAATAGTCCGACATAGACATACAAAGATAACACGATATAAGACCGAATCGTCTCAAACAGACAAGGAGTAAACATAGATTCGGATCATAAACATTCCTGCATACCATAAGCAAGAACAATCTGTTTCTGGCCATACCAGACACAAAATATGACATAAGTCTAGATTCATACGCCAAGTTCGATATTCAGGAAAGATACAAGAACAGATAACTCATAGAATGAATACACATCGACTAATCTGAGTTCTGTCCCTTAGACTAAGAATCGTGAATTCAAAGATAAATATATTTTTATCAGACAAATAATTACATTTTACATTTGTATGCGTACCATCAGTAATCTGTGCATCACACAAAAGAATATGAGCGCAACAGGTAGCACGCTTTTTTTTCTTCCTAGATTCGTTATTCTGTTTATAATTATTTTTTGCTGTTAGCTGTTTGCTTTGCTTTGTTGTATTTTTTAATCATTCTCTTCGTCTACAAAGATTATTAGTTGAAATATTTCATCCATTGAATGATGGCTGAGACTAATTCAAAGAAACAAAATCTTGCAGGTCATGGTAAGTTTCAGGCCGAATGGTTTAAACTCTTCCCTGGCATTGTAGATGCATCCAAGTTAGGATCAACCCATGCTTTTTGTAGATTATGCAGCAAAGATATTAAAGTAGTAGCTTCAGGATTATATGATCTGAAAGTACATTTTAAATTGAAATTGCATGAACAAATGTTTGCAAAGAAGAAGGGAGCATCTGTTAAGACCTTTTTTGCTCAGCCAAAGGAAGAGGGTGGCATTACAAGGGCTGAAGTTTTATTTGCCAATTTCATTACCCAGCATAACTTAACTGCATCTGTTGCTGATCACTTTTGTGACTTGCCGCCTGTAATGTTTCCTGACAGTGATATTGCCAGAAAGTTCCAGTCGAAGAGGACCAAGACAACACTTATCATTAAAAACTGCCTGGCTCCATCTGCAACAGAACCAGTGATAAAGCTGTGCAGGGAAACACCCTTCTCATTAATGATTGATGAGTCAAATGACAAGAAAACAGAGAAGCGGTCAGTTATTATGGTGAGAGTTTTTGAAGAAGGATTGGGACCAAGAACGAGATTGTTGGACATGCCTGTATGCAGTAGTGGAACCAGTGCGGCGATATTCAGTGACGTTGATAATCTGTTCACAGAATTTCATATTCCGTGGAAAAATTGCATCGGCTTTGCTAGTGACAACTGCAATGTCATGGTGGGGAAATCAAACTCAGTGCTTACCAGGATCAAGCAGAGGAACCCCTTATGTTTTTAGTATTGGGTGCATTTGCCACCTTGCAAATTTATGTGCACAAGATGGAATCAAACAGTTGACTGTGCCAGTAGAAGACCTTTTGAGCACAGCTCAAAACGACGAAAGGCTTATAAGGAGTTCCAACTATTCACAGAAGCAGATGACCTGAATATTCTTAAACACTGTCAAACTCGCTGGCTGTCATTGCAGAAGGTAGTGGATAGAATTATTAACCAGTATACAGCTCTCTCATCTTATTCTGAAAGCCACAATAATGTTGAAAAGCCTGGCAGAGTCTAAAACATCCATAAACTTTTAAAAGCACCACTAACCCAGCTGACACTTCATTTTCTGAGTTTCATTCTGCCACTGTTAAATGAGTTTAATAAACTCTTTCAAACAGATGAGCCACAAATTGGAGGAGATGGACAGATTGTTTAGAAAATTTTTAGTTAAATTTGTGGAGATAAAGTATGTTAAATCGGTTGTTGACTTGAGGCATATCAAATTTAGTGATACAGGTTGTTGAGGCATATCAAATTCAGTGATCGTGGGGTGCAGCATGATGACAGCATACTGGCAATTGGCCTCTCGAACAGAGCATTTATGGAAGAAATGGAGCTTGATAGTGGAGTAAAGAGTTCATTTTTTTAGGATGTCAGAAATTTTTACACATCAGTGGTTAAAAAAATTACTGATAAATTTCCCTTTGACAACCAGGTTCTAAAGGACTTAAAAGTGCTAGATCCAAGCAGTAAAGATAATCTCAGATATCCAAACATCTGCAGATTGGCAGATATTTTTGCCCAAGATCTTGATCAGGAAGCACTGAAAGATGAGTTCGATGACTACTGTATGTTGTCTGATGTCTGTGTGCCTCTACTGACAGATAGTGGTCAGAAAAAGAGCTTCCGTAGCTATTGGCTGGAAGTTGTTGACCAGAAAATTAGTACTGGTGCCATCCGCTTCCCTTATTTGAAAGTCGTCATTCAGCGACTGCTGATACTCCCTCACAGCAATGCTGACTGCGAAAGATCATTTTCAATGATGAGAAAAATCCACACAGACTGCAGGAGGTCCATGAATGCGGACACACTCACTTCTTTTTTACAGTGTAAGATTAACATTGATACATGCTATGCAGACTTTAAGCCCACAAATGCAATTCTGCAAAGTGCTAAAAGTGCATGTGTTGATTATAATACAAAACACTGTGCATCGAAAGAAAAGTACCTCACAATCACTAAGTTTTTTATATGTAAAAAACAGCATGAGACTATTAGCATATTTTATGTCACACTAATTCAAATGCTAATAGATTTGTATATGTCATTTCTCGTTTTAAAACTATTGTGTATAATTTATTCATATATTTTTTGCGTACGGATTTTTGGGTGTTTGTAAGGATTTTTTGGGTCCGGCGTACAGGTTTTTGTCTCAGGAGGTTGACAGGTATGGTAATTCGTTTTTTTTTTTTTTGTTGCAGGTTCCTGAGAGCAACATTCTGGGAGTATACGGCAAGGGCTACAAATATGCAATTGAGATGTTAAACAGTGGTCGTATAGGGATTGCTGCCCAGGTTAAGTCTGGTAGATTCTAGAAAATTTCAACTTGCTTTGTTTTTTTTTTTATTTTCTGGTGTTTGTTTTTTAAAGTGTTTTTTTATCCCAGTAACTTCATATATGACATCCAAGCTCACAAAAATTCAGGTAAAAACAGTTGGACTTCACACAAATACACTAGAGACATTCTCTAAGCTCAGCAATAATTCAACACATCTTCCTACAGAGCGCACGTTCTCAGCACTTATTCTTAAAACATCCTATGACAATAGCTACTGTCTTTGCTTAGTTTAAAATGGTTCATTATCTGTTTTCTTGTTTTTATGGGAGATATGTTCTGTAAAACTTGGCGTTGGTATGCTGTTTCTGCAGATGCTGGGGCTAGCTCAAGGCTGTTTCAATCATGCTGTTGAGTACACTCGTGAAAGGAAGCAGTTTGGGAGAAGGATTTATGATTTTCAGGTGCGTATATTATATTTCTGTCATGGTTCACATTTTTTCTGTTTTGCTGTGGTTAAAAGCAGTTTTTGTTTTCAGATGTTTAAATATATTGTTTTAAGCTTACACTGAGATGTTTGTTTATATGTGCAAGCTTTTAAACTCTGTAACACTAGCATAAGATTGTTTTTTTTTTTACATAAAAATTTAAGTTTGACACATTGTACCAACAACATCGCATAGATCAGAAAAAATATTGAGGATGACTACTTGTTAGATCAGAAATATTAAAGGTGACTATTTGCTAGATCAGAAAAAATATTGAATGCAACTGTCAGAGAACTGATTTTTAGTGGTGTAAATGCCTAATAAGTGTGGACTGTGGCTCACAACTCGCACAGGCAGGAACCAACTCATGGCTGGTTACAGCTCCATGGACGGTTTATTTAACAGTTACACAGGTGGTCCTGAATATCAGTTACATTATCATGTATACTGGTGTGATGCTCAGGCTAACATTACCCGTAGGAAATGACTCTAACTACAGTATTCATTCACTGGCTCCACTTCTTCTTCTTCTTTTGTTCGCTTGAAATATATTGTCTATATCTGCAATGTTGTTTCTTGTATAAACTTCACTATCTTTTGTAGTTCATACAGAGGTCCGTATAGTTTTGCTTCCAGTGTTGTTTCTCTGGGCCAGTGGGTTTGCCTCATATATCATATTCGGGGCAATCTTGAAGTACGTGCTCCGCAGTCTGGGGTGCCTGTCCACATGTACACATGGCTGAATTGCCAATCTTGAATTTTGTATACATGTGGCACTGGCTCCACTGACATACAATGACAGTACATAAGACGTCCCTAGGTGCGGCATATAACCTCGCACCAGTAAATCCACCTTTCAGGTGTAAATCATATGTATCATTGATTGGTGGCACAAATCGCCATCTAGATTCTCCATGAATCGATCTCAGGTGGGAAAGAGTCAATGCCTGTATTTTCTCCATAATTCTCCTAGGCAGGAAAGATTCAACACCGTACTCCATAATAGCTCCTAGGCAGGAAAGATGCATCGTCTTACTCTATAGTAGCTCCTAGGCAGGAAAGGTTCAACGCCTTGTTAGGTTCTCCATGAATGCTTAAATATAGTTCCTCCAGGAACATTTTTATGTGGGAAAATCATCGCCTGTATGAGAATAGGTAGGGCCTATAACATCACACATGTTATGTAGAAGATCACACATTACACAATGGAAGCCAGTACTTGAACCATCCATTGTCCGTGATATGATGAACCAGCTCAAGTACAAGATGTTTTCAGCTGAACAGACTGCAGGTTACTTAAATAGTGAACGACTGAATGTAGCTGTCAGTAGTAACAGTAATCACATATGTGGTTTCCCACAGTCACAACCATGAGTGCACAGCTTGGAATCAAATCACAGACTGTCTCCAGTCACATTCGCTTACTGTCTCAGTCACCAAGACTTGTGTTCACCAAACACACTTTCTTCAAGCGGACGCACATGTCACAAAACACTGACTATCAGTCAGGCATGAACTCAGACCCTGAGATTAACTTAAACATGTTTTGACAACCTCAGTGACCTTTAATCAGAATCACTCCACCATTCACCCACATGAAACCATTACAGTGACTATTAGCTAAATCAGTAATTTTGAAGATAACTGTTTGCTAGATAAGAAATATTGAAGATGACTATTTGTTGTTTAGATTTTTTTTAAATGTAAGATGACTATTTGTTAGATCAAAAAAACTTAAGATGACTATTTGTTAGATCAAAAAATTTAAGATGGCTATTTACTAGATAAGAAATATTGAAGATGACTATTTGTTAGATCAAAAAAATTTAAGATGACTATTTGCTAGATAAGAAAGATTGAAGATGACTGTTTGTTGGATCAAAACAAATTAAGATGACTATTTGCTAGATAAGAAATATTGAAGATGACTGTTTGCTAGATGAGAAATATTCAAAATCACTTTTTGCTAGATCAGAAATATTGAAGGGGATTATTTACTCTGTTCTAACACAAGTAAGATCACACCATTCATAGATGCTTACATTTCAAAGTGGAGGTCAATCGTTTGTTTTTCCTCCACAGTTGTGTACACCTTTAAACTCCTTCTATACTCAACATGTTCTCATGTATCATCAATGGAACAGTTATTAGAGTCTACATTCACACATAATTTGAAGTGTTAGTATAATTTAGTTTTCAAATACATGTTGCAGCATTAAACAAATTGCTTCAGAACTGGAAATTTACACAGTAGTTAACTCTGAAAAATTAATTGACGTGCTTAACTTTGTTTCTTCCTGTTGGTCAACAATCAAGCAATACCCTTTTGCTCCACAAAGAGCATAGGCCTTCAGCAAACACATCTTCCTGTCTCATGCCATTAGCTCAAGTTCTTCCCATATCTTCCTCATCATTTTTGCTTCTGTCTCCAGTTCTCTTCTCTGTGTGTATTTTGATCTACCTCTGCCTCTCTTTCCCTGAAGATTCCAGAACAAGGACTACCTTGTAATGCTATCAACAGGTTTCCTCAATGTGTGTCCTACCCATCGCCAATGTCTTCTCATCTCATGTTCCACTGATTCTTGTCATCAGTTCCATATTGATGACCTTTTAATACCATTTCAATCCTTCTGTTCTACTCAAGCACCCATTGGTCAACAAGAGACATGAATATATGATTTTAAAGTCCAAGCCGTTACAGCTCCCACCACAGGCAGTCATTTGGCCCGAGTATGAGTAACAGTTTCCCCACGTAGTTCCCCATGGTGTCTCAGAAGGTAAAGATAGAAAAGAAGTAACTATCCCTCAAGGGTGTCATAAGAAGTAACTAATATGAGTCTTGTTCATGTGGTTGGCAACCTCATTATGTACAACACAGAACATCTCTGACAGAGTGTACATGAATACTTTGACACAGGCTTCCTGCACAGGCCATGCTCCATAGGGAGCAGAAAGAAAAATGATACTAAGGAATAGTTTATTGCTGCTGGTTTGAGTACTGAGGCTGAGAACTAATGCTGAGTTTTAGCAAGCATGAAAACTGTCGTAATTTTCTTTCCTGTCATTTGAGACCTTTCTGGTATTTTTGTTGTTGCAATGTAACTAGGGCTGCTGAGTTTGTTGCTCTTTCACACCTAGTTGCCATGTGAAGAATTTAAATGTGTTCTGTAGCTGTTGAAAGCCAAAGGAAATATGAGAGAACTGTATAGCAGCACAAAGAAGATAACAGGGAAATACAAGCAAACAGGTTGCCTCATAAAAGACAAGAATGGGAAACTGCTCAGCAATATACAGGAGCAAATGAAGAGGTGGACAGAATATTTTGGTGACCTTCTCAATAGACCAGCTCCACAAAACCCCCCGGACATCCAGCCAGCAGAAGAAGAGCTACATATTAACGGTGAAAGACCAACGAAGGAAGAAATAAAGAAAGCCATAAAGCTTCTAAGAAATGGAAAAGCGGCTGGACCTGATGGCATTCCAGCAGAAGCCATAAAAGCAGATTTCGACACGGCTACAGAGATGTTATATAAATTACTTGGTAAAGTCTGGGAAAAGGAAGAGATACCAGCAGAATGGAAGGAAGGATATCTGGTTAAGTTGCCTAAGAAGGGAAATTTACAAGAGTGCACATATTATAGAGGAATAATGTTACTATCAGTGCCAGGAAAAGTATTAAACAGGATTATCCTTGAGAGATTAAAAGAGTCCATAGACAAGAAACTGAGAGATGAACAAGCAGGTTTTCGACAAAACAGATCATGTACAGATCAGATAGCCATTTTGAGAATAATAGTTGAACAAAGTCTGGAATGAAATTCACCACTATACATCGGATTTGTGGACTACGAAAAGGCATTTGACAGTGTAGACAGAGAATCACTTTGGAAATTGATGAGGCATTATGGAGTTCCCCTGAAGATCATTAATTTAATAAAGAAAACATATGAAGACATGACATGCAGAGTTCTTCACGAAGGACAGCTTACAGAACCATTTGGGATAAGAACAGGAGTGCGACAGGGATGCCTCTTGTCTCCATTTCTTTTCTTACTAGCAATAGACTGGGTTATGAGATCATCGACAACACACAACAGAAATGGAATCCAGTGGACTCTGACTAAGCAGTTGGATGATCTGGATTTTGCTGATGACTTGGCTCTTCTGTCCCATAACCGTAATCAGATGCAGGACAAATTGAAAACACTCGAGAAGTCACACCAATTGGGTCTGAAAATACACAGGGAAAAGACAAAAGTAATGAGAATAAATGCAGGTAATGATAACAGGGTTGAACTTGAAGAAACACCAATACAAGATGTAGAATCGTACACATATCTTGGCAGTAATATAGACAAAGTTGGAGGGACAGACAGCGATATCAAAATAAGAATACAAAAAGCAAGAGGAGCTTTCATTGCATTGGGAAATATATGGAGATCAAGAGAAATTGGATCCAACACGAAAATAAGAATCTTCAACTCAAATGTGAAGTCAGTCCTATTGTATGGCTCTGAGACATGGAGAACAACAAAGACAACAACCAAAAAGCTACAGACTTTCATAAATGGGTGCTTGCGTAGAATAGAGGGATTAAAATGGTATGACAAGGTTACCAACGTGGAACTGATGACAAGAACTAGACAAGTGCCAGTGGAACAAGAGATGAGAAGAAGGCGATGGATAGGACACACACTGAGGAAACCTGTTGATAGCATTACAAGGCAGTCCTTGTTCTGGAACCCCCAGGGCAGGAGAGGCAGAGGTAGACCAAGAAGCATATGGAGAAGAGAGCTGGAAACAGAGGTGAAAATGATGAGAACGTGGAAAGAACTTGAGATGATGGCACGTGACAGGAGGACTTGGCATGTGTTTGTTGAAGGCCTATGCTCCTTTGGGAGTGGAGGGTTATGAATGTAGCTGTTGAGTGGTGCTGTATAGAGTGTTTGCAATAGTTGGGGAGGGGAGACAGTAGCGCTATTCTTTCTGTGGAGAGCCATGGGCAAGTGAGCAGCACAGGCTAACTGTCTCATATGGATGGGTGTAGTACTGGCAGTTAGGCTCATGTGAGGGGTTTACTTTGTTTAAGTGCAGTCCTTGCTCTGAAATCCCCAGCGTAAGAGTGGTAGAGGGAGAGAGACTAAAGAACACATAGAGAAGAGAACTGGAGACAGACATAAAAGGAATGAAGAAGACACTGAAAGACCTTGAGCTGATGGCACAGGACAGGAAGACTTGGCATAAGTTTGTTGAAGGTCTTTGCTCCTTGGGTAACTGAAGAGAGATGAATGATGAGAGACTGAGTTTCTTGTACTGATAATATCAAACAGGGCATGCAGCACCAGATTGCCCATGTTGCCACACAAATTCACATTGGCCGGGTCATGATGTGTAATGCAGCCAGGATGCATCAGATGGGCCTACCAGTGGTCAAGGAAGCTGCTATGACCAAATACTTTGCTTCAGAGGTATGAAGAATGCGTGTCTTTATAATAAATGTATATATAGTTTGTATAATACTACACATCTAGATTGAGCTAGTTTAACACCACACAAAATCTTTAAGGTTCTGTATATAGATATTCTTCTTCTTCTTTGTTCGCTCTCAAATAGCCACATTACTCTCTCTTAAATAAGCTGGCAGTCCATCTCAGGCTTCTCTCGTCACCATACAGTTTCTTCTTCATCTGGTTTGGAGAAGGTCATGTGGCCACTTTCCTCCTCTTGTGGAGCTGACAGTCTTAAGGACATGTTGTTCTGTTTGTTTGTCCTCCGCACATGGACACATATCTGCCTGTCTGATTTTGAGTTTGTTGAACAGACGGTTTTTGAGTCTGCAATGGTAATGTATAGTATGGTTGTGCTGTATCTTCCTCGTTCGCCTTCAGACCTCCACATTTATGACTCTAATAAAGGCAGTAGTCAACTCAAGGTTCCCGACATCTCCAAACAGTTTTTCGTTGACAGAAGTGGGTTGTTGCCATATGCTACTCCGTTCATTTCTGTAGGTTGGGCAGTACTGCAGCAGGTGTTCGACTGTCATCGGGCTGGTACCGCAGGTGCAGAGATCCGTTGCACCAATTTTGTATTTGTGGTATAGATGGTATCTCAATCTGTTGTGTCCAGTGCGTAGCCGAAAAATGATGACCTGTTCTTTCCTGGATAGTTGATGATATGCATCATTTTTCAAATGGCCCGGGTGCTCTCTTTCCCATTTGGACTTGGATGTAGCCTTTATAGTAGTCTTTGCCGTTGCGTAAGTTGTCTCTATATCATTTTGTTGTAAGGCACCTCCTTCCTTAGCAAGTTTGTCTGCCTCCTCATTTCCTGGTATGTTGCAATGGGCTGGTATCCACTGGATAGTGCACTTGTTGAAGCATTTGGCCAGTCTTTCAAGGGAGATTATCAGATCTTTCAATCCTTTAGCTTGGTGGCTCTTCAGCGCTGATATTACTGAGAGGCATCTGTAAAGATTACTATCTGTTTTTCTGCCTGTGCTTTGCATTCAATAAGAGTTTCCACTGCCTGTTTCAGGGCTTCTGCTTCAGCACTGAAGTTATTGCAGTATTTGCCAGTGGCAATTGCCATAGAGTGGATTCTATTCTTTAATTTTATGAGGATGCCGGCACCCCCATTTTCAACTGCATTTTTGCAGAACCATCAGTATATGCATGTGTCCAAAGCTTTGCTGAGAATTTTTGGTCAATATACTTGGTTGCTAAATACCTTCTTTGTGTTTCTGTCTGTGTTCCCTTACTTTCAAAGCCTGGAATATCAGATTTTAACTCAGGAAAGCATCTTATTTTCCACAGTGGGATAGTTGTGCTTGTTGGTATTTTCTGCAACTGAGCTTGCTAGCATGGTATTTTTGCTAATTTTTCCTTTTCCAGTAAATTAATATGAGACAAATAATTAATATGAGACAAAGCTTTGATGGCAGGGAGGATAGTGTGATTCGCTTGCATAGCTAGGCGGGGTTGTCGCACGGAAGGTCCAGGGTTCGAATCCTGGGTAAGCCACTCATGTCTGTTGTTTTTCTGTTGTCTAGTGTTCTACTTTTTCATTTCCTACGAGTGCCTGATAACATACCTTTATGTTTGTCTCATATTAATTTACTGTTTACAGGCCTCAGGTTTCCCTTCCTTATGTGTTATAAATGTTTATACAATACCACACCTACCCTCTGTCCTGTTCTTACTGTTCTAAGTCTACTATCATTTACTGGACACAGTATTTTAAGGTCTTTGTCTTGTGTGGACTGGCTTATACTGTATAATAGGGGAACAACAGAAGTGATTGCGTCATTAATAGGCTGAACTGCCCATGGTAAACTTCCGGTGTTATGTCTTGCGGTTCGCACTAATGACCTGTTATCGAAGCATCATTTTTTGGTGATGCGTAGATGGCAGGGAGGATTGTGTGATTCGCTTGCATAGCTAGGTGGGGTTGTCGCATGGAAGGGCCAGGGTTCGAATCCTGGGTAAGCCACTCATGTTTGTTGTTTTTCTGTTGTCTAGTGTTCTACTTCTTTATTTCCTACGAGTGCCTGATAACATACCTTTATGTTTGTCTCATATTAATAGGCTGAAGCCTAGAGGCCCGGAGCTCTTGGGGCCCCCATGCATAAGTTAAAACAATTATGCTAAGGGGTTTTTAAAAAATATTAAAATTATTGCTTATTAGTTGAAGGTGGATCCAAACTCCAAAAAGCCTAGAGGCCCTTGTTGGCTTAATCCGGCCCTGATGCTTGGTGCAGGCTTCATGTAAGAGGATCATCTACAAGGGTGGCATCCTTAGCAAGAAACGCAAAGAAAATTGATGAGGATAGACTATTCCTAGTCCATCTTTTGTTGTTATCTTCCCTCTGTAGTTCTGTTGTTGTCTTCCCTATTTAGTTCTGTTGTTGTCTTCCCTCTGTAGTTCTGTTGTTGTCTTCCCTCTGTAGTTCTGTTGTTGTCTTCCCTCTGTAGTTGTGTTGTCTTCCCTCTGTAGTTCTGTCATTATCTTCCCTATGTAGTTGTGTCATTATCTTCCCTCTGTAGTTCTCTTGCCCATTTGCCTTGAGTTGCTTCCATCCTAGTTTCAACAATGTGTTATGCCTGAATATGTCCAGAATAATGTATGTGTCTAACTCTGACATCTTTCATTAATTCTCCTATCATCTTCAGTTTTTCTAGGTCTTTACTATTTGTTATCTCTAAAGAATTGCTCCAAAGAAGCATGTTACTATACATCATCACCCTTCAGCTCTGCAAGGAGAGTAGGCCTTCAGTAAACATATGCCAAGCCTTCTTGTCCTGTGCCATCAGCTTGAGGTCTTTCCACTTCATCCCCTTCATGTCTGTCTTCAGTTCTTTTCTCCATGTCTTCATCTACCTCTTTTACCTTGAAGATTCCAGAACAAGGGCTGCCTTGTAATGCTATCAATATGTTTCCTATCCATCTCCATTGTCTTTGTTAGCTATACAGATAGATCTGAATTAGCACTTATTTTGTTATACTGAATGCTTTGTAAGATAAATATATTTTTAATTAGCATTTCTTTCCTGGTATAAAGCAGAACATGACTGGTCTAATGATATTTTTAAATTATCAAATGTGATGCAGGTTGCAACTCTGATTACATCTAAGAGCATAGAGTGGATGGGTGGAGTGGGCTTCACTAAAGATTACCCAGTAGAAAAATATTACAGGGACTGTAAGATTGGTAAATATCAAAGTGAAAAATGTTACACAATTGTTTGTATCTTTGAACTATGTTTACAGATGGATTATTCTTGGTGATTAATAGTAAACAGGCAGCAATATTTTATTTTTCACTTACAAGATCTCAGTTTTTAAAAACTGAACTGAAACTGAAATCTGCATACATACACCAACATTTTGACGGCTGTGGTCCCATAATCACTGCACTTTCCTGCTCTGAATCTTGCGATTCTCAACTCCACATTGTTCTTATTGTACTGACAGTATGAAAGCAAAAAACAAACATATTTTGCATTAGAAGTCTGAATAAAGAATAAATACATGAATTTACAGCGTGTGAGTGTGCTGTTTGATGAGAGTGGGGACACAGAAAGAAAGACAAATATTAGAGGTACCACAGGAAGAGGTAAGTTGAGGTACACCAGTGAGAGGACAGTTTGGTACTAGACTACACTTAGACTTTGAGAGACACAGAGCAAAACAGTTGCACTATCCCATGCCCAACCCTTCTTAAGTCTTTTTAGTGGTTTGTCTTAGGAGTCCTCTTCTATTGAACCACTGAATCCACACAGAAACCAATTCCACTTACTGGTATGACATGTTTCAGACTTTGTGGTTTTCTTCTCAGCACAGTTGACATTTCAATGTAATTTGTTTTTGTACATTTCAGTATCATTTGTTTTTGTACATTTCAGTATAATTTGTTTTTGTACATTTCAGTATAATTTGTTACTGTACATTTCAGTATAATTTGGTACTATACATTTCAGTATAATTTGTTATTGTACATTTCAGTATAATTTGTTACTGTACATTTCAGTATAATTTGTTATTATACATTTTAGTATAATTTGTTACTGTACATTTCAGTATAATTTGTTATTGTATGTTTCACTACATCTAATAGTACAGTCATCAATATCAAATTTCATTACACCCGCAGGTACAATCTATGAGGGCACAAGCAATATACAGCTGAACACCATTGCCAAATGTCTTGAACAGGACAAACTTGCAGGGCATTGACGCTGTGGTGTGGATGTGGATTCTTGTTTGGCAATAAATACTGACAATTGAAGCTGCATTTATCGTGTACACAAATGCATTTATCTGGTAAAAAAAAATAAAGTAATAGTGAGCCGCAATTGTGGTTTTCAGCATTATACTGGTTTTTTTTTTTTTTTTTTTTTTAAGGATTGTGAGCAATATACCTTTCTAAGAGAAGGGAGTCTCAAACGGAGGGTTGCAGAATGACACATGAAAGGATGTTGCCTTTGGTTTATATACCTAAAACAAGGTGGTCCAACTTATTCTACCCTGAGGGCCACATAAACCAACAATTTAAAGGTCGCGGGCCATTCATGATAAAAAAATTATTTAAAATAAAAGCTCAGTGAAAATGGATGAAAATTGAAGAGTGCGAAATTAAAAGTAAAATACAATAAAATTACAATGAGCATTGAATTTCTATTGAAATAATTTTAGTTTTATTCTCACCTCTTAATGGGAAGTTTGGGGGGTGGGGTGGTTGGATTTTCTGTAACCAGCTCTCATTATCAATATCAATCGAATGCTTTCGGATTCTGACTGTAGGCAGTAAAACATTTATCTGCACAGATGTTTGGAGTCTAATCTCAAAAGTAATTATTATACCATATACTTGTAATTAAAGAAATATTGTTTGTATGAGCATGGGCCACATTTGGTCCTTGGGACTGCATTTGGACCACGCTGACCTAAAACATTTAATAGACTCAAGGTTCTGGAGCTTTTGGTTGCATGATAGCTACATTGATTATGTCAAAGCACTTGCCAAGAAATAATGTATCTCTCTGACAAATACTCTTTAACATAATAATGTGTTTAATGTGTACCTCCATACTTTTGATTACTCTCAACACAGCCATCATAATCAAGTGCTGTAATAACAGAGATTTGTAATTTCATAATTTCTTATGGTCTCTGGTGTGCTTAACTAGTTTTGTTTTGTTTTTTTTCTTCTTTCTTATACTGTGTGGCCAGTTCATCATGTATTTCTCATCTGTTGTCTCCTTCTCAGTTTTGTACATAATTTTTGCCAGTTGAAACCGGGTTCTCTCAAATTTTTTTTTTTCCTGATCCTCATGATTATGTCCAAAAATTGTATCATGTTATATTTCATTTTTTGGTTTCATGTAAAACATAATGTAGCTATGCATTGTTCAGTGCCTTCACAATGCTACTTATGAGACCTCATTTATTCATGGCGGGAGATGCATTATGATTATTATTATTATGAGTAATTGTAAATTAGTGGTTTTAGGATGTGGTAGCCAGCATTTATCCTTTGGCTTTGTGGTCTAATGCTGAGCTTGTGGACAAATGGTATGCTGAGGGTCTTCTGGCAGTGTACAAAGATGTCTGGAAATGATAATTTCTAAGGTTTAATTTTTTTCAGTCTCATTTAAAATATTTTTTACATCATTTTCCATTTTGCTCCCCAAGGAGCATGGAACCATCACAATAGCTGGCCCCATTGTAAGAAGCGTTACTGGATTCAAGTTTAAAATCCTAGCAGCATCACGTTCCAGTCTACCTAGCTATAAATTGTATCTGACTCTTGAGAGTTAACTCTTTGACTCCAGAGCAACGCTCTGAGCATTGCAAAATTCAATGCGCCCGCCGTGCCAGAGCAACGCTCAGAGCGTTGTTTTTAGTTTATCACGAATAAACCCCAAACATCATCCGTTTAATGCAATTCATATTTTAAAACTCGTAGAATGACTTCCGCTACTATTTAAACAACTAATTTGAGTGTAGTTAAGCAGCACATGTGCGTGTTTTGATGTTATTATCACAATTTGTGTGACGATTCGCTTGTTTGCGTTTTTCATTGTTATTGCTAGAGAAATATGTCACACTTTATATTTACATTTTCTAAGTCTCTTAAGCGAATAGTTGTGTCAAACTACTTAGAAACATTTCTGACATTGACATTGATTGTTTGGTAGTCACAGTTTGTTGTCAAAATACGGAATCTGTGCAGAAAAGTTAGACACATTAGATTTAGTTGATGAGTGGGCATAGTCATATTCTGGCCGATCAAAAAGCAACAAAACTAGACCTACCGTAACATCTAATCACTAGTCCTAGGTAGTAGATGAAGCTAGGGATACTATTAAAACATTAAAAAATTTAAAAAGAGTTTATATGACGTTATTCTTCTATTTGTTTGAAAATTACATAATGCACGATTGCATTATTTATTTTTTTTTCTTATAAGGGACCACAGTAAAAAAAATGGTGTGAATAACACTAAACATACTAATTGTGGTCATCACCAATGTTTTTTTACTTTGTAAATGAATTAACTTGATGTTTGAAGACTAAAAAGAAAGTTTTATTGTCTACAACAGTAATTTGTCTTTGGTAAGCTCGTATTCTACAGTCAACTTTTTAGTGTTATTCAATTTTACATCCAAAATGTTTTAAGTATACCGAACATACTTGTGTTAATACTACCAAAGGCATTATGTATTACAATTCTCCATCCATTTCCCTACAGTTTGGTATATTACAGGTACATGTTCACAGAAAAGATTAACATACAATTTACACTAAAAGACCGTACACTTCACCGTTTAGAATTCTTCAAAAAATAACTATGGCACAGGGTGGAAAATAATTATGGAGTCAAAGAGTTAAAGACGACAGAGGTAGCAAGGATGGGAACTGGTCACTCCACCTCATAAAGCAGGACCTAGTGACCTAGTTTAGTGAAGTCTCTAACACTTCACTCCCTTAGAGCAGTATCTGCAATGGGACTACTTTCACCTTTTTTTCAGGAAGAGATAAAGCTACTAAGAAATGGGAAAGCTGCAAGCGCAGATGGCATTCCAGCAGAGGCCATGGAAGCAGACATTGACACTTCTGTAGAGATATTATACAAATTGCTTGGTAAAGTCTGGGGGAGAGAAAAGAAACAGCACCAGGCTGAAAGGAAGAATCCCTGGTCAAATTTACCAAAGGAGGAGATTTTATATGTATAAAATAAATTTCCTATGTGTGAGATGTTTTAATCTTCAGCAACACAGATGTGTAATCAGTCACACAAGAACACAAAGCTGTTGGTATAAATATCATATTTCAGATTGTTCAAATCAGGATAATACTCATAACCATAACACTGATTGTACATCTGGGTTGTTTAGTCGGGTATTTTCAACTTATTTTCCTTTTTATTTATTTTTTATTTTATTATTATTTTTTTGCTTTAAATCAGGTTCTTTTTGGTTTTTAAATAATGTTGCAGAAAATCTTCTTGTATTTTAATTCAGTCTTAATGTTAACCTTTCTATTACTGTTAAAGTATAAAATAATGTTGCTGTGATAATTAATTTTGTAGTCAAATAAAATAACAATGTATCTCTGTCTTTAGCTACATTTATGGCTGTATTGTTTAAATAATAATAATAAAAAGAATAATCTGAGCCAGTTGTAACTATCTGTGAAAATTATTTATGATCTTGTATGACCTGTTGTGTGTACAAGGAGATGAGAAGATGCTGGTATTGGATGGGACACACATTGAGGAACCTGCTGAAAGAATCATAAGGCAGTCCCTTTTTCTGGAATCCCTAGGGCAAGAGAAGTAAGGGGAGACCAAGACAGGCTTGAATGGTTGGCACAGGACAAGCTTGAATGGTTGGCACAGGACAGGTTTGAATGGTTGGCAATGACAGGCTTGAATGGTTGGCAAGGACAGGTTTGAATGGTTGGCAAGGACAGGTTTGAATGATTAGCAATGACAGGCTTGAATGGTTGGCAAGGACAGGTTTGAATTGTTGGCAAGGACAGGTTTGAATGGTTGGCACAGGATAGGTTTGAATGATTAGCAATGACAGGCTTGAATGGTTGGCAAGGACAGGTTTGAATTGTTGGCAAGGACAGGCTTGAATGGTTGGCACAGGACAGGTTTGAATGGTTGGCACATGACAGGTTTGAATGGTTGGCAAGGACAGGCTTGAATGGTTGGCACAGGACAGGTTTGAATTGTTGGCAAGGACAGGTTTGAATTGTTGGCAAGGACAGGCTTGAATGGTTGGCAATAACAGGCTTGAATGGTTGGCACAGGACAGGTTTGAATGGTTGGCAAAGACAGGCATGAATGGTTGGCACAGGACAGGTTTGAATTGTTGGCAAGGACAGGCTTGAATGGTTGGCACAGGACAGGTTTGAATGGTTAGCAACGACAGACTTGAATGGTTGGCACAGGACAGGCTTGAATGGTTGGCAAGGACAGGCTTGAATGGTTGGCAATGACAGGCTTGAATGGTTGGCACAGGACAGGTTTGAATGGTTGGCAAGGATAGGCTTGAATGGTTGGCACAGGACAGGATTGAATGGTTGGCAAGGACAGGCTTGAATGGTTAGCAAGGACAGGTTTGAATTGTTGGCAAGGACAGGCTTGAATGGTTGGCAAGGACAGGCTTGAATGGTTGGCACATGACAGGTTTGAATGGTTGGCAAGGACAGGCGTGAATTGTTGGCAAGGACAGGTTTGAATGGTTAGCAAGGACAGGCTTGAATGGTTGGCACAGGACACGTTTGAATGATTAGCAATGACAGGCTTGAATGGTTGGCAAGGACAGGCTTGAATGGTTGGCACAGGACAGGCTTGATTGGTTGGCACAGGACGTGCTTGAATGGTTGGCAAGGACAGGCTTGAATGGTTGGCAAGGACAGGCTTGAATGGTTGGCACAGGACAGGCTTGAATGGTTGGCACAGGACAGGCTTGAATGGTTGGCACAGGACAGGCTTGAATGGTTGGCAAGGGCAGGCTTGAATGGTTGGCAAGGGCAGGCTTGAATGGTTGGCACAGGACAGGCTTGAATGGTTGGCAAGGACAGGCTTGAATGGTTGGCACAGGACAGGCTTGAATGGTTGGCACAGGACAGGCTTGAATGGTTGGCACAGGACAGGCTTGAATGGTTGGCACAGGACAGGAAGACGCGGCATGAATATGTTGAAGGTCTGTGTACCATTGTGAGCTGTAGGGTGATGATGATGATGATATGGTGTCTTCTAGTGCAGGGGTTCTCAACCTGTTTTTGCTCATGGCCCCCCCCCCCCCCCTTCTGAGCCCCATATACTTCAGTGGCCTCCCTCATAGTCGCTGTTAGCTGGAAAAAAGTGTACTTTACCATCTTGCTGTGGCCCCCTAGAAATATGGCATGGCCCACGTGGAGAACCACTGTTCTAGTGCAGAGATACATTTTTATGACACTTATATTTTGTAAGCATATTCAGAATTTCACTCGTGTGTTACCAGGGGGGCAAAGAATAGTAACACTGTTCCCTACCAAGCATGTCGTAGAAAGCGACTAAGGAGGGTTAGGCATGAGACCGGTTACTCCATCCTGTAAAAAATGTTAAACCACAAAAACTTCAACAAACATGGACAGGTCAACTAAGGAAAATAAAACTCAGCCATCCAAGACAGGAGAAGGTCCTCTCGTAGGGAGGCATATGATGCAACACAGAGAAAGCCGAAAGGAGTCTGTGTTGCTGACTAACCTTCTTTCTTCTAGGAGAACCTCCAGATTTGGCACCTGGAATGTTCGGACATTGAACGAACAAGGGAAAACGGTACAGGTAGCAGCAGAAATTAGGGAATATAAGATCGATGTCCTGGGACTGTGCGAAACAAAGTGGAAGGGGGTAGACAGACGGAAACTCAGCACAGGTGAAATGGTGCTGTCCTCGGGACATGAAGAAGAAAGTTCACACCACAGTGAGGGGGTAGCTCTAATGTTATCTAAAGAAGCACAGAAAGAACTCATTGAATAGGAAGCAGTGGGATGCAGAATCATAACAGCAACTTTCAAAACAGCTAAACTGAAAATAAAGGTAAACGTCATCCAATGTTATGCACCAACCAATGACAAAGAAGAGTCTGTGAAAGAAACATTTTACACCAGACTACAAGATATTATGGATAAAATAAAAAGAAAAGACATCACAATTTTGATAGGTGACATGAATGCAAAGATAGGTACATACAACGCCAGCTTTGAAGAAATCATAGGAAAACATGGGCTAGGAATAATGAATGAAAATGGGGAACTATGTCTTCCTTATCCATTTAACTTGTCTTCAGTTCTCTTCTCCCTGTGTTTTTTCCCTCTCTTTCTTTTCTCTTGGGGATTCCAGAGCAAGGACTATCTTGTGATTCTAACAAAAGGTTTATAATCAAATCTGTGTCTGTTCCATTACTAGCATCTCTTCACCTCATCTGTTCCACTAGCATCTCTTCACCTCATCTGTTCCACTAGCATCTCTTCACCTCATCTGTTCCACTAGCATCTCTTCACCTCATCTGTTCCACTAGCATCTTCACCTCATCTGTTCCACTAACATCTCTTCACCTCATCTGTTCCACTAGCATCTCTTCACCTCATCTGTTCCACTAGCATCTTCACCTCATCTGTTCCACTAGCATCTTCACCTCATCTGTTCCACTAGCATCTCTTCACCTCATCTGTTCCATTAGCATCTTCACCTCATCTGTACCACTAGCATCTCTTCACCTCATCTGTTCCACTAGCATCTTCACCTCATTTGTTCCACTAGCACCTGTCTGGTTTTTGTCTTTCATGTACCTCTATCAGACAAGAATTTCAGCCCTTTTTTTCCCTTTACAATCAAATATGGGGAGAGGGGGGGGGGGGGGGGTGTAACAACAGGTCATAACTCCCAAGAGACAGCCTCCTGTTGATTTTTCCGCCTACGCTGGGAATTGAACTCACTCCACCTTTTACCTTGGTGGCCACTTCCTAATTAAGCCTTGATTTTTCCCTTTCTGCCAACTTGTGACAGTTTTGTTGTATATAATAAATTACTGTATTCCACAGCCCATTGCGGTTGTTCCCCCCAACAAATACGGTGCCATCTTCGCAGTTTTGCTAAGACTTGTTACTGACTTTCCTTTTTGGGTCGTCCACATATGACGTCATGCAATTTTTGACATTTTTAACCTGTCACATTTCATCACAAAAACCAGAAAACCCCCCTCCCTTTTACGTGACATCACAAATCTCTTTTCCCCTCCTCTTTTTTTCTCTCCCTATTTTCTTGTTGTTGTAATACTGAAAAGCAACAACCTAATCGAATGTAAGTTAGTTAACTAATCATCATGACCTTTCAACTCTATAAGGAGCACATACTTTATGACAAGTCGTCCTGTCCTGTGCCGTCTGCTCAAGGTCTTTCCATATCTTCTTCATCCCCTTCATGTCTGTCTTCAGTTATCTTCTCCGTGTATTCCTTGGTTTTCCTCTGTCTCTCTTACACTGGGGATTCCAGAACAAGGACTGCCTAGTAAAGCTATGAGCAAGTTTGCTCAATGTGTGTCCTATCCATCTTCAGCATCTTCTTCTCATGTCTTGTTCTTCTGGCACTTACCCCTTTGTTAGTGTTATCAGTTGCACATTAGTGATCTAGTCATACTACTACAATCTTTCTATTTTAGACAAACACCCATTTATGTGAGTGTCCGTGGTTAGAGCGCAGGCTTCTCGCACCAAAAGTAGCGTCACTCTACAGTCTACCCAGCTGTAAATGGATACCTGACTCTGCTCTTGGGTTAGGACAGGTAAAGGCAGCCAGGAGGGGAACTGGTTACCCCACCTCTCAAAGCTCAACCTAGTACAGGTATTGTCAAGTCTCTAACACGTTACTCTCCTATGGCAGTATCTACTTTGAGGCTACCTTTTTTTTTTTAACCCATTTATGAAAGTCTGAGCTTTCTGATTGGTTGTTTTTATTGTTCTCTGTGTTATGATCATAAGCAGCTTGAAAACAAAAACAATGGTGATATCGCGAGAGGAAAGAAGATATCAGATTAAGCTGGGAGAACATGTCCTGGAGCAGGTCGACCACTTCAAATACCTTGGAGCTGCCATAGACCAGAAGGGAGGCATCAAAGAAGAGTTGGCCATCCGAAGAGCAGCAGCTGGGAGACTTTTTCAAGCCATAAACTGAGGATTCCTCAGAAAAAGAGAAGTTGGTAAGAAGACGAAGATTTCTGTATACCGCTCCACCTATGTCCCAGTCTTGACGTATGGATGCAAGTCATGGGCAATGACTACAACCTACAAAAGCCAGATCCAAACCTCAGAAATGAGGTATCTGAGGAAGGTGGTTGAAGTAACAAGAAGAGACATGGTCCGCAACCATACGATACATCAAGGCCTAAAAATCCAACCCCTGCAGACCCAAGTAGAACAGTCCCAACTGAGATGGTTTGGCCATGTCTGCAGAATGGGAGAAGATCGGCAAGCATGGGAAACTAAGAGCCAGGGATCCAGACCTCCAGGACGACCCAAAGTCCGCTGGGAGGACAACATTAGACAATCTTTGAAGGACCGAGGACTACAATGGAACCAAGCCAGGAGGAAGACAGCCGATGTATGGCGCTCTCTCTTACAAACCTCTACACCTCACGGTAGAAGAGGAACGACTAAGTAAGTAGTAAGTTCTCCATGATCAGAGCCATACTATAGGACTGACTTGACATTTGAATTGAAGATTCTGACTTGCCTTCTTTTAGTCTCCATATATTTCCCAATTCAATGAAAGCTCCTCTAACCTTCCGTATTCTTATTTTGATATCATTGTCTGTTCCTCCAAGTGTCTGTATTGCAGACAATGTGGGGAGTAAGGTTTGCTATAGGTCTCATTAAAAAAAAATGAGAAATGCCTGCAACCAAGCCACCCGTACCTTCACGCGTGGTCCAGTTCTTGGACCCGGTGCTCCCTGTTTCTACCAACACGGATATGGCGAATGGCGAGATCTGGCGCCAATAAACGAGACCCCCCAGAGTCTACTGGGGTAAAACACTAGGCTATGGGGGAGGTAACCCTAAAGAAACCTCTGGCAGAGCAAGTCCTCCATCAGATGCGGCCGATGCTGGGCCCACTGGCGCGTGGACACGTCCCGATCCCCATCGAGACTTGCCCGGGGAGCCCACCCCGGCTCAAAAAAGCAGAGAAGGCCACTCTCCAAACCTCCGATGTCTTGCGGGCAGTGTTAGGATGTGCAAGAACATGGACAGGAAGGCTCCACAACTTCCCCACTGAAGACACGCCCACGACGACCGTTGCCTCAATTGGCTCTGTGTGGTGTACCCGGAAACGGGGCCTCCCAGTACTGAGGCACAGTTAAGTCCCCGATGTCACTTATCGGTGCAGAGTTGAGAGAGATGGCTGAGCATCACAATCCCCCCTGTGTTGCAGCATGATGAGAACCCAGCATTGCACACTGAGCTTGGGGGGATCACTTGGGCACCAGACTTAATACTGGCTCTTGACTGGATGGCCGCATGCAGGAGATTTCTACAATGGAGGGTTGGCAGGTGGTGGGTATCTGGAAGTGGCTCTGTGCAGGACGTGAGGATTCCTTGGGAGAGCCCAGAACCAGAGCACAGCATTGTGCAAGCTCTGCATAGTTGGAGAGCCCCCTGGATGACGGGGAATGCACAGTGTGCTACCCCACCTGTCCCCAACTGCTAACTTAGAACCAGAAGTGGGGTCCTCTGTATGCGTGCCAGGCCAGGATAAAATGCCTGGGAAAGAGACTGGAGCTCAGAACTCCCTAACTCAAAGTTGCAGGATGGCAGAAAAGCCACGGGAAAGACAGGTCTATTTTGAAGATAATGCAACCATATTTTCACCATACGAGCTCGGACGCCGCCTCGGTAAACAAGGTCCGCGCAGAGCAGTGACACCCCCAGGCTGCTTGCGAATAGTCTACTACTGGGAACATAAACAGATTAGGGATGAGCCCACTCTCCCGTTGAACAGGTGCTAAAGTCGTAGATACTGGGCCAGAAGGCGCACCGGAAACCACAGTATCACGCAACTCGCTTTTTTTTCTATGGAGAGTACACCGTCAAATAAATCTCGTACTGGTGCTCGCCCTGTGGAGCTCCACCAGGCAGGTGCAGTGCCGGGCTCTGAGCCTCGACAGAGCCCACCCTCAGCTACTGGAGGACCCTCTAGACCGTCTTGTGGAGTCAGCAGACGGCGGAGGAGAACTACTGACCAAAACAAAACAGAAAAAGAGAAACCCAGAGTGCCACTTGTCATGATGCACTGGAATGCAGAGGGAGTGAACAGCAAGCAGGCTGGATACAGCAAAAAGACAGAGCTGGAAAACATCTTGTATGAGAAGCAAGTCAGTGTTTGCTGTATCCAAGAGACTCACTTGAAAGCAGATCAAACCTTTAAAATAAGGGGATATCAATGCTTCAGATCCGACAGACAAGATAGACGAAAAGGAGGAGTACTTACTCTTGTAAGGAATAACATTCCTGCACACGAAAGGAAAACCTTCATGGATGGAGCAGAATATCAGCTGTTGCAGATAAAGGTAGACAAGATGGAAATAGAACTCCTGAACTATTACTGTCCGAACAACAAACCCCTGAGTCTCAGCTCTATACAGGTACCAGCCACCAACTTTATAGCAGTCGGAGACTTTAATAGCCACTCCCAGAGCTGGGGCTATAACCATCTGGATCACAGAGGTGAAGAGGTTGAAACTTGGCAAGATGATCACTCCCTAATCCTAGTCAATAATGCCACAGATACTCCTACCTTCTACTCCAGAGGATGGCACACAACTTCAACACCAGATCTTGCCTTCTCCACACCAGATATAGCTGGATCTATTAGTAGAGAAGTAGGAGACCAACTAGGGGGAAGCGACCATCGCCCAATCTTTCTTACTGTCCAGAGTGCAACTCTCAGTACAGGCCCAGCCATTACAAGATGGAACTACAAAAAAGCCAACTGGGGTTTATTCAGGCATCAGGTGAACACGCTGCTGTCTACCCTCAAGGTACAGAACAGAGACATTAATGAAGTGGTAAAAGACTTCAACAGATGCATACTACAAGCTGCAAAAGAAACCATTCCCAAAGGATGCCGGCGTAACTACATACCATACTGGTCCAGCACACTCCAAGAACGTCAGGAAGCTATGGACAGGGCTAGAAAGGACGCAGAGTCTCAGCCTTCACTTGAAACTCACAACAAATGGAAAAAGGCTGTAGCAGAGTTTCAGAGAACAAAGCTAGAAGAAAAACGGAAAAGCTGGAGAACTAAAACGGCATCGCTGAACCTTGAGAAAGACGGCAGGAAACTTTGGAGATTAGTCAAGTCTCTAAATGAAGAGCGTTCCTCACCTAGGCAGACTATCACATTGGATGAAGGTGGCAAACTTTTCAGAGGAAAACAAGCTGCAGACTTGTTTGCTAGAAGATACAGTTCAGAAAGCAACTTACCCATTAACATAGATCATCAGAGAGAGATAAGAAAAGAAATACTGGCAACCATGGGACAGACAGATACTCCTGCCCCAATGAGGGAACCCATCACACTAGGAGAACTACAGAAGGCTATTTCCAAGCTTAAGTTTCAAAAGTCACCCGGCCCAGACAAAATCAGCAACGAAATGCTAGTAAATCTGAGCTCAGCAGCAAAGACAAAACTGCTTGAGATATTCAACCACAGCTGGTTGAAAGGAACGGTACCCCAAGTATGGAGAGAAGCCATCACAATACCCATACTAAAGAAAGGGAAATGTAAGACCGAGGCTGCAAGTTACCGGCCAATCAGTCTCACAAGCTGTGTTGGGAAGACTATGGAGCGAATAGTCAACCACAGATTGAAATGGTATTTAGAGTCTGAGCAGATCCTGGTGCCGGAACAAGCTGGATTTAGAGAATGCTACAGTATAGAAGACCAAGTTACTTACTTGTCTCAAGCAATAGAAGATGCCTTCCAGGAGAAGAAAAAGGTCCTAACGATCTGGGTCGACTTCAAGCAGGCCTTTGACAAGGTGTGGAAAGATGGCCTCATTGCAAAACTTAGGAGAAGTGGAATCCAAGGCAACATGATGAAATGGATCCAGTCATACTTGCATAACAGGAGAACTAGAGTCACTCTTGACGGTCTGCAGAGCAGAAAAGTGTTGCTCCATCAGGGGGTACCTCAAGGAGGAGTAATTTCCCCAACACTCTTCCTTGTTTACATCAATGACCTGGTGAAAGATCTCCCTGCAGGAGTTAAAGCTGCCTTATATGCAGATGACCTAGTACTCTGGTGCGCTGATGAAAATGTCACCACAGCAAATTATAGAATGCAGCGGGCAGCAGACATGCTAGTGTCATGGGCAGAGAAATGGCTTATCACAATAAACACAGACAAAACCTCCACAACACTGTTCTCCCTCGCCCCCAAGGACAAATCAGCTAACATACACCTAGGGACAACCGTGATCAAGGAAGAAAGCTACCCCACCTATCTTGGGGTGACATTTGACCAAAGGCTTACATGGAATAAGCATATTGAAAATGCAGAAGGAAAGGCCCGAAGACGACTAGGCATACTCAGAAAATTAGCAGGTACCAACTGGGGAGCAAATGAACGAAATCTAAAGAAGATTTATAATGGAGTAATAAGACCACACTTAGAGTTTAGCTCAGCAGCATGGTCATCAGCTGCTAACTCACATCTGCAGTCTTTGGACAAGGTGCAAAATCAAGCTCTCAGGCTCATTACAGGAGCCATGAAAACTACACCAATAACAGAGATGCAGAAGGTTGCTGGATTACAGACATTGTCCCATAGAAGAGACACAAAAACCATGATCCAGATGGAAAAGTACAACAGTATGCCAATGCACCCAATGAAGGCAAGACTAGATGATCTGGCATTGGGACGTCTAAAGCGTAGCAGCTTTGTGCATCGGGGAAAAAGACTTATAAGACAGCATCAAGAAGACCTATCCATGAAGACAACACCACTGAAGCCCACCCTATACCCTGTACCATGGGAGCAGGCCAGCAGTGCCCTCCAAATTAATACATCAGTCAGTGGTCTCACAAGTGGATATGAGTATAATGATCTGCAAAAACGAACTGCTACATTGAGTATGATCCAAGAAAGCTATCCCGATCAATCATGGATACATGCCTATACAGATGGATCAGCAACTAATGCTGTTAGGAATGGAGGTGCCGGTATCTTTATCTCATATCCTGACAACCACTATGAGACTAGGCACATTCCCACTGGTAAATTCTGTTCCAACTATACAGCTGAGGTTCAAGCTCTAGAGCAAGCTGCAAATATGATTTATAACACCAACTCTGACTGCCACCAGGTAGTCATCCTCACAGATGCACTGTCTGTCCTGCAAGCTCTCAAGGGTGGTAAACTCCCGCATCTGAGAAATGAACTAAACAAGGTAGCTGCCAAAAAGAGAACCATACTTCAGTGGGTACCATCTCATTGTGGTGTACCCGGAAATGAAAAGGCAGATAAACTTGCAAAAAAGGGAGGAGAATGTGAACAAGAAGATAATGAAGTCACATACTTTGAGAAAAAGAGAGCTATCCAGACTATCAGAAGAGAACAGAACCAACCCAAAGACGACTATCACACTCTCGACCGGCAGGGACAGATAACTATTTTTCGACTCAGGACAGGGCATAACAAACTGAATAAACACATGCACAAGCTACGATTGTCTGCTTCACCACTGTGCACATGTGGATTAAACGAACAAACTGCTGAGCATGTTCTACAGGATTGTCCTCTGTATGACCAGTTAAGAAAGATATACTGGCCCAATGACTCAACACTAAACTCAAAGCTGTATGGAGCTAAAGAGGAATTTCAAACAACAGTCGAATTCATCATGAGAACTCGTCTGACGGTGTAAACATCAAAGATGCGATCGCAAGAAGAAGAAGAAGCAGACAATGTATATGTATGATTCTACATCTTGTAATGATGATTCTTCAAGTGCAGTACTGTTATCATTTCCTGCATTTACTCTTATCATCTTTGTGTTCTCCCAGTGTATTTTCAGACCTACTAGTTGTGGCCTCTTATCAAGTATTTGCATTTCGTCTTGCATCTGATTACGGTTATGTGCAGAAGAGCCAGTTCGTTGGCAAAATTGTTAACTGTGCATTAAGTAGTACATACAAAATTGATCTTTTAAATAAGATAGTGTTTAATTAATCAAGCTTTTACAAAGATCTCCCTTTTCATGCGTTGCATCCCAGCAGGAGATAACATCCAACCTTTGCAGTACTCAACTAAATGCATTTGCATTTTATCCCCCACCCCTCCACACAGACACGCACGCACACACATGCACACCAACAGTTGATTTAACTAGCTCAACGGGTGTGTATTTATCTCATCATGCTGTTGTCGCGGAGATGATAACTTGTTACTGCTTTTTTTAAAATATAATTTTACACAGTACGGTTTATTTAATCTGAATTTTTTTTTTTTTTTTAGGTATGTATTACATTATTTAAAAAAAGAAATGTATAATAAGAATAATTTAAACCAGTTAAAGATTTTAACAATTAACCAATATTTCAGCTGAGATAATAATATAAGTCGTCCTCGAGTGAGTTGTTAACTATTGTAGATAAAAGTTAATGATTGTGGGTAAAATTTAATTATTGTGGATAAAAGTTAACTTTCACGGATAAAAGTTAACTATTGCGGATAAAAGTAAGAACATCATTTATGAAAGAAGCGAGTGAAGTCACATTTTTCCAAACACCCCCCTACCCTTTCCCCCAGCCCTCATCGTCACACATCACAAAATTGTGACCCCTCCTCACTGCGTGAAGTCATATGTAGACGACCCCTTTCCAGCACAATTGTTTCAGTAGATCACACACTGAGGCGGCCACTAGAGCTCTTGCATCTATGAATTTTGCTGTGGCCCCTCATGTCTCAACTCCGTGACCAGAACAGTATATTAGATGACTCTGAATGCGTGCATCTCATCTATTCTGGATTTAAATTGAGCGTCAAAAAAAAAAAAAAAAAAGAACTGTCCAGGGGAAATAACCACAATAATAATGTGACACGATAATGGCAACCTCATCTCAACGAGTAGAATCTACATCCGGGCAAGGAGATGCGGAAATAAACATGGCAACTGAGGCATTACGAGCGGAGAACCCTGACTCGATTGAAGCCCTCAGTCGTGAGACAGAGGCTTTGAAAGCACGCCTTGCGGAAGAGAAGGCAAAACTCAACGATGTTGACTGTGAGTAGTACGAACGAATTTAAACTCAAAAGAACTCCAGAGTGATAAATATTATATTTTCACACCGTGCCCTTGGATACTGTGTAGGCCTAATTGATGATTGGTTGTTCGCTTATGAACATCTTATTATTAATTAAGCAATCGATCTATTGGCAAAACGCGATCGTAGTTTAAGGTATTTCATTATTTGTCAAGAAATCAAACAATAATCCCGTAGAGTGTATCAAAATATATGTCACAGATAAGCAAGGCAGTACACATGGCCTGTTGTGTCCTGCGACTTTTGCAAATTAAATAGGCCTACCAATAGGCTAGGCTATATTGTTACTCTGTCCCGTGTAGTCAGTCCTACTCTGTCCCGTGTAGTCAGTCCTACTCTGTCCCGTGTAGTCAGTCCCCAGGGTCTCAGAAGAGACAAAGGAAGAATAATACTACTGCTCCTAAAGGCATGTCATACAAGGCAATTAATATTATTATGTAGGGCCTAAAACAAATTGCCACTGAAACAACTGCTGTTAAGATCATGTTGGTGCTTGGTGCAGGCTTCCTGCAAGGAGACCAGCAGCAGTGGTGGCTCCCTGTTTCGTAAAGGAGCACAAAAGAAATTGAATATGATGATTATCCCTCCTGGTCACTTATTTTATATAGGGTAAATGAGGATTTACAAGTTTTGTGTGTGTGTGCTCTCCCCCTACCCCATGTGTCCTCAAATAGTAAAAAAAGGGGGGGGGGGGGGTGTTCACTAGCATCTGTTGAAGTACATTCATTAATATTCAATTTACTCTTAATTTTGTTATTTGTAATATGTATTTCTCAATATTTATGAAACCTTTATATTTGTATTATACTTTTGCTAGCTATTATATATTATATTAATTTTTGTTCCTGTTAAATACTTCTTCTTCTTCTTCTTTGATCCATAACCGCCAACTGTCAAAGCAGTCAGCGGCCATCACGCCTGGTGGCGTCTTGTAGGGCAGCAACAAATTGATTCCACTTTGCTCGGTCGGCGGCCATCCTTCGTACAGTGCCCCAACTGTGGTTCATTCTTTGCATCTCAGCTTCCACAGTTCTCCGCCAAGTTGTTTTTGGTCGGCCTCTCTTTCGCTTTCCCTCGGGGGTCCATAGCATAGCTGTTCTTGTGATGGTATCAGGGTCCCTTCTGAGGACATGGCCAACCCAACTCCAGCGTCTGCCAGCTATGATGGTGTGCATGTCCTCCTGGTTACTCCGAATAAGTAGTTCTTGGTTGCTGATGGTGTTTGGCCAAAAGATTAGGAGAATTTTCCTTAGGCAGATTGTGTGGAAGGAGGACAG
This sequence comes from Oreohelix idahoensis, assembly GCA_024509875.1. Classification (NCBI taxonomy): domain Eukaryota; kingdom Metazoa; phylum Mollusca; class Gastropoda; order Stylommatophora; family Oreohelicidae; genus Oreohelix; species Oreohelix idahoensis. The sequence goes on along the minus strand of JAMPIV010002585.1, from coordinate 357,519 downwards.
TTTCGACATTTCCTTCTCTGTTACTCTCCAACATTCCGCACCATAGAGAAGCACAGAAAGTACACAGCTCTCATACAGTCTTAATTTGGTGTTTGTGCTGTACTGGGAAGACTTCCAAATGTTGTTGAGAACAGCAAAGGCTGTTCTCGCTTTATTCATTCTGTTGTTAATGTCCTTGCTTGTTCCGCCGTCAGGTGTTACTATGCTTCCTAGGTAAGTAAATGTGTCTGTCTGTTCTAACTTCTGGTTCCTTACTGTTATTGGCTCAGGATTGCCCACATTTAGTGTCATGACCTGTCTTCTTCAAATTGATGTTCAGGCCAACCTGCTGGCCATACTTATTCAGTCTATCGGTTTTGTCTTGAATGTGCTGTTAAATACTGCTTAGACTATATTGTGCTTCTTTCCTATGTCTGTCAATTCTGTAGTTATGGGTGAATTGCCAGTCTGGAAATAATCTTATACAGAAAGATAAATAAGTTAAACACATAGCAAGATCAGTCAGTCTATTAATGACATGCTAGCATTGTGTTCTATTGAGCATGTTTTCTCATTTCTTAATTTAGAATCAATTAGAACAACAGAATTAGTTTATCTTTTATTTAAGTGCGTTTATTTTACTTCTTTATATAGCATGCGTCATTGGTCAGCGCTTAGAAAGCCTGCAAAATTTCAATATCAAGCCTCGAAGAACTTTGAAAGGCCATCAGGGTAAAGTCCTCTGTATGGACTGGTCATCAGATAAACGGCATATCGTGAGTTCCTCACAAGATGGAAAAATGTTGATCTGGGATGCCTTCACTACAAACAAGGTTTGTCCATTTGAGTACAGCTCTGAAGTTTTGCTTTTTGCAAGCAGCAGTTAAAAAAAAAAAGAAAGAAAGAAAATATACACATATATATATATTTGTATATATATATGTACCCACAAACACACTCACTCTCTCACCCCCCCCTCCCAAGTAGTTTCCAGGGGTCTCTAAAGAGACACCAATTAGGACTACTGCACCCCCAGGTGACTAATATGAAATTGTGCTTGGGGCTGGCAACCTTATCATGTGTGTAGGCATGAGTTTGTTGAAGTGTTTATTCTTCTTGGAGATCTGAAGTGTGATGATAAAGTGTAGTGTCTTGTTATTTGTTCCTGCCATAGTTGCCAGTACCACGACATTTTAAAGTTTAAATGTCCTAATTGACTAATCTTAGATCCTTTACTGTGACGTCAGAGTGTTACATCATAACATAATTAACAGAAAATCTACATCACAAGAGATAATATACATTCATTTCAACTATAACATCAACACTCTGTCATGGATTGTCACTTCTGAGCACTTTCATGAGGTTCTGACTTAGGAATGTTTGCTCAGTTGTCAAGGTAAAAACTATGAGCCATTAGCGTTTGGATGTTTTTTACCCTTCGTGTTGAGTGAAAATTGACTGAACTGAGTTCAAATTAAGTGGATTGCACTGTATTTACTTTATGCTCAAATATTCTGAATGCTGAAAGAACAGATGTAGTAATTTTGTTTATGTCTGATATTGACAGGAACATGCAATAACCATGCCTACAACTTGGGTGATGGCGTGTTCCTATGGGCCATCAGGAAGTGTTGTAGCATGTGGGTAAGTTTATATTTGAGTTATGTAAGACATGTCTGTGTGAGCTCTTGTCACTATTGTGTATCATTTATATCATTTAGACATAAGTTCTGTCACTCTTTATGTATGCATTATATTACCCTTATATATAAATTTGCATCATTGAAATATAAGTTCTGTCACTTTTTATATATGAATATATTCAGTTATTAAATTGTAAATTCATCATAGTCTTGAAATTATTTATTAAATGTAATGTTCATTTTCATTGCATGGATATTTTTTTATACCTAAAACTAGGGTACTGGATAACAAATGTACTCTGTATCCACTAAGCATGGATGTTTTTTTAACCTAAAACTAGGGGACTGGATAACATGTACTCTGTATCCACTGTGCATGGATGTGTTTTTTTTTACCTAAAACTAGAGGATTGGATAACAAATGTACTCTGTATCCACTGTGCATGAATGTTTTTTTAACCTAAAACTACGGGACTGGATAACATGTACTCTGTATCCACTGTGCATGGATGGTTTTTTTTTTTTTTTACCTAAAACTAGAGGATTGGATAACAAATGTACTCTGTATCCACTGAGCATGAATTTTTTTTAACCTAAAACTAGGGGACTGGATAACAAATGTACTCTGTATCCATTGAGCATGAATGTTTTTTTTTTATTACCTAAAACTAGGGGACTGGATAACAAATGTACTCTGTATCCACTGAGCATGGATGAGGATCCTGCTACAAAGAAAAGGGCGGTTGCCACTCACACAAGTTACCTGTCATGTTGCTCTTTCACAAGTTCTGACCACCAGGTAACATTGCTGTCATTTTAAAACACTGTGTTCACTGTCAAGGACAACAATGTCTCGCTGTAGCTGTCATTCATGTATGCTATCTTTTAGTCATTTTTTCGATTCTGTTTTGTTATCCTGTCAAGTATTTTATCTTTTTGTCATCTCCTACCTGTCTTTATATACATTTTTTTAATGTTACAATGTGTTCAGGCTCTACTGTTTTCAACTTATGTTTTATGAAAGCCTTTTTCTTGTCTGTGAAATGGTTTTTCTTTGCTTGTTGATCTGTTTTAGGACCTAGACCTGTTTGTTGTGTAACCCTGACAGTTTATGTTTGAGTATTCTTTCACGATGGACTATTGTACAGATTCACACAACATGGATTGAAGGAATAAACTATGCCAGGATGATTCAAGGTTTAATCCACATAATAAAATGCTACAGAACTAACTGTGTACAGATCATTTCATACTTGGATAATTTGAATAATGAACACTTCAAAATGGACACCTTGTCCTTCCACAGGCCTGACCAACGTACTCTCTCTAACTGACATCATCCTTCACAACGCATCTTACTTCTTTTATAAAACCTGCGCAATGATAATATAAGGAACTGAATTGCAGACTGGTTGCATGGGAAGTGAAAAGAATGGATGACGATGGACCATATTGTTAATAGCTTTACATAAGCAATATTACTTTGTTCACTCTTAGACACTCTTGTAACTTTTATGGTGGCAGAGTGTGTGACGATGGACCATATTGTTAATAGCATTACATAAGCAATATTACTTTGTTCACTCTTAGACACTCTTGTAACTTTTGTGGTGGCAGAGTGTGTGACGATGGACCATATTGTTAATAGCATTACATAAGCAATATTACTTTGTTCACTCTTAGACACTCTTGTAACTTTTATGGTGGCAGAGTGTGTGATTCTTCTTCTTCTTGGATCCTTAGCCCCTAATTGACAAAGCAGACAGTGGCCATCACGCCTGGTGGTGTCTTGTAGGACAGCATTAAACTGTCCCCAGTTTGCTCGGTTGATGACCATCTTTCATGCAGTGCCCCAACTATGGTTCATGCTTTGTATCTGTGCCTCCACAGTTCTCCGCAGGATGTATTTGGTCTGCCTCTCTTTAGCCTTCCTTCTGGGGTCCATAGCATAGCAGTCCTTGTTGTGATGGTGTCTGGGTCTCTTCTGAGGATATGGCTAATTCAGTAACAGTGTCTACCCACAATGATGGTGTGCACGTTGTCGTGTTTTGAATGCACCGTGTAAGCAGTTCCTGGTTGGTGATGGCATTCTGCTAAAAGATTCGAAGAATTTTCCTTAGGCAGGTTGCTTTGAAAGAGAACAATTTGGAATTTTCCTTTTGTGTTACTCTGTGTGTGACTGGTGCATCGTATTACATTTAGCTGTAGTTATGAGAACATTTGCTTTAATAGTGAGTGCATGATCTTGGTGTATGCCATTATTGATGAACATAACAATCACAGATGCATGAACTTTTAAGCAACATATTTACAGATTTTGACTGGAAGTGGTGACAGCACATGTGCATTGTGGGATGTTGAGAGTGCACAACTGATACAGAGTTTCCATGGACATGCTGGTGATGTTATGAGTATTCATCTCTCCCCATCAGAAACAGGAAATATATTTGTCTCTGGGGTAAAATATTTCTCTCACTTTTTTCATTGCTATTTTAAGTTTTTGGAAATATTCTGTTAAATTCAGTACTTGGATAAACCTTAGTACATCAGTTGATTTTGTTGTCGATGTTATTTTGTGTGTGTTGACATTTTGTATCATTGAGCTGTAGGTTTCTTATCATGCACACAGAGGTGGTCATGAGAGATAACTCAGATTGTTTTTTTTTTATGTCAAGGGCTATGAATGAGTGTGAGAAAAGTCATTCAAGATGTGGTTTGTATTAGGCTAGAGTTTGTGAGAGAACATTCAAGATGTAGTTTGTATTAGAGTTTGTGACAGAAAGGTCAAGGTGATAGAACATTCAAGATATAGCTCATCTTAATGGTTGGGAGATGCCCCATGTAGTTCCCGGGGGTCTAATTTAAAACCCTTCTTATAGTTATATTATCGCAGGGCAGAAATGTAACAAGGCAATAATGCCTTTTTCTTTACCCTGATGAAATAAAGATTTTGTTAGTTCGTTCTGCAGAAACAAAAAAAATAATGGGACTACTGCCCCATCACGCTTGTCGTATAAGGTGACTAATATGAATTTGCGTGTTGCAATTTCGTCATATAAAACAAACTGCCACCGAAACCGTTGCTGCAAGAGCTTGTGAATAAAGAGTGCAGGGAATCCTGCAAGGGGACCATCTGATGTGGCGGCTGCATGCTCCATAAAGAGCACAAAGAAAATGGTTGAAGATAACATCATGTGTGTTTTGTGAGAGCAGTTGTTTCAGATATCAGTGTCAGAGTTTGTGAGAGCAGTTGTTTAAGATGTAAGTGTCAGAGTTTGTGAGAGCGGTTGTTTCAGATGTCAGAGTTTGTGAGAGCAGTTGTTTCAGATGTCAGAGTTTGTGAGAGCAGTTGTTTCAGATGTCGATGTCAGAGTTTGTGAGAGCAGTTGTTTCAGATGTCAGTGTCAGAGTTTGTGAGAGCAGTTGTTTTTAGATGTCAGAGTTTGTGAGAGTGGTTATTCAAGATGTTTGTGTCAGAGTTTGTGAGAGTGATTGTTCAAGATGTTTGTGTCAGAGTTTGTGAGAGAACAATCAGAATGTAGTTTGTGTAAGATGTTGTGAATGAGCAATGAACCATTATTTTCCATGAAGGGTTGGTTGTAAGAGAGTCAAAATGTAGTTTGTGCCAAAAATGTGAGAGAACTAACAAGGTTTAGTGTGTTTCATAGCAGTTGTTGAGCAGATATGCTGTGTAAATGAACACATGTAATGTGCAGCAGTGATTGTAATGAAGAGTTCAAGTATTTAAACCAATAAAACGGTATTTAATCAGTTTTACAAATATGGTTCACAAGAAACAAGGGACGTTTTGGGTTTTACTCTTCGTCAGCCACAAACAGGTGACAAAGACAAGAATTACATATAGGTGCTACAAAACTATACGATGATGAGAAATATACAACAAATGGGCAATACAAGCAGATGGAAAAAGTAAACAACAACAGTGATGAGAGAAAAAAAAATAATACAAGAAAATCGTAAAATCTAAAAGAAATACTGAAACAAGAACGTAAATAATCAACGAAATGAAAAAAAGAGAATAAACAAAACTGTGGAACTAGTAAAAGTTCACTCAGCTCGATCCAAAGAATCTGTGAAAGAAAGCAGTAGTATTCTGTCACAGAAATCGCAAGGAAGTGACGTACGATAGCGACAAAACAAAAGATATAAAAAGATACGAAACGAACCAAAACAAAAACATAAGAAGATAGATCTAAAAGACAACGAATAAAGAATGAAAAAGAGAAAAGCTACCAGAATTTATGCAAAATGATGTTGGATATTCAAACCATCGGGAGCTAAAACGCCCATTTTAAAAATAAGACGATTCTCCAACGAAAAGCGAGTCTTGTCATTACCGGCACATGAAAGGAGGGCAGTGACATGAATATCGGAATTACCTGAATGGTCAGGCCTATTGAAATGAAGGGCCACCGGTAAATGTTTGTCATGATAGATGTCATTCAAGTGCTCACAAAACCTGTCTGCCAAACGCCTGCCAGTTTCACCAATATAGGTCATGCCACACCTCTTGCAGATGATAGCATAAATCAGGTTTCTGGATTCGCACGTAAAAGACTCTCTAATGATAAATTTTCCTTTCGGAAAAGTGACTGTCTGAGTTTGGAGTACAAACGGACAGGTCTTACATATCCGGCGTTGGCACGGTTTAGTACCAAAGTAATGAAGAACTAAATCACCAGAAAATGTGCAGATGTTAATATTGGAATTAGGTATTTTGCATGCAGTTGATAATTTATCTTTCACATGTAACACAAGTTTGTGACTTTTGAAAGTTCATTATTACAGTTAGACTCAAGTTTTCCAAACTGTGATAGTCAGTAGTAAAACTCTGTAATGGTGAAACTAATGAGGTCGGTGTACCTTGTAATAGCACTGCAGAACTCTCAAGCCCCTTAGCATGCATTGAATTAAAAATAATTGAAATTCCAGAGCTTTCCATTGTTAATACTGTAGAACATCAAGAGTTACAAGTAATCCATGTTAAAATAGATGTAAAGTTATTGACTTAATGCAACTGATGATGTGTGTATACACCCACCCAAAGATTACAAAGATGTCATAGGATATTTGATGAGATACTGAAAGTAGAGTTTTTCAAACTTAATGATTGAGATCAATGTTGTGCTCTGGTTTTTCATTTTTTAATGGTACAGGGCTGTGACAAAGTGGCCATGGTTTGGGACATGAGAACAGGGGACTGTGTCCAAGTTTTTGAGGGTCATGACTCAGATATTAACAGTGTGAGGTTTTACCCCAGTGGAGATGCTTTTGCTACAGGGTCAGATGATGCAACAGTGAGTTTTATGTTGTTTTGTCTTCTGGTAGCTACTTTATGTACTTATTTTTGTTTCATTCACGTGTTGTCTAGCCTCATTGAGAGATGCAGTTTAGTTCTTGTAGGAGATGTCATGTTTTGCAGTGTTCAGTCATGTTTCTTTGACTCTTACAGACCGGAAAATTTTTTCACCAGTGTTGCCAGAATTATTTTTTACCTTAAAGCAGTACCTTTATAAAATCTAAACTTTCTGAGTTACTACCCAACAAAGACACATATTATACATCACAATAAAGATAAATGAATGTATAATTAGAATATGAATGATTTTTAGTGATATTCTACACATAGTATTCAGTTATGAGTCATAATATAGACCACTTTCAAGAAAAGACTCATTTTAGTAAATGAAAAATGCACTTACCAACCCACGCATAAAGACTTAAATATTCTCCAGAGAGTTCCAGGGTCTTTTAAAATAACACTAATCCATATATGAATATTATTTACAAGTGTCAGCTTCCTGTGACATTTTGTTAATGTTTTACAGACCATCCAGCGAACCGTATAAACATTATAGAAATTTGGAAATAAAAAGAACATTAACACATTAACTACCAAATTGAAAAACACACTGTGGCCGAATTAAATTTTTTCCCATTTTCATCCTGTAGGTGTTTGCACAAAGTAAGCTGTAGTTTTCGTAACTGTTTACAGATTTTTATGAATTACACGTCATTGTAAAGATAAATGAATGCACTATTACAATAAACACCGGTTGTAACTCTAATAGAGGTTGTTGCTATTTAACGGCCCTCCGATGGCCGAGGACTTGCAATATTTTCACAATTATGACTGCTTGCGCCTCATCTCTATCAAAATCACAATTTCAATCAATGTGCACACCGTTTTCACTCTTGTCCTCGTCGCTAGATCAATCAGTCAATTGTTGAAACATGTTTCTATCCTATTCAGCCGTTAGATGAGATGTACACGCATTTTTTGTGGTCCTATCACTAGTTGCCACGGTAAACAGTTTTACACTAATTTGGTAACTAACCCAAAACGCTGAAAAATATGAACATAATATCAATTTTCCAGTGTTCTACAACAACCATGCTTTGGGAATTTGTTTTCCGGTGGCAGCTTAAAATCTCAAACCAGATCAGAAAGTTTTTCAGTACATTTTTCATTTGTTTTATTACTAAAATTAGATTGGCGCCCTGAGCGGCTTGTGGTCCAAATGTGATTATTTTGTGAGCCGCTGACAGCGGCTTGCGGTAGTTAATGTGTTAAAGGCCATGTGAACTTTTAAGTTAAATCATATATTGTATTGTTATTATACAACAAAGACACACATATTATACATCACAGTAAAGATAAATGAATATAGAATTAGAATATGAAGGATTTTTAGTGATATTCTACCTAAAATTCAGTTGTGAGTCATAATATAGACCACTTTCAAGAAAAGACTCATTTTAGTGAATGAAAAATGTACTTACCAACCCAAGCATAAAGACTGAAATATTATCCAGAGAGCTCCAGGGTCTTTTAAAATAACATCATCATGTAGCATGTCCTTTGCAGAATGTCGCTCTCATCACAGCCTGTCTGAAAAACTCTCAATCTCTAGCCAGCCTTCCTGCCTCCTCCATTGTCATTTTCAAGGTGTCTTCAATGTCTTGTGTCCATCGTCGTCTTGGTCGGCCCCTGCCTCGCCTTCCAGGTACCATACCCTCCATCACTGCTCTCTCTAAGCCACTATGATGTTTAATGTGGCCAATGTATTTCAGTTTCCGGGACATGATATTGTTTATGAGCTCAGGTCGTGTAGGATGTCTATATTTTTCTTCTTGGTCCAAGATATTCTGAGAATTTTTCTGTAACACTTTGCTTCGAAAGATTCGATTTTTTTCTTTAATGTTTGAGTAATGGTCCATGATTCACATCCATACGTTGTTACCGGTGTTATGCCATAGGTTCTTCATTTTATTTAACCTCTGCATTGCTATGGCCAGTCTCCTTCTGACCTATGTTGAGCAGTCTCCATTGTTAATTATGGAGCCAAGATATTCAAAATTTGTGACATATTCAATTTCCTCATCACTGATGGTAATTTTTGGTTGGTATCTTGTTCTGTCGGTGGACATTATCTTTGTTTTTGTTTTTTGTTTTTTTGTGTTCAGAAAAAGGTTCTGATCCTCACTGTGTCTTTTGACAGACATGATTAACTGTTCTAGTCCCTTGGCACTGTTTGAAAGAATAACTGTGTCATCTGTGTACCTGAGTTCTGGGATCGCATTTCCACCAATTGTGAACGGATCGCAGTGTTCACATTCTTGGTCACTCCGAACATTTCTCATTATATTTTCTGCATAGATGTTAAACAAGTATGGAGAGAGGATGCAACCCTGTCTTACTCCCCTTTTCACCTCAAACCATCCTGATGTTTCCCCCGCTACTCTGACAGCTGCTTGTTGTTCATGATATAGTGTTTCAATTAGATGGATCAAATGCACCGGAAACCCCATGTCTCTCATGATGTTCCACAGTTTCTGATGTTGTACGTAATCGAAGGCCTTGGTGTAATCTACAAAACAGGCATGAAGATCTACTTTGTATTCTCTGCATTTCTCGAGGATGTTTCTCACATTAAAAATGTGGTCCCTCGTACCTCTGCCTTGTCTAAAATCCGCCTGTACTTCATGTATTTCATGTTCTAACTTCCTTTCTATCCTCTTCATGATAATCCGCAAGAGGATTTTGCTGGCATGACTTATTAAGCAACAGTACGATAGTTGGTACACGGTTTTAAATTGCCTTTCTTTGGGAGAGGGATATACACAGATCTTTTCTATCTTTGGGAGAGGGATATACACCGGGCTGTTTGACGATTTCAGGTGGATAAGCCATCGTGGATATTTGTAAATTGACTGGCCGCCAGACACTTGAGTTGCGCGAGTATTTTCGTGATCGAATCGAGTTGCGTCACGTACTTGCCTTCTCCTTTCAGTGAAACGTAAATGTAGTGATCAAAATATTAACGTCAATATTAAAGAGGACTCTAGTGCCGACGTTCAATCCGAATCGGTATGTGCTGGGACAAGTCAATCCTCGAGTGTGATTTCGCATAATCAGCCGAAAACGAAAAGAATTAATCGGAAGTACGATGATAATTATTTGAAAATTGGATTTTCTTGGACTGGAGATCCAATCGCTCCTAGTACCATGTGTGTTGTCTGTAATGAAACTTTGACAAATAGTGGCATGAAACCATCATATCTTTTGCATCACTTTCAAACAAAGCACACTGAACTTATTGATAAACCAGTCAAATTTTTTCAAAACAAGCTCAAATTAATGCGATCGAGTCAGAAATTAATGAATTTTGTAGCTAAAGGCGGGGATGAAACCAACACCACAGAGGCGTCATTCAAAGTTGCACTCCTCATAGCGAAACCAAGTACAAGTCACACTATTGGCGAGAAACTTATAAAACCAGCTGCAAAGTTAATGACAAATATTATGCTCGGAGAGAAAGCAGAACGACATATTAACAAAATTCAGTTATCGAATGACACCGCTGGATGTCGCATAATATCAATGGCATGTAACGTAGAGGAGCAATTACTATCACATGTACGCATCAGCAAATATTTTGCTTTGCAATTGGATGAAACCACGGTTGTTCAGAGTATGAATCAGCTTTTGGCGTATGTACATATGAGGAAGTATATGACGATTTTTTGTTCTGCTTATCACTGAAAACCCATGCTACTGGAGAAGAGACATTTCATTTAGTCAATGATTATTGTATGAGCCATGATATAGACTGGAAAAGGTGTGTTGGTATAAGCACTGATGGAGCACCAGCTATGTGTGGGGTAAGAAAGGGCGCTGCTGTACGTATAAAAGAGATTGCGCCTGAATGCAACTCCACACATTGCTATATTCACAGAGAACAGTTGGCGGTGAAAAAAATGCCGCCTGAACTTGAATCTGTGTTAAAAGAAGTGGTGAACATTGCTAATACAATTCAATCGCGGCCCCTGAATGTACGCCTTTTCAGCATGCTGTGCGAAGAAATGGGCAGTGAGTAAAAAAATTTGCTCTTCCACGCTGAAATATGCTGGCTTTTGAGAAGAAAGGTGCTCACACGCGTTTTTGAATTGAGGAACGAAATAATGACATTTCTTCATGACTCCGATAACGTAAACAAACAACATTTTCTCGATTTCAAATGGCTTGCGCAAGTGGCATATCTCAGCGATATATTCAGTATTTTAAATAATCTCAACCTGTCACTTCAGGGTCGAAATATTACGATCTTTAATGTTGAGCATAAGATATCAGGATTACTTAAGAAGACCGAACCGTGGTGCAGATGACTGGATTGCCGAGAGTTCGATTCATTCCCAACACTGGATGATTTTCTTGCCTCGTCGAAAGAAGAAATCGATGATGAATTATTGGGAACATTTAAAACACACATACAAATGCTGCAGCAAAATTTGAAGGAATACTTTCCATAGCCTAACGCAACCAAAGAGTGGATTAGGAATCCATTTGCAGCTATCTCTCAAATTGATAGTTTCGACCTTCCACCTTGTGAGTGTGATATGCTCGTCGACTTAGCTTCTGACAGAGCTCTGAAGGTATGTTTCAATGAAAAATCTCTTCAGAATTTCTGGGTCCTGTTCGAGCTGAGTATCCAGCATTATCTGACAGAGCTATGAAACACTTGTTACCATTTCCGACAACCTATAACTGTGAATTTGGTTTTTTTTCAAATTTGGCTGAAATAAAGAGCAAAAAAAAGAAACCGACTGAATGTGGAAGCTGACCTACATCTCAAGATGTCCGCAACTGAACCAGATATAGATACCTTGGTCAAAGATTTTAAACAGTATCATCACTCACATTGAGGTTATTAAAATAGTTATCTGTACCTACAAGTATTTGATGTGATTAAAGTAGTTATTGTTCAAAGTAAAATTTGTTTTACAAATAAATATTTTCTTGTAACATTTAAGGAGGTTGACCTGGTACTTCCTAGTCAGTTATCTACATATTCTGAATTATTTTATTCAGCTCTGAAAAAAAAAATACATTTTGCAAATATGCAAGTAGATTATGCTTCTAAATTACGTAAATTTATTATCGATTGTTTTCTATTTAAGTTTGAATTATTGAATAAAACACGTAAATAAGCTGACTTATAGTCACTAAAGTGCCAACTTTATTTTGTAAAAATTATAATTAAATTTTAAAAAAAATTAAAGATGTCAAATATCTCAGTAAATAGAAAACTAACTTCAATATACATGTTCAAAGAATAATTTTACCGAATAATTCATTTATAAATTATTTTCTTTGGCCACTTGAACTGAGTTACAAGTCACGTGGCAACGTCACAAAATTTCGGATTATGTTTCTTAATAGTTGGTACCAACTGGCATTGACAAATGCATAACCCACAAAAATGGCATGTGTCCACTTCAACAAAACTGAATGCTAAATCTGTGACAGTACACTGTCGTGATGTCATCGAAAATTATTTATTACAACAACAAAAAACTTACAGTAAAAAAATTAATTTTTTTTTCAAATAATAATCGCATTCTAAAGAAATTAAATATATCTATATTTGACCATTATCTTTTCTGCAAAGGGATGATATTGTCGAGGCAATCTGTTTGCCTATCATTTTCGAAATATTGTCATAATTTTCGCATACCGGTTTAACTCCCTGAAACTGGTGGTCCTTGTATGTTTTGACCATCCTCCAAGTGGTACGCGAATGCCATAACTTTGAGAAACACTACTCTACATCTTCTGTCTTTTTCTGTGTAAGCTATCATATTCTTCCAGTCCTGACTTATGGATGCAACTCATGGGACAATGAATACAACCCACAAAAGCTAGCTCCAAACCTCAGAAATGAGATATCTGACAAGGTGGTTGAAGTAACAAGAAGAGACATGGTCTGCCACCAGATGACACGACAAGGCCTCAAAACCCTACTCCTGCAGACCCAAGTAGATCAGTCCCAACTAAGATGGTTTGGCCATGTCTGCAGAATGGGAGAAGATTGGCTACCATGACAGGTATGGGAAACTAAGCGCCGGGGATCCAGACCTCCAGAGTCTGCTGGGAGGACAACATTAGACAATCTCTGAAGGACTGAGGACTAGATTGGAACCAGGCCAGGAGAAAAGACAGCCAGTAAGATAGTATGGCACTTTCTCAAGTAAACCTCTACAACCCAGGGTAGAAGAGGAACGACTAAGTAAAGTTAAAAGATAATGTATGATTCTACATCTTGTAGGGGTTTTTCTTCAGTAACAATCTTGTTATCATTTGTTCTCATAATTTTTGTCTTTTGCCTATGCATTATTAACCCCAGTTGCTGTGACCTCTCATCAAATATTATCATCTCATTTTGTATTTAACTACGGCAACAGGCTAGGTTGTCCGCAAAATCTCTTGGTTTAGCCGCAGATATATAACCCGCACAACACTAGCAACTAGAGAGAGAGTTCTAAATAGTTCTAAATATGTCTTATCTTATTTTTTTCTTCTTACTTCAGTGTCGTTTGTTTGATCTACGAGCTGACAGAGAAGTGAATTGTTACAAGAAAGACAGTATTATATTTGGGTGTAATGCTGTAGACTTTTCAGTGAGTGGTAAGTAGTTCACAGCATTTGTCAATTCAGTCTGGTTGCATTCTTGAATCTTTTTGTCAGACTTCACACAGGTCACAACAGATTGAGATGCCCTCTATTCAACAAGCTGAAGATAGGAACTAGTGAGAAAACACATATGGTCGTCATCATTACCAATCCTGGACTAGCTCTTGAGATATCAGCACTCTGAGGTTGACCACTGCTTTCTTTAAACATATTCTAGGTGACCTTTGAAAGTGTATGCAGGAGAAGAACCTATGACATTATTCCATAACAGGGAGCCGCGCTAGCGTAGTGGTTACAACACCGCTCTGGCGACCGGGTGATACAGGATCAAACCCGGGCGACGGCATTTGAGGATTTTTCGTCGACCGGGATTTGGACTGGATTAACTCGAGACCTGGCGAGGACATTTGAAGGAGTGTCGTCGACCAGGGACTGGCGGCTCCTGAGCGACCCAGCTGCAATGGGTACCTCCGAAATCGGCGAGTATTTGCCTGAATGGCGAGGGACACCTGTCTCTGTACAAGAAATAAAGGGATACGTAAAATCAATGTCAGGTTAGACATAAAATAATAACCGGAGATTTCGCCTCGAGTATTAGCGGGCGAACGCAACAAAAAATTCCATAACATACTAACAGACTGACAAATAATTTTGATTTATATTTGATTCATCTAAATATTTCAGACAAGATAATTCAGCTTTAATGTAATGCAATTTAGTACAATTAAGCAGACTAAATGCCAGGCAATAGATAATGTAATTCAAACCCCCCCCCCCCCCCCCCCCCTTTTTTTTTAAAATTCTCTTATCTCTTTCAGTCCCAAGCAAAAAAAGTGGGTTTGGCCCAAGCAAAAATGGCCACCCCAGTGCGTTTTTATTGTTGTTGTTTGGAAATAATTTTTTTAAATGTTCATATGCATAAATAACTTTGTTGTTGTATATGAAACTGAAGGTAATTGGATGTACTTTACTCTTGTGCTACAAGTATAAAAGCTTTCATTGAAAAATTATTAGTTATTCAAGGTAAAATGGAGCATATGCGCTTTAAAAAAATGATTAGTTATTCAAGGTAAAATGGAGGATATGCGCTTAAAAAAATCGCTTTAAAAATCTAAAATAAATATCTCAAAACAGAAACACGTTCACTCTTAAACACGTGTGGTATTTAAAAGAATGTACTTGCAGTTGGAAATGACTTTGTGGGTAATTATAATTAGAAACAGTCTCAAACAGAGGCACATATACTAAAGGCTTTTTAAAGTCGATTGGGCTAAGCGCGTCTAACCCGTGAGCATTTATAAAGTCGATTGGGACTTAAAGAGTTATGGGAACTTCATCTCTATTTTAAGCGACTAGAGATTATTAAATGAAGCAGGAGAGACTAATTCACTGATTGTGAAATGCCTTCCCTGAGAACATTTACCATCAAAATGAGGAGAAAAGAAAACTGAAGTAACACAGAAAGAAGAAATTGAAAATTAAGCCTTTCATGGAAAATTAAAGAGCAGTGTCATATGAAATAATTTGGACACCTTGTCAGAATGACAACCGACCAATTATCATTACACATGCTAGATAATCAGAAAACAGGGCATGAGATGATCAGAGGAGTGGCCTAAGCTTTTGAGATGAGACTATTCACCATCATACAGACTACAAGAAAGGTCTAAGAATTCCACTGAAATTAAGCCACTTAGTGGAGAGTAATGAATAAAAAAAACTGATATGAATAGATAGGGCATAAGAAATAATGTGTATATTTGCTGCAGTCTTTGGACTAAAACTCTAGCCCTTGAGTGTTGCATTTATGTTTTTTACAACTGTAATCTCCACAGGTCGCGTGTTATTTGGTGGATACAATGATTACACAGTGAATGTGTGGGATGCCCTGAAGGGTACACGGATAACTATTTTGTATTGTCATGACAACCGGGTCAGCTGTTTGGGAGTATCCCCAGATGGAACATCCTTGTGTACAGGTAGCTGGGATTATACTCTGAGGGTAAGCAGCTGTGTTTCCTGTTGTGATTGCCATCTGTTGCTCTTTTCCAGTGTTAGTTAATCTGTTTTTATTAACTTAATCCTCTTTTGTGCCACTGGAGCATATAGGGCTTTTACTATAACTTCTCAAATGAGTTAGGGCCTGAGAAAATGTATTTTCCTTTTCTCTTTTCTCATTTCTTGCTCCTTAAGGAGTTTGAGACCCCTGTTACAGCTGGGCCTGTAGGAAGTCTCTGCCAGGGCATATTTTGTGCTCTTGCAGTATTGGTATCTGTAGCAGACGTTGAACACAGTAAGGTTGTCCCGTGTGGTTCCCTGGGTCTCTGGGGAGACAACAAAAGAAAAGGCTTATTGCTCCTGAAAGCATGTCTTATGAGGTTGTGCAAGGGGCTGGCAACCTCCTCATGTAAAACAAAGTGCTACAAACAATAACTACCACTGCAAGAGCACATGAGTGCTTTATTGCATACTTCCTGCTAGAAGATCAGTTGCAGTTCTGGCTCCATAAGGAATGAAAGGGGAACTAATGTATACAGTGTCATGCACAGTCTCAAATAGTCGTTCATTGTCATGTCTGAAAGAACAGTTCTGTTCTTTTGTTGTCTTCCCAGAGACCCTCCCCACCTTTTTCCCTTAAGAAACCATGTGGGGTAACCTACCACCATCAGTTTTCAATAAATTCAATGTTAGTGCCCATAAAATCATAGCCACATGGTAACAGTTTTCCATTCTGCTGTTTACATTGTCCCCCAATTAGGAAACCTCCACCAAAACATTGAATATACTCATGCTGCAGTGGTTTTTCTAGCTAATGAGACTGTTAACCCTATACACAACCCTGTCTTTGGTTTCCTGTCATGGCATGCTGCAGTGGGAGCAGGGGACCAATTCTTTCTTTGTCTCCTCAAAGACTTAAACTTAGGATGAAGAGTAACACTAACAAGGATGGATGTACAAGAGGACGAATCTGGTGTGTACTACTTGTAGGAACAATCAGCATTTTTACCCATTGACATTTATTGAGGGAGACCAAGCACATGTAGGTTCGCCAACAGTGTAGTGATATCGATTCTGAATAACAACATAACAGTTGTTAGCAACGATGTCGAGTAGGCTTGGATCTTCCTTCAGGGCATGAAAACATTTGAGTAATTAGACAGTGTTAAAGAATTTCTGAAAGAAAATAAAATAATGATGGTTAAAGCAGCACACCTCTGGTCAGAATGAAAGCTGCTTATTCACACAGTACTTCATGTATTGTGTGCAATAAAAAAAAGTATAAAATCAGTCACTCATCATCTCCTGTTTACTCTTTTTGGAACATGAAGACACCACTACAGATAGCCCCCATACAGGAGGCCTACACCAAAAGACAAACTCTTGCAACAGTCATTTCTGTAGCCATCTTTTTTACATGATAAGGTTACCAGCCCCATGCACAACCTCATTAATTGTCTTGTACAACGTCTGCCTGATGGAGCAGTAGCCATATTCTTTCTTTGTCTCCTCAGAGATCCCCAGGAACTAAACATAGGTCAAGGTTAGTCACTATAAGACTTCATTTATTTATTCTTCTTTCGTTCGTTTGAAATATATTGTCTATATCTGCAATGTTGTTTCTTGTATAAACTTCACTGTCTTCGGGGCAGTCTTGAAGTATGTGCTCTGCAGTCTGGCATGCCCGTCCACATGTACACATGGCTGAATTGCCAGTCTTAAATTTTTTATACATGTGGCTGTGGAGTCGGTTGTATCCTGTTCTGAGGCGCAGAATGACAATTTGTTCTGATCTGTTCATAGCTTGGTAGTCGTCCTGCGTTGGTGTTGGTGGCTTTCTGATTGATTTGATCATCTTTTTCTTCTGACGGTACGTAACTGATACATCCGGTTGCTTGTTTGCAGCACCTTCTTTAGCCAGTCGGTCTGCTCTCTCGTTTCCTGGTATTTCACAGTGAGACGGTATCCACTACATGGCGACCTTGCACTGGTTGCACAGTTCAGACAGTAAGGCTTGTATACCTGGTAATTTTCTGGACTGAAGTGCTTGAAGTGCTGATCTTGCATCTGTCAGGAATACCACAGGCTGTGGACTGAGATTGGTGTTCAACAGTTTCTCAGTTGCCACCTTGATTGCCTGGATTTCTGCATCATAGTTGTTACAGAATTTCCTTGTTGGTACTCTGACCGTATCCCTAGTGTTGTTTGGGTAGTCTATGTACACTCCTGCTCCTCCATTCTTTACTGCATTTTGTGCTGACCCATCCATGTATACTCGGACCCAGAGGTCCTGTGGGTATTCATCATCCAGGAAACTGAGAGTGACTGTCCTATGTTGCACACTGTTCTGTTCATCCTTGTCGAGTATTCCTTTCACTTTTGTCTGGAGGTATACTGGTAGTCCAGTCTCCTCTCTCCAAGGGGTTAGTTCTGGCACAGACTTTAGGGGGCTGTCAACTTCAGGCAAGTCTAAGGTTTGTCTGCGAAGTCGTTTGGCCTGGTGGATAAAACTGCTTCTTTTCAATCGCCCCATTGCTAGGTTTTGGAATCTGTCCATTGGATGGCTCGGCATACAGAGGAACTTTTCTGCCTGTGTTAACACTTTGGTGTCTCTGCGTTCTCTCAGTGATTGTATCCTCCCCATTTTCTCCATCTCCACTATAGGCGTTGATTTCATTGCCCCCGTGATGACCGACCCTAAGCGCCTGGTTTTGCACCTTATCTAGCTCTTGTAATGTGGTGTTTGACGCTGGGCACCACGCAGCTGACCCATATTCCAGGTGTGGTCGTATGCCCTGCTGGTAAACTTTACTAAGCATTTTTCCGCTGGCTCTCCATGTAGTTCCACTTAGTTTTCTCAGGATGGCTAACTTCCTCCTGGCCTTTGTTGCTGCTTTGTTGATGTGTTGCTTCCATGTCAGCCTATCATCGAATGTAACTCTGAGATAGGTGGGTTGTTTATCTTCTCTCAGGAGCTCTTCATTTATTTATAACAAGAACTTGATTTTCCCTGTGTTCACTAATAGACATAACCTATAACCTTGACTGTCCCTGACCTGATTATATTACATTCTACATTGACAGGTTTGGGCGTAATGTTTGAGTGAATCCTGCGGACCACGTGAAGCGGATCAATTTACGGCACAAACAAAAGATGGTGGTCAGTGTACAGCATGTTCTGTTCTCCAAGTTGAGCCAGACAGCTTAGACCCTTGATATTGTCAACACTTGACACATGTCATAGTAATGGATTATTTGACTCTGATAAAATCCATATATGTCTGTTTTGTACGAACATGCTGTTGTTTGTGAATCACATTGTCTAGTCATTTAATGAATGAATGAAAATATAGGGTGAAGAAAATTGCAATATAAGACTTTACTAAATGGAGAGGTGAATACAAGCAGTTAGTTTGGGAGTTTTACTTAGATAAGAACAACTAAGCAGCCCTCATTACAATATAAAATTGAAAAAAGGATTTTGTGATTAATGTACATTTCAGATGTACAAAAGGTCTGTCAGGGGCTAGACATTACAAAAACAATCCAAAAAAGAAAATAAGAACTAATCTAAATGCAGATGAATAAAAATAGATTAAAAATAATTTCCAGCAATTCATATGTTAGTTTTTTAATGTTGTTCTTTTCCATATTAATTCTTTTACATTTAGATTGATTTTTACTTTCTTTTCCGTATTGTTTTCTTACGTCTAATCCCTGAACAAAGATCTTGCTGTTGTAACATTGGCTGGTTTGTTTGTCCTTTTTTCCAAGTGAGACTCGCACACTCCCTAGTTTTGTTCACCTAACACTGAAGGAAATACGCATTCAACCTTTTAATATTTCTGCCCTGAATTGCAATGAAATTAACAGTAATTTCTGGAAAGCAGTCCTAAAATATGTACACAGATCAGTTTTTAAGTAAGAGACTCTCCTGTCAGAACTGATATCACTGATTTGTAGAGCTTATTGAATGTTTCTTGTGGAAAATTGAATTGCTTACACTTTAAAAATGTCTTGTTACATTACAGAAAGGGAAAGATGAATTTGTGATGACACCTTTATTATAGCATTGTTTTATAAATCGTTGTTAGCATATTTTTAGACAAATGCAGTAGACATTCATTTGTTAAAAGAATTCATTATTAGTTTTGTGCGCTTACTGTGGACTTCATCATGGCGACAGACCAGCAGATTTCCCATGACTAACAAACTGAACGTTGGAGAAATATGTCAAAAGGAGAGAAGTATTCATTGGGTTGACAGCATGAAGTGGGGAGAAAGTCACTGATATGGCTCACAGACAACATCAGAGATGATAGGAAGGAGATGATAGAATAGATAGAATCAGATAAATGCTAAGCATCCCTACAAAATGAGTGCAGTATTAGTGTATCTGATTTCCGTAAAATCATGACACTATCTTATTTCAGTAACATCATGACACTATCTAATTTCAGTAAAAACATGACAAGCCATTTATTTGGTTATAAATATTGATTTTAAGATTTGTATATTTGTATTTAACTTTATCTTCTATGCTGTCAAGAGGTGTTGGTTACTTGAATCACAGATTATCTGAAAAACATGTATAATGCACTTGAAAATGGTGGCTCGTTCTGAAACATTAATATTACATTGTACTCAGTTTCACCACATGCCTGTGACTCACCACATAAAGAAGATACAGTTGACATTCAAAAATCCGGCCATCGATAATCTGGTTCCTTCAGTTTTCCGGAATGGATTTCAGAGCGCATTTTTTAATTTACCTCGTTGGCGCGCCACTGTTTTCTGGAGCCGTTTATGTTTTGATGCAGCTGTTTGGGTCTTGCTTGCACGTGTGAACAGGCATTCCTGCTCATTTTATCATTTATTTGCTGCTGTATAGCCCCATTATGGATTCAGCAAATAAAAGAAGTGGTGTAAAACGTAAACATTTAATTTTCTTTCTTTAAAGGACTGTACAGGTAGTCATTTTCTGTTAAATATATACAGCATATATAACCAAAAAAAATCCGGCATTTTCAACAATCCGGCACTCCTCAGGTCCGGAGGTTGCCGGATTTTTGAATGTCAACTGTAACAAAATATGGCACCACCTAACCATTACAGAACACTTGCAGATTCTTCAGCTTGGTATTGGCTGCAAAAAAGTAACGAGCTCTGCAGTCCTAGAAACAACAGCAACTGTACCCAGCTTTCTCAGAATTTGACATTTCAGACATGTCATCTCCACACACACATAAGCTATCACCAAACTTGTCAGTTTTTACTGATTGTTTTCACATTGGTATGGGTTTTTTAAAATAATTTTTTGTTCTGATGCCAATATTTTAAAATGGCACATATGGTGATGACACATATGGTGATGACACATTTCTAGTCTTCTCCTTAATATTATACATGTGATCAAGTTGTTTTGCAGCCATATCTCTTTTAGCTAACTTCGTGATATTCTCTCTGTAAAAGATACTCATGTTGTTTACAGTTTTTCTTGTCTGTGCTGTGTAAATTATTATTACATTTTATGTACATATAGCCCTGTGTAAGTTCCCTGGGGTCTCTTATATGGGACAAAGTAAGAACAGAGCTACTGCACCTTCAGGCATGTCATACAAGGCAACTAATATGAGGTTGTACACAAGGCTGACAACCTCATCTTGTACAACAATTTGCTACAGAAACCACTTCTACAAGAGCATGTGACTGTATTGTGCAAGTTTCCTGTGTGAGGGCCAGCTACAGTGGTGGTTACATCCTCCATATGGAGCCAAAAGGAAAATGATGATACTGTATACACGTAATATTTGGAAAGGGACAATGATAAAAGAATATCTTAGTTTCTTTATTTCCCTCCTTTTCTGGTTAAAAATTTTTATGTTTACATTTATTTATTTGAATCAAAATTTGGAATGCTTTAAGCTAAGTATTTTGTGGCCAGACGTATTTGATCTTGACAAACCAAGTTTTTATTGATAACATTTTGTTGCCATTAACTTTTAGCAGTCTTACCCTGACCAGAATTTGAGGAAATAGTGCACAATGCTGCAGAGAATCTCTCTCATATTGTGTTTTATTAAAACACATAAGTTATCTGTGAAAGTTTTGTTGTATGACTTTATATCAGATCAGCTTTACTGCACATTTTTCAGCACTTTACATAAATGTGATTCATAAATGCTTGTACATATTTTCTTGCCAGTTTGGCCTTTTTTATCATCTGAATTTTAAAGTGTAGTTCCACTTTTCTTCATTTATATGTCACTTCATGCCATAACGTTTCTTTATATCTGTCTCTGCATGCCATAATGTTTCTTTATATCTGTCACTTCATGCCATTACATTTCTGTTTATCTGTCATTTCATGCTATTGCAATTCTTTATATCTGTCACTTCATGCCATTACATTTCTGTATATCTGTCACTTTATGTCATTGCATTTCTTTATATCAGTCACTTCACATCATTGTTTCTTTATATCAGTCACTTTACATAATTACATTTCATTATGTCAGTCACTTCACACCATTACATTTCTTTATATCCATCACTTCACACCATTGTTTCTTTATATCAGGCACTTCAAACCATTGTTTCTTTATATCCATCACTTCACACCATTGTTTCTTTATATCAGTCACTTCACACCATTGTATGTTTATATCAGGCACTTCACACCATTATTTCTTTATGTCAGTCACTTCATACCATTTTTTCTTTATATCCGTCACTTCAAACCATTGTTTGTTTATATCAGTCACTTCACACCATTGTTTCTTTGTATCAGTCACTTCATGCCATTACATTTCTTAATAACTGTCACTTCATACCATTGCATTTCTTTATATCAGTCTCTTCACACCGTTGTTTCTTTATATCAGTCACTTCACATCATTACATTTCTTTATATCATCACTTCACGCCATTTTTTCTTTATATCAGTCAGTTCACACCATTACATTTCTTTATATCAGTCACTTTACATCATTACATTTACCACTCTTAGGGAGCCGCGGTAGCATAGTGGTTAGTGCACAGGCTTCCTAGCTCAGTGGTCTATAGTTCGATCCCCAGAAGAGGTGGGATTTTTTTTTAGGCCGCAACCGGCTCCTGGGTCGACCCAGCCCCAACTGGGTACCAGAGCAACTCTGGGAAGGTTAAGGCGGCCGGCATGATGTTGACCACGTCACCCCTAGTGTGCAGATGGTCAAGAAAATATGGGCCTAACACCATATTCCCCAATATACCTCAATGGGCGTGTAACGGGATCCTTTACCTACCTTACCTTTTACATCATTTTTTGATTATATCAGTCACTTCTCACCATTACATTTCTTTATATCATCACTTCACATCATTGTTTCTTTATATCCGTCACTTCACACCATTACATCATTGATTCTTTATATCCTTCACTTCACACCATTACATTTCTTTATATCTGTCACTTCACACCATTACATTTCTTTATATCCGTCATTTCACACCATTACATTTCTTTATATCCGTCATTTCACACCATTACATTTCATTATATCCGTCACTTCACACCATTACATTTCGTGATATCATTTCACACCGTTTTGTTTCACATCATTCTTTCTTTATATCTGTCACTTTACACCATTACATTTCTTTATATCAGTCACTTTACATCATTCTTTCTCTATATGCTTCACACCATTGTATCTCTTTATATCCGTCACTTCACACAATTACACTTCTTTATATCAGTCACTTCACACCATTTCATTTCTTTATATCAGCACTCCACATCATTCTTTCTTTACATCACTCACTTCACATCATTGTTTCTTTATATCACTCACTTCATACCAACACATTCTTTATATCAGTCACTTCACATCAATGTCTCTTTATATCAGTCACTTCGCACCATTACATTTCTTTATATCAGTCATTTCACATCATTGTTTCTTTATATCAGTCACTTCATACCATTACATTTCTTTATATCAGTCACTTCACACCATTACGTTTATTTATATCAGTCACTTCACACCATTACATTTCTTTATATCAGTCACTTCCACACCATTGTTTCTTTATATCGGTCACTTCACACCATTACATTTCTTTATATCAGTAGCTTAACATCATTACATTTCTTTATATCAGTCACTTCACACCATTACATTTCTTTATATCAGTACATTAACCACTCTTGGTTCCTCACAAGACAGAATATGTGGGTCTACAGTTTTCTATCACAGGCAACTGATGTTTGTTGATATTAAGACAATATGACATGTAATGTTGTCTCTGAACGACCATTGCCTCTAGGGTAGAGGGCCATACAACTCATAGTATTGCATCGCCCCCCAGTTGCTAGGTCTGGTATGATATACCAGTGTTGCGCCTGCTGAGTTGGGGAAGCCCTGGAACTCACCTCAGATACAAATGGGTAAAGAGTGAAAGTTCAAATCCCTGGGGATTGAAAGAAGTCATCTCTGAATGAGCCATTGTGGTTCCCATTCTTGTCATTTAGTGTAATTGCTTTGTATGTGCTGGTGACCAAGTTATTTTTGGGTAATTGCTGTATATGTGCTGGTGACCAAGTCATTTTTGGGGTAATTGCTGTATATGTGCTGGTGACCAAGTCATTTTTGGGGTAATTGCTGTATATGTGCTGGTGACCAAGTCAATTATGGGTAATCAGTTAAGTCCCATCCCTGTG
Organism: Oreohelix idahoensis; assembly: GCA_024509875.1. NCBI lineage: Eukaryota > Metazoa > Mollusca > Gastropoda > Stylommatophora > Oreohelicidae > Oreohelix > Oreohelix idahoensis. The sequence goes on along the minus strand of JAMPIV010002585.1, from coordinate 333,200 downwards.
TATCTCAGAAGAATAACACCACTGTTGCCTGATACATGTTATAAAAGGCAACTACGCTAAATTTGTCCATGGAATTGGCAGCCTCACCATATAACACAAATGTCTACAAAAGTCACCGCAGCTAGATCACCTAGATCACATGAAGTGTGTTGGCTTTCTGCATGAGAGCCAACTGCTGTGGTGAACCCATGTTCCTTACCGAGCAAAAGAGAATTGGCGGGGGGGGGGGGGGGGGGGGGTTAAGTTTTTTCGGTGTGAGTAAAATAGATGGGTTAGAAAAGCATGTTAGCTAAAAATGAAATTAGTAATGCAGAAAAACGGATAAAAATATGGCATGAATATCAGTTTTGCACGGGAACAATACAACAGAAACAGGGCATTTTTCAAGGGAAGAAACAATTGCTCATTAGCTAAGTCTTTATATTTATTACATTTTGTTTACCTTGATTTGTCTTTTTCCAATTCTCTCTATGGATCCACCATTGCAACTCATCCCCTAATAGGAAGCCAGTACCCAGCATTCACATGCTCTTACAGTTGTGATTTCTGCACCAATTTGTTTGACAACGTTATATTAGTCACCTTTTATGCCATAAATCTCTTCTTTGTGACTGTGGCTAACAAAGGGTTTTCCCAAATGTCCCCTGATGCTGTTGTATTGTTCCTTCTTAAAATAGAATTGGGTAACCATTTTTAACAATTTTGCCAAAGAAAAGAAGATAGACAATCTATAAAACATGCCACAGTTTTTACGTTTGTTTTAAATTTTTGTTATAAGAATGTTGAGGCAGAATATATCATTTTTCAGGTGATGGGCTTCGATATGAGGCCTAATTTTTTTTTTTTTTAAAGAACTGCCTTGATTTCACATATTTGATGTGTAAAGTATGTTTTTCATTATTTACTTGTTGGCTGTTGTTTTTTTTTTTTTCATTGTGCAAGTCATGCAGTTTGTGTGAATATGTTTGCTTTGATGAGTCTTAAGTGTGGGTGATGGGATTTACGTTTGAGTGACGGGAGCTGCGTCTACATGGTGTTAAATTTGTATTTTATCAATCCAGATTATTATTTTTTTAAGTAATTATCCCTTCAGTGTGATTACAAATTTGAGTGTGATGGAACATGTTTGCATGACAATCTCATATTTATATGACAATGTCGTATACATCCTGCCATTCACAGTTCAGTGTTGACAAACTATTTCTTGACAGCCTTATGTTTGTGTGAGCACCTTGACATGTTTTGAGTTAATGACAGATGTTTGATGACAGTCTCATAATTACTGATGACAGATTTTTGCTTGGCAACAATATCATAGACAGGTGTATGTTTTTAATATTCAGATAAAGGTTGCCCATATTGCTGTGAAATTTTGATCATATCAAATCTTCATCCGAGTTTTGACATTTTCTCAGTTATTCTAGTCGTTTCCTGGTAAACATTGTTTTGGGATATTATTTAAATGTGCCACATTAGCCATGACACATACATTATGTTACATGTTACTATGGTTTGTTTACACGAGCATCAGATATGATGTAATGTCTTATGCATCTTGTCACTTTGGTAGACATTTAGAGTAGCTATGTGTTTAAACAGCCCACTGTTAATTAGCTGTCATACATGACATACTTGTTGAATCAGTTTACTTGTATTGTGAAGCAGATGAATATGGCTGTGGTAAATATGCCTTTTGTAGATCTCGAAGGTCTATGAAGAAATAAAGAATAGGATTACTACACTCTTATGCATAAAGTACAAGGCCACTAGTATGAAGTTGTGCTTGGGGGATGGCAACCTCACCATGTCAAACAAAAACCACCACTTCAGGAGCATGTGAATGTTTGGTGCCTGCTTCCTGCAAGAGAACCAGCTACATTGGTGGCTACACATTCTGTAAAGAGCTCAAAGGAAAAATGGATGAAGAGGGTATATTATAGAATATGGATTTGTCTGTGTCTTTCATTTTCAAGTACAAGCATTAAGTGCTGATGTGAAAATGTTGAGAAGTTTGTCCACAAGATTATTACCTAGCTACAGGGGAGGGCAAAAAAAATATGTATGCACCTTTAATCTGATAAGAGATGCTTTGACCTAAAAGATCTGTATAGATGTTTGCATCGACTTAGGAAAAAACATCTAGCAAATAAAATCATATTTATTATTAACTTGTTTGTTGTCATTTCTGTGACATTGTTTTGAAAATATTTGATAAAGTGATGTGTCATTATGATCCATCCAGTTTCTTATTGTGTGACATTATGGGCTGTATGTTTCTCAATTTTTTTTTTTTTTTAAAGGTATGACCTTTGAACTACGGCAATCCCCCACTAAGCGCTGTTAATTCGTTCTTGAAAAATCGAGTGCTAAATAAAAATTGATTTCCTATAAGAATTCAAAGAAATCACATTAATTCGTTACCGAGGTTCAGAAAGTTGTGTATGTTGTTATTGATCCAACAGCGCTTGGGCTCTCTCGCAGAAGATATTTGAGGAGACTTGAAAGAAAAAAAAAAGAACTGATGCTTTGCTTTGCCATGCTCGTCTCTTCAAGAAACACCTTGTAGAAATTAATATCTTGTTCTATATTACAGACTGCCATAGGAATGCACTCCATTTTGGGGTCATGCTTCATCGCTATCCCACCACCCTGAATGAACTTGATGAGCATGTGATTTGTATTCCTGCCGATGGAATTTAGCATACAGCGTAAGATTGAATTCTTAAGCATATAACAGGCATATAGCATAAAATAGAAATTCTTCCTTCCTCGTTCGTCCTGAAAAGGACGTTGGTTGCGTTGTGTCTGTTTACGACGGAGCTGTGATATCTGCGCCTTTCGGCTGACACATCCGACTTCAGCACAGCATTTTTTGGGACCGGGTTTGCCTTCCCTCTTCGATCCCTATTCTCAGCCAGACTGCAGTGATGCAGCCTGTTTCCAGGACCACCACGTGGAGGTGGAGTATGGTCTTGGTCAGCTCTGGTTCGCTGACCCTGATGCAAGCAGTCAAGCTATGGGTCGCTGACTGCATTCTCTATTGCTGCATCTTTGGGTCCCATAAAATAGAAATAGCATTATATTGAAAAAATGCTAATCGAACAGAGTAAGACCGGGGGATAGATATACTGGTCTTCTTCCAGGTCTACACTGCGCGCCTGAGGGGGTCAAAATTTGCAACTTTTCTGATACAATGATATATTTACACATCACATTATTTACATTTCAGAAGTTTGAAAGCTGTGTAATTCCACTAAATTTGGTTCTATACACAGTAGGTCCCATGATCAGTTCAATAACACAGGTCGTTAATACTCCATGCAGGCATAGGGAACAAACCTATTTAAAACCTGTTCATCACATCTCCGGTGTTGAGGTCTTAGGGGAAGAATATGAGTAGGAAGCTATTCATTGCATGAAAAAACACCATTAGAAGCCAGTCAATTTGCAATTTCCCAAATTTATGCATGTAGCATATGTCCAATTTCAAAATATGGTGACATATGGTTGCCATGAATGTCCTATTGGCTAAGCAGTTAGAGCGCTTTCCTTTCAAGGCATAGTTACCGGGTTCGAAATCACCAGTCTATCCTGTAAATAGGTACCTGACTCTGCTCTTGAGTTAGGGAAGGCAAAGGCAGTCAGGAAGGGACTAGGTCACCCCACCTCATAAAGAAGCTGGACTTAGTATGCTAAAGTCTCTAAAGCTTCATCCCCTGTGATAGTATCTGCTAAGGGACTATCATTTTTTTTTTAAATGGTTGTCACATTCATAAATGGCCTGTTTTCACACATCTTGGTCAGTCCTATTACTTTATTGCTGCACCTGCTTTCTATAAGCCTGGATTACTATTACTGCCATGATTCACCACTACTGTTCACTACATACTTATGATTCACCATTATTGCTCACAAAATATTCATGATTCACCATTACTGCTCATTGATACCCAGATTCATCATTACTGCTCAGTACATCCCTGATTACCCGTTTGCCAGTCACTTCGATTACGGAAACAACAGCAGATGGATTGATTTGCCATTGCCCTAAAGACGCCAATAGGCGTGATGGGAAACAATGGCAAAGAAAACCTATCTGCTGTTGCCCTAAGACGCCACTAGGCGTAATGGCCACTGACTGCTTTGACGGTCGGTGGCTAAGGACGGAAGAAGAAGAAGAAGAACATCCCTGATTCACCACTACCACTAACCTCTTTTTAACAGCACTTAGTGAACATTTTTAGAACTTAAGAAAGTAACAAATGCACAAGATCTTAGCTAGGAAGGTTTTCATCACAAGTGAACTATGGGTTGAAGGGCATTATGTCAGACGTGATGTCCTGTATATTCTTCCATCATTCCATGTGAACTATAGGACAGACTTGATTCCACCAATACATTCTTCTACCATTCCTTGTGGACCATAGGACCGACTTGATACCACCAATATATTTTTCCACCATTCCTTGTGGGCCATAGGACTCATACTCTACCACAATACGTTCTGTTATCATTTCTTGTGACAAAGCCACAGGAACTTGCTCTACCACCATTTTCTATTTGGGTCTTCTTTTGTTTCACTCAGGAGGTTTCATTTGCTTTAGTTTTCTCTTCTAGTGTTCTCCATGGCTTCCTTTCTTTTCTCTTCCTTGTGGGACTCAGACAAGAGCTAGCTTGGTTATACTAGTTGGTTGTTTCCTGAGGGTGTGTCCTATCTCCACATAGATTTGTTGTAATCTGGATTTCCTCCACAGGTTTGTTTGTAAACCCCTTGCCTAGTGGGTGAAAGGCATTCAGAAGGGTTATATATTCCCTAAAAAAAAATCAGGGATAATTTTTTAACATCAAGAATATCTTAACCAGTGATTACTAATCATTTATGACAAAATTATCCCACAACGTGTAGAAAATAAGTCTGCTTTAAAAAAAGAAAGAAAAACAAACAAAAAGCAATACTCATAATGCAAAGCTATCTGTATTGGTCAAACCATGATGAGGTCACATAAATAAAAGCTTCCTGGACCAACAGACTTTTACCCTTCTCATGGAAGAGCATTGATTATCTCTGCATTAAACAACTATCCCTGATGGCTTGTTATAAAATGGTTATATTAGTTACTTCTGGCCTTGTGATAAGTAGGATTCAGTGGAGATATCTGTTGCTGTGGTTTTATGGACTTGCACTTCAGCAGTAATACGTTTGCCACAATCAATCAATGTAACTTGGACACATGTCCATCTTTGAAAAACCCTGAGAAGAATCACTTTATGCGTACAATAGCTGTAACAAACAACAGATTAAACTTTTGCTTCTCCTCAGCTAGAAGTAAATAGTTTGTGCTGCTGCATTAAGTTCATAGCACATCCAGTGGAGCCTTATATAGTTCCTGAGGTAGTCTCTAACATGACGAGGAAAGAATCGGATAACTGCTCCCAAAGACATGTCCTAAGAGGTGACTAATGAGGTTGTGCATGCAGCTGGCAACCTCATCATGTAAAATTAATTGCTACAGAAACCATCATTCCACAAGCACATTAATGCTCCGTGCGTACCTCCTATAAGAGACCAGATGCAATGATAGCTCCCTGAGGAGCGAAAAGGGAAATGATGATGAATACAAGTGGAAGATCAATGGTGAAATCCAAGCCCCTCCAGTTTCCTTAAATGTTGCTGTTCAAATCTTCACAAAATTTACAGCTTTCTACCTAGCACCTTTCATATTTTTTAATCAAATGTCTTACCTTTTGTCAGTTATATACACTTTGTTATTTCAGATACGCCTCAGATCTTTATCAGTTATATCAGAGGTTTCCAAACTTGTTTGGCCCGCGGCTCCCTTGACCTGTGCATAAATCACTGCGGCTCCTCTCTAAACTATATATTATATATAAGCAGCTGTTCGTAACATAGCCCAACACTTTTCCCAAGCCACTGCGACGCCCTTAGCCGCGACGCACAGTTTGAAAACCTCTTGAGTTATATACACCTTAGTCAGTCCTATTGTATGGCTCTGAGACATGGAGAGCAACAAAAACAACAACCAAAAAGCTACAGACTTTTATAAACGGGCGCTTGCGTAGAATAGAAGGACTGAAATGGTATGACAAGAACCAGACAAGTGCCAGTGGAACAAGAGTTGAAAAGAAGGCGCTGGTGATGGATAGGACACACATTGAGGAAACCTGTTAATAGCATTACAAGGCAGTCCTTGTTCTGGAATCCACAGGGAAAGAGAGGCAGAGGTAGACCAAAAAACACATGGAGAAGAGAGCTGGATACAGAGGTGAAAACGATGAGGAAAACATGGAAAGAACTTGAGCGGATGGCACAGGACAGGAAGACTTGGCATGTGTTTGTTGAAGACCTATGCTCCTCGGGGAGCTAAAGGGTATTGCTTGATTGATTGATATACACCTTGTTATTGAAAGTACGTCTCAGAATTTTTTAGTTATATATACCTTGTTATTTCAGGCATGTCTCAGACTGTAGTCAGTTATATATACCTTGTTATTATTTCATGTATATTATATATACCTTGTTATTTCAGGTATGTCTCCCCTGGATCTCTACCAACACACTTCTGAAATGAACAAACAAGAAACTTTAACATACAAATACACAAACTACAAATACCAGAACTTGCTGAGTCAAGCATGAGTTCTTTATTTGGTCACTTACAAATGTGGTTGTCTTCCATGAAACATGCTCTCACTTCAAGCAAACAAGCCAGTTTCTCCTCCAATCTCTTGTAAAACATGCACTGCTCATGCATAAGACATGAGGACCGAAATCGAGTGAAAGGTCGGTTCAGCCGACAGATAAAATCAATAAGTAATTCAATATAATACAAGTTTATCATGTTTGCCACTTGAATCATAACACAGCTAGTGCTGACAAAAATAAAAAAACAGGACAAATATGACAGGGTGTCGAAGCACCATGCTCCTGGTGGCACGCCAGCATGAAATGTATGGACACCTGAAACCTTGCATGACAAAAGTGTCAAATATTCCTGTCACATGACATGCTAAAGCATGACTGACGCAATAAGTTATCATCCTAGCTTTTTAAGCTGCCAGCTGATGTCTGCTTCCTAATGCTTCTATCCAGTCAACACGTGTACACTTTAAGTTAACGAATATTTGCTGGACATTCTGTGACAGTTCCATTATATGTTTAGCCGGTGGTCACCACATGACAGTCTGTCACATGACATAATGTTAAGCAACATAAAAGAGTACCTGAAGTCATCATAGTAAGAGTCTACATTCATGTAATTGTTATATATATGGCAATATGTACGCTGTGACATAACACAGGACTTACAAAGATGATAAAAACTGATTGTAGTGTACAGAACATCATCTCTCATTCTTAGCATCAATACCACCCATGCTTGATGGTGACAACTTAACACGATATTGCTTGATTTCACTAAAAATCTGCCACAAAGTCCAAAAAAAATAATTAAAACTATTGTGCAGGCTTGTCAACTTAAAGAAATCAAATGTGTGCAAGTTATTCTTTGATGTAACAAGAAGTTACAGCACCATGATGGATGCCTCAAACACAAATAATAGTGGAAGTCAGTATTTAAAAATAGTTCTAGTGGAATATCTGGCTCCCCAGTCCTCGCACAGACACACACACACACATTTATCGTTGATGCATGCTGTATATAAGTAGAAGTGTCCCTCAACAGATGTCACTAGTTGTAAGATTTATATATACCATTGTTACTTTATTGTTTATCTGTGATTATGTTTAATTTTGGTTCTTTTGTCATTATCGTGTGCTAGTTTAATTATCTTCTTTCTTGTTCCATGTTATTATAGTTTCATTTGTCTGCTTGTGTCCTGGTGTCATTAACTCATAGTTTATATATATATATATATATATATATATATATATATATATATATATATATATATATATATATATATATATATATATATATATATCTTGTCTTTGTTTCCTGTGTGTGACTGTAGCTTGGGGTTTTCCCAAAATGTCCCATGTTTATATTGTATTATTAATTTGCGTACAACTGACTTTTCATGCAACTTTTTAATTTCCTATAATTAGTCCCCCTTCTTTATTTATACACACTGTTGCACTAAGAATGGTATTTCACTTCAGTAAGTTACTGGACAGCAATGATTCCACAAATGCCATATGAAACAAAGCAGTAGTAACGATATAATCTGCTGTATTTAGCAAAATAATTGAGGTGAATTAGTCACACAATGTTAGTAAATGGTGAACATAGTCATTTGTCATCTTAATGTGTGCTCAGTGAAAATAGTATAACCTTTTCAGTTTGAATTTTTCTACTTAACCCCTCAAGGCCCAGCAGCACATATACAGTTAAAAAAACTTGTATACTATATCATTTCTTTATTTCCTAAAGACCACAGAGGGACATACTAACTATAACTCTTGATAACAACTCACCATTTACTCTAGAAATGGCCACACCCATGGTTTGAACTTTTCAGCATGAATTAGCTCCATTTGGCAATGTATGTCATTTTATGGTAGGTTACCAACAAATTTTTGTTAACATAAATAACTTTTTTTTAAGTTATGCAAAGAAGTGTTAATTTAGTCATTTAGCTGAAAAATTGTTTTACAAATCTAAAATATTATGGTCCACATAATATCTAATGGGCATTTGATATAAAACTGTTCTGTTTGAAAACTCCACATTCTGTGGGATGTATAAATCATGTTCGGCATACTGATTCTGTTATTCAGAGAAAGTGTCAATTTAGCACATAAGGCACAATTTGGTGGTTGGTTTGTTTTATTTTGATCAGATGTCCAAATCACTTAATTTGTTTTTGCACTTCATTATACAGCTTATATAATATAATATATAATAGTGAATGCAGTCAGCGACCCATAGCTGTGCTGCTTGCATCAGAACCAGCGAACCAGAGCTGGTCAAGACCGCACTCCACCTCCACGTGGTGGTCCTGGAAACAGTCTGCATCAGTGCAGTTTGGCTGAGCGAGTGCGGATCGCAATGGGAAGGCAAACCCGGTCCCTAAAAAATGCCGTGCTGAAGTCGGATGTGTCGACCGAAAGGTGCAGATATCACAGCTTAGGCGTAAACAGACACAACGCAACCACCGTCCTTTTCAGGGCGAACGAGGAAGAGAAGAATATAATATAAACCAGCCCCTTGTAGTTCGGGGGGAGGACACACTCTGATAAGTCAAAGAAATGACAGAACTACTGCTCCCTAAGCATGTCATAAAGGGCAGCTACTACGAGACAATTATTGTTGTTCAGAATCTACATCACAGCACTCCGGGCAAACCCACAGGTACTCAGTTTCCCTCAGCAGATGTCGAAGGGTATGAATGCTGATTGTTCTTGTAGCATGCTAACATCAAATAAAATACATAAAACGTAAAATAAAGTAAATATGAGATTGTGCATAAGGCAACCCCATCGTGCAAAAGAAATTGCTACAGAAACCACTACTCTAAAAGCATGTGGATGCTTGGTGCACCAAGCTGCAGAAGTGGCTCCTCCATGCTCCTTAAGGAGCGAAAAGGAAAAAGATGATTAGATAAAGATAAAATAATATTTGCATGTGAAGTTATTTATGGGCATGTCAAATACTGAATATTTAAGAAGTAATTTTATAACTTCAGACATACTTCTCAACAAAAGAAGAAGCTGTTGACATCCACTGATGTTATGACATGGCAAATGACCAGTGACTCATCACGTACCGAGTCCACTATGATGATTTAGCAGATAATGGCTGTGGTGATGGAAGAGTATGTCTCTTGCTTCTAAAGCAACTGACAGCAGTGTGGAATGGTGATGATACTATAGGAAGTGTTACTTTACCAGCTGATAATTCAATGATGTAAAATGGTGACAATGGGACATGCACACCTTCAGCTGTAACCACTTCAACATCTATAGATGGGAGCACTGTTGGCAGATTACAGGCATGCTAGAAGAAGGCATATGAATCACCTAAAACAGACTTCAAAGGTCATAATTATGAGCTTCCAAAGGTCATAATGTAAATACAGTTATGGTAGTCCCATAGCCGAAACTGTCATATGGGAATGAAGTGTTAAAGACTTCATCAGAATAAGTCCAGCTTTTTTTAATAAAGTGGGGGTCAGCAACTTCCTTCCTCACTGTCTTTGCCTTCCGTAACTTAAGAGCACATTCATGTACCCTTTCACAACTGGGTACACTGGAGTGTGACACTACCAGGTTTGATTCCGGAACCCAATAACTGTCCTCCAACCACTAAGCCAATCAGATGTTACCATTATGTTTCATTCTAATAATTTCTCACAGATGATATCCAAGAACTTTTAGTGGACAGCTCAAATTTATAGAGTGCTCAGAAAAGTGTGAAGTAAATACAAATAAATACAAAGAAGAAAAAAATGAAACAGTTAATAGGATTTTTTTTTTTTTTTTGAACAGGTGTAGTAAAGATGTCTGGTAACACATAACTACTGGAATGTAGGCCCCAGTCAGATCACTGCGTTTTGCAGACGTGTCACAGAAAGTGATCAGTAAGATAAATTATGGGAAATAAAGCCACAGCTGTAGAGATGGTGGTCAAACTGTTTGAAAGTTATCCCTGATGCTAAATCATCTGTAGTTATGATACCTCTTGCTCCATGTAGTTCCCTTGGGGTCTGTGAAGACACACAGGAAGAATAACTACTACTGCACACTCAAACATGTCATACAAGGCTACTAACATAAGGTTGTGCATGGGACTAGCAATCTCATTGTTAAACAAAAACTGCTACAGAAACTACCACCGCAAGAGCATGTGAATGGTTGGTGCTGTGGTGGTTCTGCAAGGAGCACTAAGCAACATGATGATGATGAATGAAACCATTTACAGGAAAATGTAGTCAACTTAAGCAAAATATAACAAGGCAAGCTTCATCCTTGGAGAATAAAGGTCTACGCTCTGTGTGGTTGAAATGAGATTTTTCATGATTCTGAAATCTACAGAAAAGCACATAAAACATGGAGTTGGGGAAGAAAATGCCATACTAGTAACTGAAATACTGCCAGTTCACAAGAATTCTCAGACATTTCCAAATAAATTTTTTAAATGCCCTCTTCTTGTAGCCTAAATTGTAGATGGCATATATCTTCACAGGAAATATCAGAATGAACCACCTACATGCCTTAAAATTACAAGAGGAAAAAAAAATGTAGTACCATGGATTTCACTGTAAAGTAGAGTGCTAAATGTGTTGCTGTTTGCTGGTATGACACCACAGCTGTCACAGTTTTATCTAGCTGTACTGGCCCAGATGCACAAATGGCAGCACCCAATCAGTAAAAAGAAAGTAATCATGCCAGAATCTGAAGGCTCAAAAAGATGGATTCACCCATTTGCATGTTGATCAACTTTGGGTTGCTGAGCACGTCACTCTTTAGCAGAAGAGGTATGTAAACAACTGTCTGTGATGCAAAATATGCAACCAGAAAACAAGTTTTGAGACAAATGTAATATCCCATTATGTTTCATGACGCAGAGAAACTACTATATACTATTCCACATTTAACTTTACTGTTAATTGGTAAAGCAGCAAGTTATATGTTTCAAGTTTATTTTATTCATTCTTCAAATATTGCCTTAGGCAAAGGCAGAATTTTTAATTATGACAGCTCAAAAATGGAGTTTGTACTTTTCTCTATTAACATATATTTAAATACATATAGTTATTTGTGTGACTTGGTAATTTATTTTAAAGGATATCTGTTGTCAGTGCTAATAAACAGATCAACACCCACTGGGTCATATTTGGGACAGATGAAAGCTAGCTCAAGGTCATTTAGATTTACAAAACAAGCTACAACCTGGAATAAGCAATGAGCATTGAAACCACTGACAAAGTATTAAATTTGTTATTCAAGCAAAATGCATTTTGGGCCTTCAAGGTTAATTTCAAGGATACTGGTGGATTTCTGCGATTAGACTATATATTCTTTAATATGTGCAACAAATAGACTGGGCAACTGGAATGTTCAAACACTAAACGAACAAAGGACAACTGCACAGGTGGCAGCAGAAATTAAAACTGACATCCTGAGACTGTGTAAAACATGTTGGAAAGGAACAGAAAGGAAGAAACAGAAAGCAGGAGAAATCATGCTGACCTCATAACATGTGGAAAAGTTTCCATAATTTTTTTTTTTTCAAGAACCATTTTCAAACCTTCATATATTTGATAACACGCATTGAATTCTAATGCTTGTGTTGTTTGAATATCTCTAATATTATTTGACTCTCTGAACAAACTGGCATTGCTAGAGCACATAAGTGTTTTACAGTAAAATTCCAGCATGTAGGCTACAGCAGTGCTGGTCGCATACTTAATAAGCGAAAAAGGGAAGGAAGTCAGCCACACATGACATCTAAGAAACTTAACACCCTAAAGTGTTTTAGCTACATATACTAGATCAATTTCTGGTCAGTGCCCCATGTAGTTACCAGGGGTCTCTGTTAAGTGTTCAAATAATGTTAACACAGCTTGTGCGCTCTTTCAGCTTAAAAATACATGTACTGCACCATACCATGAACAGCTTCTATTTCTTTCCTTGACTGCTGAGTTATATTCTAATGTTATTGCCATATTCTTGCACAATGTTTGATTCCAATGTGGCAAATTATTTAACTTGCCAAATCTCATATACATTGAAGTCAATATTTTTTAAATTTTTTACTAGTACTCTGCAAAATCTGTATGAGGAAGTGACATACATATCATTCACCAATTTATCACATGTGATCACGTAATGAAATGCATTCTGTTTCACGTCTCACACCACAAACTGGCTCAACGCAGGCGTAGCTATTTTGTTGTTGTATTTACATGTAAAGTTTCTTGTCAAGTAATCATATGGACATTTGGGAAATTATATGTACAAAAATCAGACAGATATGAAAACAGAAAACGTAAGGTTGACTTTTCAACCTTGTAATCATGAACAAACACAGATGATCTTTAAAAAATTTAACACAAAGTTGCATATTATAAATACTCCACAAATAAACACATGATATTAACATTTACAAGGAATCCTCAAAAGACCTCATAAAATTATAAATTAGCTGATAAAATGAAATCAAACACATGGCAATTTCTTCTGAACTGAACCCAAATGAAACACTGTAACAAGTCACCAATAAACTAACATTTCATGAAGTGAGGTATGGCTTTATGGTGAATGATGATGATGATGGCATGTGACATTACATTAGGGAACAAACAATTTACAACATTTTACAGGGAAAACAAGAACAATTTATGGCATTTTGACTGGGAACTAGAACCATATGTGACATTGTACTGGGAAAACAGAGCAACTTATGGCATTTTACTAGGAAAAGAAAAAAGTAAACATTTCAATGGGAGAAACAAGCACAGTTAAATCACTAATCTATGATAAGAGTTAAAAGCAACAATTATAACTCACAAATACTCTGCTTGTGATGGAAAGCTGTAAAATTCTAAGCTGTATGCATTGTAATCCAGCAGAGATACAATAACCCTGGCTAATTAATAGTTGATGACAGCATAACACAATCTTGTATGCAAGCACAATACACAGTCAAATACAATACAGTCAGATACAGCTATCCAGTACTAACGCTGTCAACTCCGAGCTTAAGACATCAGGTAGAAGTGTAATAATAACAGTGATAGATTAGGTAATTCTGTGAAGACAAATCACACCTCTCTCTTCACCTTTCACCTCCTAGAGGAGTAGAGGCCTTCACCCAGATCTCTCAAAGCCCTTCTGTATAAGGCAACCTGTTCAACGTCTTTGTATATATTCTTCAGCCTTCATTTGAATGTCTCCAGTTATCATCTCCACGTCGAAAATCATGTAATTATTTATAAATCTTTGTCTTCCATGCAGCACCCCAAAGATGATTATGAAGACAAAAATAATGAAAATTCACCTTACACCTACAATATCTAATCCTAGCACAGATTTCTGTAAACATTCTAACATAATCTAAGGGGAAACAAAAATAGTAAAGAGATAACTGCATGGGTGTGGTGAACAAGGTACAAAAAGAAGCCTTCAAATTCTACAATAGCAGATGGTCACTAAGAATATGGAAGGCCGAAATAAGCTAAGAAAACATGCCCATGTACACAAGTAAACTACTTTTAAGGCTAATAAGCCGCTGGTTCCTCGATATGTCAAGAATTTCATGAAGGAAACTTGAAGGTACATATTAGCAAAACACAGTGAAAACAGCGAGTATATATGTACAGTAACATGCATATGTTCTCAAACATAACGGCACTGAGTCACCACAGGGTTACCAGGGCCATGGAGCCAATTTTCTTATCTACATACTCCTGCTGTGGCAAATGTTTGTCTGTCTTTCTGAACAGAAATGTCTTCAACATCCGACAACAATACAGATAATGCCTTTTTGGTATAGACATGTGTATAAAATTAACAACTGATGAAAAGAAAATGCCCCCTTTTGTTTTAAAACAATGTTTTCTATCTGAGGCTACAACTTGTGTTACAGTTTTTCATCTAAAAATATATTTTGTGAGAACAGAATCCCTATATCCAACAAAGCAAAGAGATGAGAAATTTGGATATCTCAATTAGTATCCACACACTGATATACTTTAAAATTCCTAATACCGATTATATTTTATTTACTTTTCTTTAAAATGCAATTTAACAGATATGGGGTTTAAAGCACATTAGTAACTTATGTGATCTTTCAAACCTGCTAACAGTTTGTGACACAGTGAAAGGATAGGAATCAGTGTAGCTTAATTATCCATGATATCTAGCCTAATTATCCATGGTGTCTGGACAATCCAAATGTCTGCCTGAGTAGCCAATATTATTGTTATTTGAATCACTAAACAGGTTTAAAAAGAAAAAAGATGACAGGCCACTTAAAATATGTGGGAAATAATTTACCTCTGAAAGCTAAAATATTGGAAATTTCCCTCCATACCTCTCCTGGATGAGTACTTAAATTAAAATATCATTGTGTATGCTTCAGTTCTTTATTATGAAAGTAAATAAATTGTGCTGTTTTGAGACAGTGTATTCCTAGTTTGTTTTGGTCACACAATGGTTGTGCAGCTTCAGAGAAATGTCTGGTTGATAAGACCGTACAACGCACTCCTGTTAGCTGCAGGAGAGATAATAGGAAGCTGAGGAGGGAATAAGATATCTTCTTCATTGTCGTGTTCACGATGGTACAGATGGGGGCTCGGGGACGCTTGGGCTGACAGGCTATCACAGGAAATTTCTGGTGGCTTCAGTGACTTGGTATCCCTCTGATGGCTCAGTGCTTTCCGTCATTTTTGGCGCTTAGATTTTGCTTGCGATCTTGTGTTCTTCCACCGAAAGCACCCACAACATCTGCAGAAGACACACACAAAAACAACTGCGTTAGCAAGTTACTTAATTAAAGATTATAACGGATGAAGTAATTTAAACTCTCCAATCTGCCGGTTAAGTATTATCCATATTTTCTTCATATCTAATATTATCTGAAAAATCGCCACCGCAGGAGCACATAAGTGCTTTCGAGCAAGCTTCCTGCATGGAGGCTACAGCAATGGTTGCCCCATACTACTTAAGGAATGAAAAGAGAAGGAAGAGAAAGGAATCTCAGAATTACATCTACCAGTCTAAACAGACTGCACTCTAATAAGATCCATTCAAGCTGTGTGACAAAAGGACTTCTGTTATCTATATTTACAGGCAGCCAGTCCAGTCTCACAAGCTATATGGTATTTTGCACAATACCTTAAAATGTTTTAGGTGTATCCATATTTTCTTCATCTTTTATCATCTACAAGGTGGGTTAAGTATTATTCTCCCTTGTTGTCTGCAGTCTTAACTGTTGGAAAGTAATATCTCCAATCTCCTACTATCAAAATTAGTGTAGCTACCATCAAAACTGAGTGCTTCTTTCTTCAAAAGTCCTAACATTAAAAAAAAAGAAAACAACTGTTCAAGCACTGAAGCAGGTCATGCAGAACAAGGAAGATAAAAATTTTAGAACTTTTAAAAAAAAACATCATTTCCTAAAATTTAATTTGCTTGTACTGTTAAAATGAAACAATTATACATATTTACATGATTATTTTGAAGATATTTATAACACAATTTAAATTTAGGAAGGCATGCTTTTATCATCTCAACGCCGCATCTGCAGTGGAGCTAATTTTTGTACTGGTAACCTGCAAACAGCGCTAGTCCTATGACAAGGAGCTGACTGACTGACTACTAACCTAGTTTTAACTGTGACGACCCTTCTTCTTCTTGCGACGGCGAAAGAAGCAGCACCTGCAAGAAGACAGAAGTGGACGTCCAGAAAAAACAGCTACAAATTTTATTGTTATATAAACATGGCCCATTTCTCTGATATTTATTCATGAAATTCTGCTTCAGGTCAAGCCACAGTCCAGGAAATATTCCTACTTTTCACTTTATAGGGTATACAGGAATATATATACACATACACATACTTATATCATTTAGTACCCTGTGGAGCATAGGCAGTCAATCAGCTCAGGGCCTCTCCTGTCATGTTCTAGTTCTTTTCATATCTTCTGCATTCTTTTCTCTGTCCTATTTTAATTCTTTCCAAGTCTTCCGTATCCCTTTCAAGTCGGTTTCCAATTCCATTCTTCATGTCTTTAAGTCTCTCTCAATTTGTTTTACCTTGGACATTCCAGAACACGAGCTGTCTTGTGATGCTATTAGCAGGTTTGTTCAACCTGTGCTCTGTCAAACATCAGCACCTTCACCTCACCTCTTATTTTAATGGTACAAAACCAGGTACTTCCTATCACTTCAACATTGATGATCCTGTCAAACAATTTTAATTTCTCAGTTCTGTGTCACTTCCTATTTATGACAGTCTGTAACTTCTTTCTTATTTTGTTGTTCTCCATGTTTCATAGCCATACAATAAGACTGCTTTAACATACTTACTTACTTAGTCGTTCTTCTTCTACTGTGAGGTGTAGAGGTTTGGAAGAGAGAGTGCCATACTATCTTATCGGCTGTCTTCCTCCTGGCCTGGTTCCATTCTAGTCCTTGGTCCTTCAAAGATTGTCTAATGTTGTCCTCCCAGCAGACTCTGGGTTGTCCTGGAGGTCTGGATCCCTGGCTCTGTTTCCCATGCTTTAACATTAGAGTTAAAATTTCTTTTCTCTGTACTTTCAATTTCCATATATTTCCCAAAGTACTAAAAGCCAATCTTTTCTGTATTCTTGTTTTGCTGTGACTGTATGTAGCTACAACTTTTTCCTATGCTCCTGCCCAGATATATGTATGAGTGTAGGGGGTCTTTCTCCAAGTGCAATCTATCATTTGCCGCACTGATTCAGACGGACATGTGTGCCCAATTCTTAACCCTTTGAAAATAAAGCTCGCTCATTCGTTCGTTTAGTCTTTGTTTTTATCTGTGCATGTTTTCAGACCCAACTGCTACAATTTCTCACTCAGTATTTTCTCATTCTACCCAACATATGGTTTCCACTATGGGGCAGAAAAGTCATCATTATCAATACCTCCTAGGTACCCATGGATCACAGGTCTTTAAAAAAAAAAACATGACAAGCCTGTGTCATCTGTTAAAGATCTTTATTTGTCTTATTTATCCCTTTCATACAGAGTGACCATATTGTTTTTAACAACAAAGAGGACATTTTCTCCCCTTTTTTTTTTACTTTAAAAAGAGGACAATTCAAGATAGAAAGGAGGGAAAAAAAAATTGGATTTATCAATTTCAATCTATTATTGCTTGATTGTGATGACTTAAGCTACTTTTTTTAAAGGTTAGGAAAAATAGAAATAAAATGCCCTGCAAAATGTATGTTTTAAAATCATGTCAACTTCAACAAGTAACTTTCTACATGTTAATCAGTACTGATAAAATTATTAGTATTATCATTATGTTCATATTACTGAAATTATCTTCTTCAACAATTCAGTATTTTCTTTTAAATAATCATGAAATTGACAGAATAACAATTTTAAAAATTATATTTCAGAAGCAAAATTCCATTGATGAATCCACATAGAATCTGTTTCTGTATGTTGTCCAGTGACTTTCCACAAATGAAATAAAAATGCACACATTTGTATTGTGACCAGGTGCCACAAATAAATATTGTGCGATCATTAGAAGTTCACAACAAAATTCTTACTGATTGCTTTAAAAATTTTAATTCAGTTTTTATGTGCTAGCAAATGCTTCATTCCTTCATCATTAATGTTACTTTCAACAAATGTTACAGATTGTAAAGTTGATCAAAGCACTTGTATCATCGGATGCAACATCTTTATCAGTTAAATATTGACCAGATGCTCGCACATCTTCCCATGTTGGTACTCCGTGTAAAGTCATTCATGAGAAATATGTGAAATCTTCTAATGGTGTCATCGATAAGTCTACTAAACAACTGAAGTACAGGCATTTATTATCATCATGAAACTGTCACACAAACTATCGTCCGTCTCTTTGTTTTTCAACAAGCATATTTGAAATTATCAAGGGCACAAACTCTTCACACAAGAGCTGTTTAATTTTCAAGGGCACAAACTCTTCACACAAGCGCAGTTTAAGTATGTCTATCATAGATTTCACAGTTTATAACTTCAACAACTGAACTACATTCCGTAGAAATTTGTTCAGTATTTACTTGTAAAAATATACATGCATTAGATAGATTTCATCTAAGTCATGTTCAAACTCTGAAAAAAAGCCGGTCAAACTGCACTTATGCAAAAATCTGCCCAGACACTCAATCTTAAGGTTAAAAAGAGGACAAATCCAGGAAAGGAGATCAGCTGGTCACCCTACTTTTATACGTCTCCATGTGCTTTCTGGTCTACCCCTCTTTCTCTTACCCTGGGGATTCCAGACTAGGGACAGTCTTGTAATGCTCTCAATTAGTTTTGTTAATTTGTGTCCAATTCCACATCTTCTCCCTAACTCCTGAGCTTGGTTCTTTCCATAAGTTCTACAATAGTAATTTTGTCATACCATTTTAATCCTTCTATTCTTCGCAAGCACACATTTATGAAAGTCTGTAACTTTCTGGTTATCACTGTTGTTGTTAAACCCCAGGGTAAAAGAAACAGAGGAAGACCAAAAGACATACAGAGAAGGAAAACTGGAGACATACATGAAAAGGATAAAACAGGGTTTGGAAAGACCTCAAATGGATGGCACAGGACAAGAAAGCTTGGTGTGAGTTTCCTAATGGTCTGTGCTCAAACGGAGATGAAGGGTTATAATACAAAGGGCAACAAATACAATTCAACTCTGGACAGACAACTCTTCATTAATATCTAACTTCTATATTTGTTTCGTTTACATTTTGGAATATGCCACATCCTTTTTCTCTATAAAGTTCTCCTGTAACCCAGCAGAGTTTACCATGGTTTGTCTTGTATACATACTTTTTATTATGCTTCTTCTTTGTTCGCTCTCAACTAACCACACCTATCTCTCTTAAGTTGGCAGTCCTTCTCAGGCTTCTTTTGTCACCACACAATTTCTCACTGAACTAAGTTGGAGAAGGCAATGCTGCCACTCCACTAGTCTCATAGGGCCAATTGTTGTTTGTCCTCCCCACATAGACACATATCTGTCTGTCCAGTCCTCCCCACATAGACACATATCTGTCTGTCCAGTCCTCCCCACATATCTGTCTGTCCAGTCCTCCCCACATAGACACATATCCATCTGTCCAGTCCTCCCCACATAGACACATATCTGTCTGTCCAGTCCTCCCCACATATCTGTCTGTCCAGTCCTCCCCACATATCTGTCTGTCCAGTCCTCCCCACATATCTGTCTGTCCAGTCCTCCCCACATAGACACATATCTGTTTGTCCAGTCCTCCCCACATAGACACATATCTGTCTGTCCAGTCCTCCCCACATAGACACATATCTGTCTGTCCAGTCCTCCCCACATAGCTGTCTGTCCAGTCCTCCCCACATAGACACATATCTGTCTGTCCAGTCCTCCCCTCATATCTGTCTGTCCAGTCCTCCCCTCATATCTGTCTGTCCAGTCCTCCCCACATATCTGTCTGTCCAGTCCTCCCCACATAGCTGTCTGTCCAGTTCTCCCCACAGACACATATCTGTCTGTCCAGTCCTCCCCACATAGACACATATCTGTCTGTCCAGTCCTCCCCACATAGACACATATTTGTCTGTCCAGTCCTCCCCTCATATCTGTCTGTCCAGTCCTCCCCACATAGACACATATCCGTCTGTCCAGTCGTTCCCACATAGACACATATCTGTCTGTCCAGTCCTTCCCACTTATCTGTCTGTCCAGTCCTCCCCACATATCTGTCTGTCCAGTCCTTCCCACATAGACACATATCTGTTTGTCCAGTCCTCCCCACATAGACACATATCTGTCTGTCCAGTCCTCCCCACATAGACACATATCTGTCTGTCCAGTCCTTCCCACAGACACATATCTATCTGTCCAGTCCTCCCCACATAGACACATATCCGTCTGTCCGATTTTCAATTTGTTGAAGAGACAGAACTCGAGTCTGCAACGGCTGGTTCTTAGTTTGAAAATTATCACTTGATCTCTTCTTGGTAAGATGTAGTATGGTCTTTCATGTGTACCATGTGAACAATCCAGTTTAATTTTCCTTATTAGATCTATAAGGCTGCCACATATTCTTGCCATGCTTATTCCATGACAAACTCACAAGTGGGCTCAACCCCCCCCCCCCCCCCCCCCCCCCCCCCCCCCCCCCCCCCCCAAGGGGGGGGCTGGAGGTATGATTACATGGTAATAAACAGGAGTAGAAGGAAAACTCTCTGAGAGACGGACATGTGGAGGATGTGGAGGAAAACAGATCATGACTTACTTGGTTTCATCGTTGATCTCAACTTCTGGCTGCGCAGCAATTGGAGTATTGGACAGTCCACCAGGATCTTCAGGTGCAAGTTCCCCATTAGTGGAACTAACAACCTGAAACAATTAAGGAGCAACAACTGATACTCTGGCAGGAGTGGAGACACAATCTAGCTTATCTTCTACCAGCTGTAATTCACAGAACAATGTACTTAAAATTGAAGTGCTAGGCCAATATAAAATTTTCTTATAACACGCAGACATATAATAAAAAACACATAAAAATAGTCTCACAGCAGATACTGCCACATAAGAGTGAACTGCTTTAACCTTCATCTAAACTGATCTCAGCGTTATGAAGTGGGGGTGACCAATTCCTTTTCTCCCTGCCTTTGCCTTCCCTAACTCAAGAGCAGTCAGGTGTCCCTTTTTACAGCGTGGTAGACTGAAGACTGGTGTGACCTAGTTTCTAACCTGGTTAGTTTGCCCTGAGAACCAAATGCTCTAACCTTAACTTAGATGCTAAAAAAATATCCATGAAAAAAAAACTGTATAACCTGGGTTAATGACATTTTCAGGAAATGGATTACTGAGTTAAAACTAAAAACAATATAACATATAAAAGAGTAAATATCAGCTTTATTTTTAGTAGCACACTACATATATTTCACTTTATATTACCCACATTTTTAGTAGCACACTACATATATTTCACTTTATATTACCCAAATTTTTAGTAGCACACTACATATATTTCACTGTAAGTTAATATTACCCAAAAAAGATTTGCTTGCTTCAGTTTTTTCTTGTGCTGACAAAGATACTTAGTAATAAGTTGTGCCATTCAGAATTTTGTTTGTTTTTGGGTTTCTGTAAAGCTCATATTTACTCTTTCATACATGATTTTTCAAATAAGTTGACTGTATATGTCAAATAGTTCTTAGAACATACATTCATTGGATTTTCTTTTCACCAAACTTATTTTAGCTTGTTATGTGAAGTCAAACATATAACAGTCAATCAAAGACTATGTAAATATACTTTGCCTACATGAATACTTTAAAGGTAATATTCTAGTTCTTGAAAGACAAAGCTACCACAGCAGGCAAACATATTAATAAGGGTCAGAAGTGAAACATTTAGCATTACTGATTTATGTTATGAACAATTAACACTTTGGTCAAAATCTGCCGACGTGAACAATATTCATCATCATATTCCTTTTTTGCTTATAATGGAGCATACAGCCACCACTGCTGCTGGTCACCATAGCACCAAGCATTCTCATGCACTTGCGGTGGTGGTTTCTGTAGTGATTTGTTTTACGTGATGAAGTTGCCAGTCTCATACGACATCACTGAGGGATTCTCAGAGAGCCCTCAGAACTATACAATATTATGTATTTATGTTATTAAAAGAAATAAAAACCACTCTATACTGCTAACACAGAGATCTACAGTGCCTGAATCTATCTGGTGACTGAAGAGCCACTTCCTATTTTTAAAATGTTACATCTTCACTTGCAACTATTGAACATACCTGAAACATATGTCACAACAACTGCCACTTGACAATTAAGTTTTATTTTCTATTCCCACAAACAAAATACAACAAATTAAAATCTAACACAGCCAATAAACTATGTTACATAAGAGCAAAAAATGGCTGCTCGCTGTGAAGTCATGTTTTGAATAGACTGGATCTCACTTTGAACTGTAAAGTTAACATGATATCGCATTATAACTAATAAAATGGCAGTTAATTGTCTTTATTGTGACATTTGTTATATACAAATTAGTTGGATTGGAGTGAAGAGATAACAATGTAAAAATAGGAGGTGTCTTTTCAATTACCTTGTATAGTGATGTGCTTCACCTGATAATATAAATTTACATGCAAATTACTATACACAGCTGAGAACAGACTGGAAGATTAGCTGCAACTAAAAACACCAATTTATATGCATGGGAAATGGTAGACAGTCTAAAACAAATCAGCAACCTGGTTACGAATGTTAAAATCTGATAGCTTAGGAAAATGATCACTGGTTTTTCAATTTTGGAAATGATTTAAAGCATTGTTATTAAGCATCCATCAATCATAACAAATTTATATTCCGAAAGTGTGCTGTAAGTTAAAGGTGCTAATAAATACTTTTCTCTGTCAAAGACAACAATGTTTTTCATATACGCTTATTATAGTAGCTCTGTTAATCTATTATCCCTTTTTAAAGACAATATCAGAATTCAATTAGGTTTCAGTATCAGAGTTCCAAAAGAGGCTAAACAAAGTACACTGGACTGTTACAAGAAGTCATGCTGATCCCTGTGATTATGCTGAAAGTACAACGTGCCATGTCTGACGCAAACAGAAATTAAACAGCATGCAAGTTCACACATGGAATACATATTTTAAAATGTAAAAACTGTCAGTTTTGAACTTTCAAGTACTGCTTCTCTTACATGAAAGAACTCTCATTTGTCTAAATTAAAGTGTGAAAAATAAAATGCTTGTACTGTTGCTTCAATGGTACACAATGATGCTAGAAGGAGACTTCTGAAAAACGGAATAGCTTCACTAAGTCCAACATTCAACATGTGTGATGTTAACCCCCTTGCTGGTAAGATTAAGAAGATCTCAGGGTAGACATGCTGAGAAAAACAAACCCTGTCACACGTGGGCTGAACAGGTTAATTTTTTTTTTCAATAGGGGATATAACATTTTGTTCCCTTTTAACACTATGCTTTTTATGGTTAACAATTACTTTATAAAGCAAATTCTGTATTCAGAATGTCAACAATAAATTACGTATCGGAAAAAAAAACTTTACATCTCTTGATTTTGAAATGACATGCAAGTAGAGAAAGTGCAAACACTGATCACATTCTATCCATTATCTTGGATTCAGGTCGTGGAAACGCATATATAAAACAACTGACATTGACTAAAGAAACCTAGTAACCTGGATGCAAAGCAAGATGAGCGTTTAGAGGACCAGAAAATACCTGATGAATCAGAGTGCAAAAATATAACTTGAGGAACAAATAACTTGCAGCGGTAATGTTACTTCCCGGTTTTGAAAAACGGCTAATTAAAACAGTGGTCAAAGTATAATTACTTTGACTACTTAACAGCACTACTGATTTTTATTTACGTTCATCAAGACAACGAAAAACATGAAGCATACAAGGGGCTTGACATAAGTCTTGGTCCTGACCATGAAGGAGTCACAGGAGGAAGATGAAACTTGGCACATTTAAAGTTCATCATATTTGCACTGAATGTGTGAAGTAAGCGTGTTTCTTCAATGGGTTTTCCCGCTACGGTGCACAGCACAATGTACCCTATTGACCGGATCTGCTGCTCCAAAGATTTGACAAAACAATGGAAAAGAAGGAGGCCAGAGCTGTGATAAAATTTCTGATGTTTCAGGGGAAAACACCTACAGAAATACACAGGTAGATGGAACCACTGCCTAAGGAAAATTCTCCGAATCTTTTGGCCAAACACCATCAGCAACCAAGAACTACTTATTCAAAGTAACCAGGAGGACATGCACACCATCATAGCTGGCAGACGCTGGAGTTGGGTTGGCCACGTCCTCAGAAGGGACCCTGATACCATCACAAGAACAGCTATGCTATAGACCCTTGAGGGAAAGCGAAAGAGAGGCCGACCAAAAACAACTTGGCGGAGAACTGTGGAAGCTGAGATGCAAAGAATGAACCACAGTTGGGGCACTGTACGAAGGATGGCCGCCGACCGAGCAAAGTGGAATCAATTTGTTGCTGCCCTACAAGACGCCACCAGGCGTGATGGCCGCTGACTGCTTTGACAGTTGGTGGTTATGGATCAAAGAAGAAGAAGAAGATGGAACCAGTGTTTCGTGATTCTTGTCCTTCATATACTTCGGTAAAAAACTGGTGTCAACAGTTTAAGTGCGGCCGCTCAAATGTTGCTGATCTGCCAAGATCTGGTAGACCAGCCTCAGAGTGTGCAACAATGAAAATGCAACAAGAGTGAAGAAAATCATTGACCAGGATCGAAAAATGACAATTGTGGAGATAGCTAGTAGAGTAAAACTGAATGAAAGAACAGTTTATAGAATTTTATACAACAGGAAAGTTGTGACCAGGAAACAAGGGATAACGCGCACTCAAAATCTTCCTTTGCTGCAAGACAACGCGCCCTCTCACAAAGCACAATTTGAATATTGAAATTCTTCCACACCCACCATATTCACCAGATTTGGCTCCATCAGACTTTTTTCTATTCCCAAATCTTAAAAAACAGCTAAAAGGAAATCATTTTGACAGCGATGAAGTTATACTGGCATGTGATGACAGGTTTAGTTTGAAAAATAGGGTGTTTTACTCCCAAGGTCTTTTCAAGGTCAAGCAAAGATGGCAGAAGTGTGTCAATTCAGACGGTGGCTATATTGAAAAGGAATAAACACTATACAAAATTTCAGCTCTCTGTGACATTGTCCTTCATGGTCAGGCCCAAGACTTATGTCAAGCCCCTTGTATATCAGAAAATCAACTTTTATGTTGCATAACCTCCAAATAAACTTCTTCTTCTTCTTCTTCCTCGTTCGCCCTGAAAAGGACGGTGGTTGCGTTGTGTCTGTTTACACCTAAGCTGTGATATCTGCACCTTTCGGTCGACACATCCGACTTCAAATAAACTAATATTTATGATTCCAATTTTTTTTTTAAATGACTTTAAAATATTGACCGCACATCCTAGTATCAGTCGTGAAAGCTGCAAAACAATTTGTGTGGCCTACTGACATCTTCAAGCACTTATTTAAAACTAATATGCAGCTATTTGCTAATTTACAAATAACAACACACTGTACCACTGACCTGAAAATTCTACGGTCTTTGCTGGTTTGTATACTACACCTGGAGCATCTTACTGCTTTTCTGACTAACTGATGCATGCTTGTCTTGTACAAACTTCAAGTATTGTTATTCAAGTCTTTTAAATGGGCTACAGCATTAATCTCTTTGAGGTAAGTTAATGGCCATAATCTGTTTTTTTTTTAAACAAAGGCTCAGCCTCTACTAATAACCATATAATTTCCACAAGGGAAAAAAAACAAGATTCCTAGAACTAACTAGCACACTACAGGTGATGTTAGAAGATAGCAAAACAGATGCAGAAAAGGAAGCAAAGTGCAGTGGAAAAAAAAACAACATAGTGGAAATGAACAGACCTGCTGAACAATCACACATTTCAGCTAAGCTGAAAAAACATTCTCACATATCAGTAACATAAAACATGAGGGCAATTTATTTTGCTAATTATATATTAAAAAAAAGAATGTATTTGTAGGATCTGAAAAAATCCTAACAATTATATCATCAAGTAGATTAACAGACATGCAGAGAATATTGTGATAAACCCCACCCCCAATGATTTTTGTTCGTGCGCGCACGCACGCACAGAGAGAGAGAGAGAGATATACATATATATATGGATTCTAGGTTACCAACCTGTGTGTGTCTATGTGTGCACACAAATACTGTCAATAATGTGAGAACTTTAATGCTGCACATTTTCAATATATTTGATGCCACCAGACATACTTTATGAACATCTATAATGTGTACGTGAACACTGCATAAGCATACCATGATAAAGACTGAATATTTAATTTACCAACTGTTTTTCAAAGTTACAGATCCAGTGCTTACAAAAAAATGAAGTTACTTATCAAGCATAACAAATTAATATCAAAGGACAATTTTTTTGTTTAAGTGTTTCAAACAACTGTTCTTCTTACATTCATACCTGAAATCCCTTGTGCCCAAACATGCAAACAAGAAAGGACAGGTATATGAAAATGCTTTTATTTTTATAATTTTGCAGTTACAGCTGGTAGTCACAACCGCATGCATGAAAAAGTTAGGTAAAGGGCAGTTTATCACTGATAAAGATGTTTGATCTTTATCACTACGACATTTAAGGATACTACATCAATTATCTCTGGCTCTGTTCAAACAAAAGTGTAGATTTAAAATTTGCTATGTACTCATTTGCAAATTAGTCAGAAACAGTAGACCCAAATGTTAAGTGGCCAGAAGCAGCAGACATGAAAATTAAGTGGTCTGAAACGGTGCACACACAAATTCTGTGGTTAGACAAAGTTGACATGAACATTCGTCAATGCACTTTAACAAAAAATAAATAAATAAAAATTATAAGACATAAATATAAAATAAGAGGCGGTGGGAAAATAAAATAAGAGGTTAGAAAAAAGTAGACATGAATCTACGGTTGTTAGAAATAGTGGACAACAAGAAAGAAAAACAACATCTGTTTAAAAGATGAACACAAAACAAATGAAGTGGTAAGAAACAGTGGGCACAAAAAACAGAAATAGCTTATACTAGAGCTGTCTTCAAATCTTTGCTAACAAGTCTCGGTTGAGTCGAGTTGTCAAAATAAAAAAAGAACTCTGGAGTCAAGCCGTTGCGGTGACTTAAGTCCTACTCATGTTTGTGTTGGCCGACAACGCTAAAACTGGCAAATCTTGAGTCGAGTTACCGACAAAAAAAATCTCTAGTTCAGTCAATGTGGTGACTTAAGTCCATCGCTGACATGAACAAGTCTCGCATCGAGTAGAGTCACTAATAAAAGACTGTCGAGTCGTGGTAACTTAAGTCTGACCCAAGTTCAAGACTATCGACTTGAGTCAACAATGCTGGCTGATACAAAAATAAAGAGGTTAGATGTAGCAAACATAAAATACAATAAGCAGCCAAGTTCTCCTGTCCCACCCCATCAGCTCAAGGTGTTTCCATGTTTTCCTCATCACTTTTATTTCTGTCTCCAGTTCTCTTCTTCATGTGCTTTCCGGTTTAACTCTAACACTTTTACCCTGGTGATTCTAGAATAAGACCTTCCTAGTAATGCTATTAACAGGTTTCCTCAATGCATGTCCTATCCATTATTAGCATCTTCTCTTCTCTTGTTCCACTGGCATTTGTCTTGTTCTTGTCATTCCATTTCAAACCTTCTATTCTATGCAAGCCCCCATTTACAGAAGTAAAAAATAGACCCATGATAATTTCTATGAAATGGTTCTCTTTAAATCTGAAAGAAAAAATATATAAGTATTGTTATATCTGGAACAAGATTCAAATTTCAAACCAGTGCACTTACTAATAAGAGACTGTATTTCTTGCTAATAATTAAAGTAAATGGGGTTACTGAGAGAAAGCATACAACAAACACATAACAATGAAACTACCAAATGTCTGTTAGTACTTACATGAAGTGCGACGATATTTTCTAAACTACACTTAACAAGAAATATAAAAATAAATAATAGCAAAGAAATAAAGCAAGGTATTACAGGTGCTAAAAAAACTAGCATGCAGTTTTTGCCATTAATGGATTAAGTGGTAGAGTAGGAGGGACCATTCTGACAACACTATGGCAGCTTAATAGCTCCTAGTGATGACAAGAAGCCAAAGGAAAAAAACACTTCTCACCCCACAGTCCCTGACTTGGGGCAGAGATAATTTAGCCTACCTGTACTGAACCCCCGTGCCTGTTAGAGGCCAGGTTGTCTCCCAGATATGTGTGACGAGGCTGCTCGCCCCAGGCAGAGTGACCCCTTTGATTTGAACTTGCCTGAAAAGGCAAATCAGTATGGTTAGGTAACAAACACAAGGGAAATAGGGAAAGCCACACAGAGGAAGTTATATCAGAAAAGAAACAGAAACCAGTCGTCAGAGTCCCTCCAGGATGTAAGGTGGGTAAGTCGCAGCCGAGCACTAAGCGCTAGAGATACATGCTGCAAGTCACAAGCAAATGCAGGAAATCAGCTAACTAAATGAAACTCCAGGCTTGTCCGAGATGTACTATATGACAGGCAAATGGTCTGAGCAGTATGAGACTACAAGAAGGTGGGGACAGAGTTAACATCTGACTGGCAATGGGGAATTATTTGTGTAAGCTGAACATAGAAATAAATGCTCCAGATTTTCTGGAGAAAATTTTAAACAGAGACTACATTAATTTGGGTGACCTACTTTCCTACTTTTAACTACGTACTTTATCTTGAAGACAACCTTCTTAATGATAAATTAAAATCAAACTTTTACATCTCTCAAGTTCAAATTCAAAGTATCACCAAGAAAACTCCATCCAGCTGAGTTTAGTAATATTTATTCATACTCTTATTTAACGCAAGAACTTTACAATAACTATATAGTACAGATAACCATACACAAAATTATTCACATGTTTACAGAGAGACACCTCCAATTACTTAACATTAACTGGTAAAGGCAAATGAAGAACACCTTTTAACATTTATAGTATGTCCAAAAGAAATGCTCAGGTCTCCGGCTCTTCTGAGGGAAAAAGAAAGTGGCTTTGCTATTGGGGATAGTCAGGGTACAACGAGTGGAAACTATAATGTCAGGATAGCAAGACTGACTAAGTGTGATCACAGAAGTATATCCAAATTCACATCATCAATTTAATATATTTGTTAATTTAATTTTTTTCTTTCTTTTAAATTTGAGAAAATGGCAAATCACATGGTCAAGCTTATATAAAAGCACTGCTAAAAGTTAACTAGATCACATCAGTTTTGTTGTCAGTGACATCATTTATTTCTTCCTGTCTGCTTCTAGCAGCCCACCTTAAAAGCATGTATGAATAATTCCTTTATAATGAAGTTTACTAAGAACTGATAAGTTCATAATGATTTAATCATATTTAATCCAGATATTCAAATTAATGGTTAAAGTAACGGTTATATAACCAGCTAAGCTCTCATGTGCTGTGGTAGCACAGTGGTTAGTGCACTGGCTTCCTAGCTCAGTGGTCCATGGTTCGATCCCCAGTTGAGGTGGGTTTTTTTAGACCGCAAACGGCTCCGGGGCCGACCCAGCCTCATGAATTAGGTACCAGAACAACTCTGGGAAGGTTAAGGCGGCCGGCGTGATGCTGACCCCATCACCCCTAGTGTGCCGATGGTCAAGAAAATATGGGCCTAACACCATATTCCCAATAAGCCTCAATGGGCGTGTAACGGGATCCTTTACCTTTCTTTTTGAAGCTCTCATGCACATTAGGTCCTGTGAGAATCTCATGTATATTATGTCATATTTAACACATCCATCTGCCAAATGTGGCTAGCAGCCTCATCATATAAAACAAATTGCTACAAACTACAAGAGCACATAAATGTTTTAGTGCAAGCTTCCTGTAAGGGAACTAACCAGCTGTAGTGATGGCTCCATGTACCAAAAGGAGGGACGAGGGAAATGATGATGCCAAATATTATCTGTATATAAAAGTTACACTATTAACTTACTTACTAATTATTATCCACTTAAATATTAAAGCATATATTTAAGTACTAAAAGTCATCAGCATACATATAATAGAAATACCTGATTTTAGCCACCATGCATGTTTGTTTTCAAACATTACAGCAAATGAACTCGTATAAGTGCTATTTATTAAATGTACATTTTACATCTTTATAATTTTATGGCTGTCTTGGACATGTTCAGACTGAGGCTCAATTTCAGATACAATAGTTACAAGTTTTTTCAAACAAATCTAAATACTAAGCAAAATTGTTTAAGAATTTTTTTTAAAGAGAAATAAATGCAACATTGTGTCAAATCACTCTACAGACTCTTAAATTTTAAAATTTGCACTTTTAGGTGCCTGGGCTAGCTACTCAAGAGAGGGCAGAGATGATGAAATAAAGAGTATAAGAGTAAATTTTGCACGAGACCAAATGTAAGGTAAATTACCTTCTGGGCTGGAGGTCTCTCTCTACCAGCAGTGCCATCTCGTGGAGGGTAACTTTCTACGACGCTTTGCGGGGTCGACTGTGCAAGTGAAGGTATAAACAATTAGAGAATCACATATAAAGTCTATTTTCGGCCTGGATTTTGCTCGACTTTTTTCTTAAGGAAGGTAAATGATCCTCCAGAAAATTTAGTACTGAATATACACGTTTTCAGACAGGAATACTGCACTCCTTGGTTTGTATTTCATGTGGACTGCCTCTGATATGGCAAAAATTCACTGGCATTGTCAATGCTCACAAGCAGTGAAAAAACATGTAAAAAACTGGCAAGGTTAGTGACTGCCAGACCATGTGGTAATGTTAGTGACTGCAAGACCACGTAGTAATGACAGTGACTGCCAGACTATGAAGTAGTAATGTCAGTTTCTGCCATAACCAGAAATATACCCATACGAACAAGTGTAGATACCAAAAGGTGTCTTTGCCTTGTTAATGTGCATTTAATAACATTTCACTCCTTCCTATGTGAAACTAAGAACTTTTAACATTAAAAATGTTCAAAGTAACTTTTTTTCTTCAAAAAATATCTTACCACAAAATAAAATAACATTAAAACTTTGACTGAACTAGCTGCATTAACCAGATAACAAACACATAACATTAAAAAAATGTGTTTGAACAACAACAAAAAAAATACTAACCACCTGTCTTCCAACCCAGTCAAATTGCCAGTCACATTCATAAGTCATTTTTTCCATGAGATCTGTAAAAAGTCGTCGTAGGTAGTCATAGTCAGGAGTTTCGAAAAAGTCCAGCTTTCGAACATAGCGTAAGTATGTGGCGAGTTCTTCTGCGTGAGCACAAAGCAGAAAAATGATTGACATCAGATATATGGCCTAAATCCACTTTCTAAATTCAGCAGTTCAAAACCTGTACATACAGTGACGCTTTGTTTCACATGATAAGGTTGCCAGCTCCATGCATAACCTTACATTAGTCGTCATGTAGAATTATCATGTATGCAATAGGCATTTAGCCATGTGTAGTTCCTGGGTGGTCTCTGGGAAGACACATGTGTAGTTCCTGGGTGGTCTCTGGGGGGAGATATGTGTAGTTCCTGGGTGTTCTCTGGGGGGAGACACATGTAGTTCCTGGGTGGTCTCTGGGGGGAGACATATGTGTAGTTCCTGGGTGGTCTCTGGGGGGAGATATGTGTAGTTCCTGGGTGTTCTCTGGGGGGAGACACGTGTGTAGTTCCAGGGTGTTCTCTGGGGGGAGACACATGTGTAGTTCCTGGGTGGTCTCTGGGGGGTTCCTGGGTGTTCTCTGGGGGGGGGGGGCCTCGTGTAGTTCCTGGGTGGTCTCTGGGGGAGACACATGTGTAGTTCCTGGGTGTTCTCTGGGGGGAGACACGTGTAGTTCCTGGGTGGTCTCTGGGGGGGAGACACGTGTAGTTCCTGGGTGTTCTCTGGGGGGGAGACACGTGTAGTTCCTGGGTGTTCTCTGGGGGGGAGACACGTGCAGTTCCTGGGTGGTCTCTGGGGGAGACACGTGCAGTTCCTGTGTGGTCTCTGGGGGAGATATGTGTAGTTCCTGGGTGGTCTCTGGGGGGAGATATGTGTAGTTCCTGGGTGGTCTCTGGGGGGAGACACGTGTAGTTCCTGGGTGGTCTCTGGGGGAAGACACGTGTAGTTCCTGGGTGGTCTCTGGGGGGAGACACATGTAGTTCCTGGGTGGTCTCTGGGGGGAGACACGTGTAGTTCCTGGGTGGTCTCTGGGGGGAGACAAGTGTAGTTCCTGGGTGGTCTCTGGGTGGAGACACGTGTAGTTCCTGGGTGGTCTCTGGGGGAAGACACGTGTAGTTCCTGGGTGGTCTCTGGGGGGAGACACGTGTAGTTCCTGGGTGGTCTCTGGGGGGAGACACGTGTAGTTCCTGGGTGGTCTCTGGGGGAAGACACGTGTAGTTCCTGGGTGGTCTCTGGGGGGAGACACGTGTAGTTCCTGGGTGGTCTCTGGGGGGAGACACGTGTAGTTCCTGGGTGGTCTCTGGGGGGAGACAAGTGTAGTTCCTGGGTGTTCTCTGGGGGAGACACATGTGTAGTTCCTGGGTGGTCTCTGGGGGGAGACACATGTGTAGTTCCTGGGTGTTCTCTGGGGGGAGACACATGTGTAGTTCCTGGGTGGTCTCTGGGGGAGACACGTGTAGTTCCTGGGTGGTCTCTGGGGAGACATATGTGTAGTTCCTGGGTGGTCTCTGGGGAGACGTGTAGTTCCTGGGTGGTCTCTGGAGACACATGTGTAGTTCCTGGGTGGTCTCTGGGGAGACACATGTGTAGTTCCTGGGTGGTCTCTGGGGAGACATATGTGTAGTTCCTGGGTGGTCTCTGGGGAGACGTGTAGTTCCTGGGTGGTCTCTGGAGACACATGTGTAGTTCCTGGGTGGTCTCTGGGGAGACACATGTGTAGTTCCTGGGTGGTCTCTGGGGAGACACATGTGTAGTTCCTGGGTGGTCTCTGGGGAGACACAGAAAGACCTGGACTACTGCTCTGAGGGGCAACATATTATGTTGTGCATGGGGCTGGCAACCAATCATGGAAAATAAACTGCTACAGGTAACCACCGCTGCAAAAGCACATGAATGCTTTGATGCAGGCTTCCTCCAAGGGGACGAGCTGCAATGGTGGTTCTATGGTCCATAGTGAGCGATAAGAGAAAAGAAGCGATGACATTTAAAGAAATCAAGAGAACAAAATAAGCAACTACAGCATACTAAAATAACAAATAATCATATTAAAGTAACTAATTCAGGATCTTAGAATAACAACTACTTCATATTAGGGCATCAAAGGCATCATATCAGAGTAACAATAAAATGCAAACTTGCCAAGAAACATTGAATCTTTGGGTAACAAACACAGTATACAAGCTTAACAAATAGAGGATCTCAGAGTAACAGGCACATCATCTAGACTAACAAACACAGGACATTATAGTCACAGGTCACGGTGATCAGATCCTGCTCCTCTGACACTGCTAGCTGAGAACAGCTTGAGCAACGTCTTATCCATCGTATGGGGTGTCTAAAACCAGCTGGTCTTAACATCCTTCACACCTTTGTCTGAGGTCACCCTTTCCACTCTTATTCAATTTTTCTATTTCTCCGTCGCCCATATAAAATATCTCCAACTCATTCTGTCCTCTTCTATCTCCATTCCTCATTATTATTACGATAGGGTAGTTTCTTGTTCAGTTTCGTTTTTTAGCTTCTTAGTATGTTCTGTTTACATCCAGAAGTGGCAGTCATTTCCTTCTCTGGTAACCGCTCTCTCTTCAGTAGGCATGCTAGGCCTTAGCTGCCTTTAGGGAAGTACCAAGGCCTTATTTTTATATTTATTTAGATTATTATGTGTCCTATCTAGCCCTCCCTTTCTTTCCTTTCCCTGGCGAAGGCCTTGTGGCCGCAACATTGACTATTTTCTTTGTCTTTTGTCCTCGTAAGACGAAACACCTTTTTTCGTTTTTCATACCCATCCATTGTACTCGTCTTACCGCAGTTCCCCTCATCTTCCTCGACATTATAGTAACAAATGCAGCACAGTAGGGCAACATAGCTTAACAAACACAGGACATTATAGTAACAAACACAGGACATTATAGTAACAAAAGCAGCATAGTAGGACAACATAGCTTAACAAACATGAGACATTATAGTAACAAATGCAGCCCAGTAGGACAACATAGCTTAACAAACACAGGACATTATAGTAACAAAAGCAGCATAGTAGGACAACATAGCTTAACAAACACGAGACATTATAGTAACAAATGAAGCACAGTAGGACAACATAGCTTAACCTTTAGCACGCTACGGTCGCAAATTGGCACCATAGGTTTTCTATGTTCTGCCAGCTGGAGGCGCATTTTTGCTACTTTTGGATATCGTCGGTTTCCTGCCTCATAATATGTGTACACGTGATATCACCACCGGATGTTTAGTTTGAATCTCATTTGCAAGAGAGTTCACTTCCAATTCTGATCTATATTTAGTGACAGGTGTATTCGCGTTTATTTTCTGTGAATTTTTTAAATCGAAATCAATCGGCATGGAACAAGCTGCCATTTTTGCATAAATTTTCATGGATTCTGACTCCGATGTCGAGGAGTTTGTTGCCTTTACTAGCGTTGATATCGGTTCTCAGAATATGGGTGATGGCGGAGATGGGGACTACAGTAGAATGTCTAGCGTTCTTGACGACCAGCCTTATGCAGTACAGTCTCTTCGTTTGTTGTTGTTTTTTTTTTTTCATCTTTCCATTCCTCTCTTCCTATCACATCTAACATATACACCAACAAAACTTATATCATCAGATTCATCATTCATTTATTTATATACATTCCAAAAGTTATTGCAATTGAACAAGAAACACAGAAACTATAGTCATTACAAATCACCCACTATAAAAAACGGGGCGTTGTGAAAAAGAATGCAGCGGCAGGGCAAATTTCCACAATGCAGACCGTAGCGTGCTAAAGGTTAACAAACACAGGAAATTATAGTAACAAAAGCAGCATAGTAGGACAACATAGCTTAACAAACACGAGACATTATAGTAACACAAGCAGCACAGTAGGACAACATAGCTTAACAAACACAGGACATTATAGTAACAAACACAGGACATTATAGTAACAAAAGCAGCATAGTAGGACAACATAGCTTAATGAACACGAGACATTATAGTAACAAATGCAGCACAGTAGGACAACATAGCTTAACAAACACAGGGCATTATAGTAACAAACACAGGACATTATAGTAACAAAAGCAGCATAGTAGGACAACATAGCTTAACAAACACGAGATATTATAGTAACAAATGCAGCATAGTAGGACAACATAGCTTAACAAACATAAGACATTACAGTAACAAATGCAGCATAGTAAGACACTCTAGCTCAACAAACACAGGACTTTATAGTAACAAATACAGCATAGTAGGAGACCCTAACGTAACAAACACAGGACTTCAAAGTAACAAATACAGCACAGTAGGACAACCTAGCTTAACAAACACAGGACTTCAGAGTAACAAAAACAGCATGGTAATACAACTTAGCTTAATAAGCTCAGGACTTAACAAAAACAGCATTGTAGGACAACCTAGCTTAACATACACAAGACCTTACTTAAATAAATACAGGAAACTAGGATAGCCATTTCAATTTCAATAACATGATCTCGTATGGCCTAAGACGTGCATTAGCAAATGTGTTCACAAACCTGGAAAGTTCTCACAAAGAACTTCAATAGGGGTGGCACGTTTAGTGTCTCCAATCTTTTGGTATCTTTCTTTTAATGTATCAGCTTTCAAGCCCTGCCAGGGTAAGCTTCCGCGAAGAAAGTACATGAACATATGACCTAGGGCCTCAAGGTCATCTCGCCGACTTTGTTCTATTGAAATTAAATTGAAAAACAAAGACTAAACATAAAAACAAATGAACTGTTACTCTATATTTATATACATATTCATCATGATATCTACTGTAGTCCCTTATGAAGCACAGGGCCACCAGTTAGCTCCCTTGCATGAATCCTAGGCCAAGCACTAGGCTAAAGACTGGTTTCTGGAGCAATATGTTTTACATGATGAGGTTAGCCATCTGCTGTAATACTGAAATATATTGAGTGAAGAAATAAGAGGGAGACAGAATGAGAAAGATATAGGGAGACAGAATGAAAGACAGTAAGGGCTTTGAATTGGAAAAGTGCCACATATTCCAGATGGTGTGTCATCTCTCCACAGGGCCTCAATATACAACAAAGCCCCACCTGATGACACAGACACTTACAGCTTCCCTACACCTCCAATCCCTTTTCCGGACTCTTTGACTCACTTCTCCTCTGTGGTCCCTTCTCTCTTCTTCCCAACCAGACAGCTTCTATACATATCCTTATAATACCTATTTTTCTGTTCTTTGATTCATTTATTTATTTTCTGTCTACCTGTATTTCTTCCAGTTTCCTTCTATTGTTCGTCTATCTGATCTGCAGGCATGTTCTTCTGTGTCCTTTTTGACTGCCAATTCACTTATCTGTTGATCATTTTCTGTCTCTCAACCTATCTATTTAAAGGTCTGCCAACCTAGCTTCGTCTCTCCAACAAAATTCACATCTATTTCTCTGCCTGTATGTTTCCATTTGCTTATCCTTTATCCATCATTTTCTTTTTATTGTATTCACTCACTTAAGCAATATGTTCATGTTTTGTCTTATTCCCTTAACACTACTTACCCTCTCCTCTCTAACAATTTTCACCTCTCTCTGGCCTAGTATTTATGGGTTACCTTTGCTCTCCAGGCCCTTAGACATCATTTTAGCCCACTACCAAGGAGGGGTTTTGAATGTTTGTATGGATGGCACTCTGCTCCATTAGGAAATATATTTGGGATTTGTGAGTTTTTGTGAGTCAGTGTATACTTTTGCTGTAGTGATTTTACAATAAACGGGTGTTGTGAGCTGGAATTCAGTTGAAAACCTATACTGTGGTAATATATGATGTTCAATGAGTTGTGTGTAAGATCACGTTTTGGTGAGTGTGGGTAGCAGGGAATAATTTTCAAACATAGGTTTTTGGAGAGTTAGTTGACAGCAAGTAGCGAGTGGGAAGAGAGGTTTAGAGAGACAGAGAAGTGCGGTTACTAGTGATTTAGTGAAGCAGATTTTTCATAAGGAAGATTGTTGACGTTTCTGGATAGCCAATAATACTACAAGACCACAAGGTCTTTTATATTTGGATATGCACCCTAATACAAACTGCAGTACTAGTGGCTAGCTTGAATGTTTTCTTAAATTATGCATTAATGGTGAGAGTAACAGGAGAAAGACGGTGTGATGGTGGCAGAGTGACAGTAGATGGTGGCAGAGTATGAGAGTGATGAAGAGTGAGCGATGGAGACAAAGAATGGAGAGTGACAGAGGTAAAACAATTAAGATACACTGGGAACGAAAATAGAAAGACAGACTACTTACCTTTACCAAGATGTGTGTTAATACTCATGTACCGTGCTGTCCCTGTCAAACTTTTGTGCTCTCTATATGGAATATGTTTGTGAGTTTCTGGGTCGATGTACTCCTTGGCTAAACCAAAGTCTATAATGTGAATGATGTGCTGCTTTTTGGTTGACTGCCTGCCTATGAGGAAATTTTCCGGCTTCACGTCCCTGTATATCAGATGTTTGGAGTGGACATACTCCATCCGTGATATCTGAAAGTGACCGGCATTATCAGAAGTCTTGAGTAGGCATATTCTGTAAGTAAGCCATTATCTAGTCCAATGGTTCTCAACCTTTTTACAACCACGACACAAATTTCACAGCTGGTGAAGCTGGCGACCCATGTACCAAATTTGACAAATTAACAAATAATTAACAGAACTCAGCCAAAGGCATGTCATTCAAAACTTTGAGAAAACGAAACATAAAGGACTCGGCCCATCACAATGTTTCCTGTGACCCAATTTTCTCTTGCGGCGCACATGTTGAGAATGACTGAGAAGAGTTTCTAAATACACACCTGTGTGGGTCTATCTGCTAGGTGCTGACTATTTTTTTTTTTAACCATAGCAGATACTGCCACAAGGGAGTGAAATGTTACAGACTTCATTTACAATAGATGTCAGCTGAATGAGTTCCCTTACTTGCTGCTTTTGTCTTCCCTCACTCAAGCGCAGTCAGGTACCCACTTTCAGCTGGGTAGGTGATGACTATATGATAATATAAAATCAGATTAACCAGTCAAAATAAATAGTGAGCAAGTGTAACCCGAGTGAGTGACAAAGAGTTACCCTCTGACATGAACACAGTTGTCATTGCCTTAAAAATTAATAAGAGCATCCTATGTAAAATGCATATTAAACAATAAACAAGTCTTATGATGTCAAAATTCAATTACATTACTCACACATCCTCAATTAAAGACACAAAAGCAGTCACTTATGCTGCAGCAGGTTATGATTACCATATATATTTCCAGGAAGTTATGATTACCATATACATTTCCAACAGATCAATATTCTGTATTGATTACCTGTCACTATATGCAGGACAAGAATGGAAACATCACAAGGTGCACATATGGAGAATAAAGTATGGTAAATAAAATACGGATAACACAGTCTGAAAACCTGGATTTTGCTGATGGCCTTGCTCTTCTGTCCCATAATGTAACCAGACAAAATGAGAATGCTTGATTAGATGTCACAGCAGTTGAATTTGAAAATACACAGAGACAAGATAAAGATTATGAGAATAAATGTGACTAACTATAGCCATACTGGGCTGGGAGATATATCCCTACAACATGTGGAATCCTACGAGGGGCATTCAGAAAGTAATGCACCACATCGTTTTTCTCAGCTAATAATGAAGATAGAAGCATGAAATTTTGTACACTTCAAATATGGCACCAAATTGCACCGCAACCGGCCAAATAATACGGCTGCCCTAAACCGTTGAAATGGAGCGTGTTAGCAACTTGCGTTATAAGCAGCGAATTGTGATAGAATTTCTTGTTGCAGAGAAGGAAACTGTTGTGAACATTCACAAGCGTCTATGTGATGTGTTTGGAAGTTTTGCAGTCGACAGGAGTACAGTCAGTCGCTGGGTTCAGAGAATCAAAGAATCAGGAAGTGGAGATACGGAGCTGCTTGATCAGCCGCGCTGTGGACATCCTGCCACAGCCACCAACGCAGAAATGTTGAAATGCGCTGAGGGCATTATTCTTACTGATAGGCGAATCACTACTCAACAATTGGCCTTACAGCTGTCAGTCAGCATTGGTAGTGCAAATGCAGTTATAAAAACTCTAGGATTTTCTAAGGTTTGCGCAAGATTGGTTCCTCGAAGTCTCACAAATGACCACCGATTGCAAAGGAAAGCAATTTCATCTGAATTGTTGGAGCGTTTCGATGCTGATGGAGAGAACTTTTTGGCTAAGATCGTTACAGGTGACGAAACCTGGGCACATCATTTTGAACCTGAGACAAAAAGACAGTCAATGGAGTGGCATCATTCGCAGTCACCATGAAGAAAGAAATTCAAGACAATTCCTTCAGCTGGAAAGGTCATGATCACTGTCTTTTGGGACATTGAAGGTGTGATTCTTGTGGACGTTATGCCAAGAGGAGAGACAATCAATTTGCAAGCTTACATTAAGACACTGAAAAAACTCAATCAACGTTTTCGCAGAGTTCGGCCGAACAAGAATCCAGTAGACTTGCTTCTCCTTCACGACAATGCACGCCCTCACACCAGTCTGGCAACACGGGAAGGAATCACCAAATTGGGTTGGACTGTACTACCCCATCCACCTTATAGTCCCGATTTGGCATCCTCTGATTTTCATCTATTTGGTCCACTTAAAGATGCACTCCGTGGGACAAGGTTTGAAGATGATGAAGGAGTGATTCATGCAGCGAAGAAATGGCTACATGATCAAGACAAAATCTGGTACGGGCTAGGAATACATGCACTTGTTTTGAGCTGGCATAAGGCCGTACAAGTTGATGGGGATTATATTGAATAATACCGATGTTTACATGACATATCCATGTATATTGTGTAAAAATTTCATGCTTTTTGAATAAACAGCTCCTGAGAAAAACGATGTGGTGCATTACTTTCTGAACGCCCCTCGTACATGTATCCTGTCTTGGCAGCAATGTGAACAAAGCTGGAAGAACACGTAATATCAAAATAAGAATATAAAAAGGCAATTGGAAATAAAAATAAATCAAGTTCAACATAAAAAATATGAATCTTCAACTAAAAGATCAAAGAAGTACTACTGCATGACTCTGAAACATGAGAACAACAAAAATGACAACCAAGAGGCTACAGACGTTCATAAATGAGTGCTTGTGCAGAATAGAAGGATTGAAATGGTATGACAAGAGCATCAATGAGGAACTGATGGCAAAAACCAGACAAATACCCAGTGGGAAAATATCTTGGCATTGCATAAGTAAACAAAATGTGAAATTACAGCATACTAAGATAAAAAAAAATAATCTTACTTGCTCAATAAGATACATATTGAGACAATCATCAGATAGCATTACAAGGCAGTCCTTGTTCTGAAATCCCCAGGTTAAGAGAAATGAAAGGAGACCAAAACACACACATAGAAGAGATCTGTAGACAGACATGAAACAGGTCAAGAAGACATGGAAAGATCTTGAATAAATGGCACAGGACAGCAAGGCTTGGCAGGTTAATGACCTATGCTCCGTGGGGAGTTAAAATGTAATGAAAAAATAAGCTGTTAAAATAAGCACAAGTACAGTGGAAGCTATAGAGCAGAAGGTCAACAAGTTCATGAGAAAATGGCTAGGGGTACCACCAGGTCTGTCAGATGTAGCACTGTACTGCAAAAAGTCAAAACTTCTGCTTCCCTTCAAGTCAGTTGTTGAAGAGTACAAAGTTGGAAAGGCAAGGCTTGCAACGATGCTACGCGAGTCAGCTGATGACGTGGTTAAGTCCATTCAGCCCACACTGAAAATGGGAAGGAAGTGGAGAGTGTTGATGCTGCCCAAGAGTCACTCAAACTGAGAGAGGTAATCGGATACACACAAATGAATAGACGGGGATTTGGTCATGGAGACATCCGCTGGTGGTCCAAGGCATCAAGCAGGGAGTGCAGAGACATGGTAGTTCAGGAGATACGAGGAGCTGAGAATGATAAGAGGTTGCAAAAAGCAGTGCAGCAGGTCCAACAAGGCCAATGGACTACATGGGAAGGAGTCCTGCAGAGGTCCTTGGCATGGAATGATATATGGCATATGGCACCTCTTAGGCTCAGCTTCATTGTTAGATCAATGTATGACCTGCTGCCGTCGGCAACCAACCTTGTGAAATGGGGAAAATCGGATGATGAGCAGTGCCCCCTGTGCCAGGGGAGGCAGACACTTGAACACGTGCTCTCAGCATGTAAGGTGTCATTAGGGCAATACACTTGGCGCCATAACAAAGTGCTAAATGAGCTTGCTGCGACAATAGATCTGGCAAGGATGAAGGCGAATAGCAAACCCAGGCCGAGCACAGCAAATACATACTTTCTGAGGGCAGGAAAGTCAGCACACCCCAAACCGAGTAAACCTGGTAGCAGTTTACCATCTCTTCTTGACTGTGCAAACGACTGGGAGATGGCGGTAGACCTACCTGGACGAGGGGCATATCCAGAGAGTATCAGAAAATCGCGGAGACGGCCGGATATAGTGCTTCATTCTTCAGCAACGCTTCAGGTCATACTGATTGAACTGACCTTGCCATTTGAATCCAGATTAGACGAGCAACATTCATTCAAAGCGGCAAAGTATAGCGATCTGTCCGCGGATCTGAGACACGATGGGTTCACTGCAAGGGTCATGGCTGTTGAAGTGGGCGCAAGAGGGCTTGTGGCTGCATCAGTAAATGATTTATTGAAACTGTTGGGGCTGAGGGGACAGTCGAGAACAAGGGCACTGAAGAGGCTTAGTGAAACTGCTGAAAAGGCATCAGGCTGGCTGTGGAACAACCGCAATGGGCAATGGAAATCGTGACAATAAACGCTGCGGTACAGAAAACACCAAAATTTTTCTAAGTCCACAATACGCTGATTTTTTGGTGTACTAGTGAAAGGGCTGTGACTCAGGGGCAACAGGCGGTGTATACTATAAGGGGTGTCAGGAACAGAATTGCAGTGGCTAGACTCGTC
Organism: Oreohelix idahoensis; assembly: GCA_024509875.1. Classification (NCBI taxonomy): domain Eukaryota; kingdom Metazoa; phylum Mollusca; class Gastropoda; order Stylommatophora; family Oreohelicidae; genus Oreohelix; species Oreohelix idahoensis. The sequence goes on along the minus strand of JAMPIV010002585.1, from coordinate 290,729 downwards.
GGCTTCGAGCTGGTGTCTCAGTGTGTGTCCTTAGTTGTGATGTGCTACCGACGAACAAAATAATTTGTCTTCTCTTTGTTATTTTCACAATTGCCTCCACGGCTGGCGGAGTTGTGGATTTAAAAGTTGCTACCATAAGTGGGTTCATTTTCGATACAAGACAACAGGAGGCTGAGATGCTTGGGAGTCATGACCCAAGTGGGCCCACCCCACCCTTAGAGTGTAAAGGAGTAATCGGGCCGAAACACTTGTCGGACGGGAGGGGGGGGGGCTGCTTCTGATGATCAGATTGCTTCCTGTTGTATCGCTCTGTAAAGAGTTTCCTATCATCATAATGAAATAAAATATAGAGTCGAAGAGATGTTTAGCTGACTTTATATGAAGTACTACTTGTTCAGTTAAAGAGGGTATCTGCACTGGTTGATAAGTAAACGGTAGACTGACGTGATAAAGAGACAGAGTGGGGTGATATAATAAAGCAGTGAGCTGACACATTAATAATGAATGAGCTGATAAAGTACCAGATGATATAATAGACTGACGAGATAAAGTGCTCCCATGTGAATGTCTAAAGATGAGATAAATGCAATGGCAGGTCTATTACAAGAAGTTAGGGTGAACATTTTACTGAAGTTGGCACACTGAAACATACATTTGATAACTGATAACAGTGTTATCTCAACTCAGCTTTAACTAGAGCAAATACAGAAACGGGCTAGGAAATAACTTTGGACTGTGCATACACAACAAATCATTTATATGGAAAACATGCTTATAATCTTCTTCTTCATTCACCCTCAGACTTCTACATTAATGACTAATATAAGAAGTAATCAGCTCAAGGTTCCTGATATCTCCAAACAGTTTTTCATTGAGAGTAGTGGGTTGTTGCCATATGCCACTCTGTTCACTGCTGAAAGTTAGGCAGGAACTAAAGCAGACGTTCAGCTCAGCTGTCATGGGGCTGGTGCCACAGGAGCACAGATCTGTTGGACCAATCCTGTATTTGTGAAATAGATGGCACCTCAACTTACTGTGACTAGTATGTAAGCGGAAAATAATGACCTGGTTTCGCCTCGATAGCTGATGATATGCATCATCTTTTATGTGACCTGAGTGTTCTCTGTCCCATGTCACTTGCATATAATCTGACAGCGGTGAATACTTTTTTTCTACTAGCTGATAAAAAAATCTTGGACTGGAGGAAAGAAGATATAGAAACATCATGGAAACCTTTCAGCTTCCCCTTGGAGATCAGGTCTTCAACAAACATAAGTGAAGCCCTCCTGCCCTTTGCCAGCCGCTCTATATGTCTTTTTTATCCCTTTCATTTCTGTCTTAATTCTTTTCTTCATTTTTTTTTGGCCTCACTCTTATCTCTTTTACTCAGAAAAAGAGACTGCCATGTAATGCTATCAACTGATTTCCTCAATGTGTGTTCTATCCAATGTCAACATCTTCATATGGAAACACTGTTAACAGTAACACGAGAATGGTGAAGAAATATAATAAAGTTACCATTAAAATTTGATGGGGGAAAAAACTGCATTTAACAATTTTTAAAAGAAAGTCAAGATAAATACAACTTACCAACTGAATTGCAATCATCAACACCGTTTTGAGGGTGAATTTTCTATCACAGAGATCAAAGAGATCTTCCAGACTAGGCCCTAGAAGTTCTAACACCAGAGCATTGTATTTTCCTACTGGACCAAAGTAGAACACATTTGGCACACCCTCTGTAGACAAACAAACTAAAAAATAAACAAACATATATTTCAATTGGTTCATGTTATCAGCATATCAGTGAGAATATCAAACATCTGCTTCAGTTTCAACTCTCTATGCTATCTTTGTACATACATTTTTTTGATCAAATGATTTTTTATTTATGCTTGTCCCCTGTAGCTCCTGGGGGTCTCTGAAGAGACAAAGAAAGAAGGATTACTACCTCCTTCAGGCGTTTCATATGAGGTAACTAATACAAGGTTGTGCATATGGTTGGCAACCTCATCATGTAGAACATATTGCTACAGAGACTACAGTTGCAAGCAGACATAAATGTTTTAGTGCAGGATTTCTGCAAGGGGACCATCTACCATGGTGCCTTATTGCTCACAAGGAGCAAATACAGAACTGATGAGACGAATGATGCCAGAAGAAACATATTAGAACTTTCACACGTTTTGGGTTTTAACAAAACTTGCTTTGTTTGCTATGGTCCCTTCATTACTTATATCATTTTTTTTCTATAACAGAATCTTTCTGGTTACGTATGCTACTTTATATAACCTAAACTGCATAAACAGCTGTCTTATGCAACAAGTAAACACTATCTCATAATAAAATGTTATGCTTAAGTTTAATCATCAGTCTGCCAAGAACAGTGTTCATCTTTGTCACGTCTGCTAGCAACAACTATATTTCTTCATTATGTGTGCTCACTCTTTCTGTGATCATCCTTTTTTAAGTATGGAGAGATATACTTTATTGCAGCTGTTTTTTTGTTGTTTTTTTTAATAGTTTAATGTATATACCTGAAAGGTACATACTGGTCCTATCATTTTCTCACTTGAATATAGTTCAGGGCAACAATAAGATATTTTGTTAATACTTTTTCACCCTCACTACATATTTGCAATCTTCTGCTTTTTTTCACAACGTATCAATGCTTTTTTTTTTTATGTGTTCAGTTTTATTTGTCATATTTGGTGAAAACTCAACAACAACTCTCACCAATGTTACAAAAGATGTGAAATGCATAACAAGTCCCTAAGACAAGGAAAACCATAGGACTGCCAAATAACCCTGGAAGGGAGACCAAATTAAGAGAAAAACCTACAAAGTAACAACACTTTTTTTCACTCATTTGTAAGGTAATTAGTCTTACTGTTCTCAACAAAGTCAGGAGTAGATTCAACAGTGGAAACATATAGAAAATAACAAGCAAGTTTCAGGAAAGATAAATGTTGGATCTCAAGTATGTCCTTAGATTTCAGAATAATTCTACAAGATATGAACAATGGTAGAAAAATTCTATACAGATCATTACAACAGGAGACATCACAAGTGTCAGAAGGTGTTTCTGACCTTTTATCTCCTTTAAACTCTAAGGAGGGTTGGCCCAGTTGAGTCATGACTCCCAAGTGTCAGTTAAGTGGTTTTTTTCCACCTGCGTTGGGAATTGAACCCACTCCACCTTGGCTACTACTGATTTTAAGAAAGTTGTCCAAGTGTTAACTATGGCAAATTTCGCACATGACTGGAATTCCAAATAAAAACTGATAAAAGTTACCAAGATTGCCTATAAAATTTTTTGCTACATGTTCATTTTCTGACAGTCCAAACATTTTATTTTTTCTGCTGATGTATAGCATTTCCAACTACATTACATTTTAATCCATCAGTTTTAACCACACCACACGCACCCTTATATAACTGACGGGACCCTGTGTCTAGACTGAATGGGGCATGCCGCGTCAAAATGAGGTACAATTTTTATTTCTTTTAATTTCACATCATTCTAAAGCTCTCCTGCAGTTAACTCTTTTAAAGTTATGCACAAAATAAGATTAATTTTAAAGTAGTGTGTCATGCATGGAGACATATCTGGGAGCCGCGCTGGTGTAATGGCTTCGGCGTTGTACTGGCGACCAGGTGTTCATGGTTCAAACCCGGGCGTCGGCGTTTGAAGAAATGTTTACGGCCGGAAATTTGACTGAATAGCCTGAACGGCTCCTGTGATAAACCCTCTGTGGATGGGAAGGAGCGAAGCTCCTGACCGGGTTGGAAGGAAAGTCCTCAGGTTCCCCAGCCTCGCAATGACATGTCATTGGGCCGAAGGGCTGAAAGCCCAAGTGCCGCTGGTTAAGAAAAAAAAAAAAAAAATGGAGACATATCTAGAGTCATCTTCATATGACCACCAGCTAAGCACAGTGCTACTGTTCTCATATGTGAAGTGAACCTCTGTCTGTGAGGCTATTTACACCCTCACTGACACTTGCAATCATCCACACATTTCCAGGCTATCCCCTGTGGTGAAATATGTTAAGAACCCAGCATTGCACACTAAGCTAGGAAAAGTCACTTGAGCCCCAGACATGATTCTTTGGCTTTGACCTGGTTGACTGCATGCAGGAGGATCTCACTATGGGTCCAGTGATAGGCAGGGTGTTGAGGATTGTTTCGTGGTTGCAGGCATGTGAATGGTTGCAAACATTCGCATGATTGCCCCACGAACCACCTCAGCTGAATGAGTACTGGAAAATCGTGCAAATCGATGTATGACGCGTCAAGCCTAGTAACCCCAGTCTATGTGTGGCCGTAGCGCCGTCCAGCAGTGTTTCAAAAGTGTGGCAGAGCCACTTATGGATTGTGTATAATGTGTGGCATGGCCACTGATTAAGGATATGTATATTAAATGGTATACCCATTGTGAATTATAAATAGTGTAAATCCGTATAGATCATGCTGGGAAAGCAATCAAGTCAAATGTATAGGACCAGAGAGTCCAAAGTATAATCGCGAATATCGGAGGATACGTTCGCAAGTGAAGTTATATATATGGCAGTTAAAGCCTGGCGAGGAAAGCCAAAGTATTGAATAAGTAGAAATAGACGGAATATATGGATATTAAATAAGGATATCACGAGTATTAATAAGTAATAATAATTCCAAGAGACGGATTGGAAAGAGTTGGTTGCAGACTCTAAAATGCTATAGAATTAACGGTTAACTCAGACGTGCAATGTCTGTAGGATGAACATTGAGTAGATCCTAGAACTATGTTTAATGCCAAGTATTAATTGTGTGAAACGTTCTGTATTCATTTGGGAAAAAGGACATGTATTAAATATTCAGTCGTCAATGGAACTTGTCTTAATTGCCTGAATTATTCAAGTTCAACTATGTGCTGTGACTGTTGATGTAACCCTTGCAAGGTCAGTCCAGACTATCACATTTATCTACAAGATTAATCATAAAACTAATACACACTGCTGGAGAATTAATATGAAGTAATGAACGACACTGAATTAAATAATAATAATTGAATCACACAATAACTGCTCAAAATCTGCAATTGAACTATAATCCGAAATGGTAGAGATGAATATAATACCTAAAGAATTATTGACGAGCAACCCAATAACTCATGTCCAACGGGGCTGTATCTGGTAAGGATAACTAACAACAGATTCCCATAATATCAGAAGACAGTACGACCCGTAACATCTGGTGTCAGTCCCGTAACATCTGGTGTCAGAAGTGTAGAATTCATCTTCTCCGTTACCCAGTTTGACGAACTAACATTCAAGTGTCAGGCTCAAGTTGGGAAAATTTTGGTTGAAACAACTTCAAGAACATTTCAGTTCGAAACGGTCAAAGTCACAGTGGAAATTGAATAGTTCGAATAATTTTATTCAAGACGCAAGTCAAATCTGGCAACTCAAGTACGCACAGAAATCTACGAATGTCAAGGTCGAGTCAAAAGTCCTGCTAATGGTCATTTTCAGCGCTGAGGTAACTTGATCTTACTTCTTCAAATCGTTGATCCTGAACCGACCCAGAGAACAGTGAAGACCAGCCATACCCTTGCTGTACGTCCAGATCAACCGGGAAAGTATTTCGACAAAAATTCGTTCGATACTAAATGTGAATGTATTATCTTCAATCAACCGGACGTCTGCTGCTCAATGGGGACGACTCAAACAGTTGTGTAAATCTTGTTGTGGTTTTCATAAATCACAATGGCGGGATCTTATTAAGATAAGTTCTTGTCTAGATTAGAGCTCTTGACTAAAGTGTGTTGTCCAGTTGGCTAGCTTTGGCCTTCAATTTTTCTCCACTGTCATTTGCCTGTTTTATTTGCAGTTCAACTCATTATCATTATGTGTATAAAACCTATCTGTTTTATGTAAAATTCGTGGGAAAGTTGGCTAGGGCTTATTCTGTACTCGGATATATTTCCTTGCGGAAAAATTCAAGTAAGAATAACGACTTTTAGGGCTAAATGATTGTATTTGCTGACTGAAGAACTAACTCTTTTGTTAGGATATAAATTAACTGAAGCTTCAGTCCGCAATACAAACATATTTTTTGTGCTAGTTGTGACGTCACGTGCCTACGTCATTTTAATTTGCATAACCTAGTTTCCGTATTGTTTACAATTGTATTCGTCTGTGATCTAAAATCTCTTGTCTCATTGTTAATTTAAGGACGACTTGTATGGTAAAATTTTTGTAATGTTATTTAAACATTTCATTTTCTCTTATTAATATGTCTAGTTCCTACTTAGTTTCTTTATATGTTTGATGGTGTCGTATAACTGAACATATCATTTCATCATAGTTCATTTTCTTGTTCCATCCATTGTTTATTGTCACCTGTGCTTGTCTCTGGCTTACATTGAATATCATAGTTACATTGGATTAATTGATATCACATATTCATAATATATTTACTGACAAATAATATACTTACATAAGTTATTGAGAAACGTATCACCATGTCTACGTTAGAAGATTTTATCAAGATTGGACAGAGCTTAGGTAAATCAGGAGACGATCTTCAGATTTATGCTGAGACTAGATATGAAAAGCATTTATCTCAACTTGAGAGAATTGAACAACGTGAACTTAGAAAGTTGGAATTAGCCCAAGAAAAAGAACTTAAAGAAAAAGAAATGGCTCAAAAAGAAAAAGAAATGGCTCAACAAGATAAAGAGAGAGAATTACAAAAAGAACTTAAAGAAAAAGAAATGGCTCAACAAGAAAAAGAGAGAATTAGAAAAGGAAGAAATGGAATTAAGGAAAATGGAACTTCGTCAATTAGACCAGGCTCATAAACATGCTATGGAGCTTGAATCTTTAAGACTAAATGCTGAGAAAGAACAGGCTTTGGAATTGGCTAAGATACAATCAGATCAGTCTAAGCCTTCAGCTAATTCAAATGTATTTTACCCTAAATTGAAGATACCACATTTCGATCAGTCTAGAGATTGCGTGGATTCCTTTTTATCCAGATTTATTATGAAGGTTACAGGTTTAAATATACCTAAGGAAAGATGGTGTAGTCTCTTGGTTGATTTTTTGACTGGGGACTCACTCAAAATTTTCATGAATCTGGATGAGAAAAGCAGAAACGATTTTGATGTTGTAAAAGAAGTACTTCTGAGACGGTTCCAGTTAATTGAATCTGAATTCCGAGATCGTTTCCATACGGCTAAGCCAAGTAAGGATGCTGACTTTGGGGAATTTATTGCTTCCATTAAACATTTTTTCAATAGATGGATAGATTTGCCAGGTATTACCAAATCATATGAAGGGTTGATGGATCTCATGCTACGGGATAAAGTGCTATCCTCATGTAAGTCATGAATTAGAATCCTTCCTACAGGAGAGACACCCTAACTCTATTGAAGAATACGAAAACATCCATAGACAATTTGTCACGGCACATCCAAACAAGAATGTACATAGATCTTTTCCTCGAGATCCTATGCCTGCGTGTTCAGCACTCCACAATCATAGATCTTATGATCACCGACCTAGATCAAAGAGCGTTGACGGACGATATCGTACAAATTTTTGTCAAGAATATCGGGGGTCTTACAACTTCCCTCGTTATCGCTGTCATAAAATTAACCATGATACAACGTTAAAATATCTCCAATGATACAACGTAGGGATAAAAACTAATGCGTAAGCTACTAGAATACATGATCGCACACGCCGCGGGTCATAACCCGCCATGGAAATTAAATTGTTGGACGTGAAGGCAAAACGTTACCCTTGGAACGGGATGAGAACGAAGATCAAAAGGAAAAAATATGACTGAACGCGTGCTTGAAACTAGCAAGGCTAAAAGACGCAATTGGTGGGGAAAGGAGGAAAAAGTCACGTCCCCAAGTTGACACAAAGTAAAGAAATCGACAAAAGGGACCTTAACTATTATACGCAACAGTCATTTCTTGGACGCTTTTGCGATAACTTAGTCCGTTTATTTGAATTCAGCGGCAAAAGCAGTATAGAAGATGCTAGAAATATTTCGAAAAACCAACTAACCTTGAAAAGTAACTTTTTCTTAATAATGATGTTAGGATATAAAACCTAGCTGGCCGGATGGCCCATCTTGAGCAGTGAAATAATATGCTTTCATTTATACAGACGGATAGATAATAAGAAAGATATTGACAAAAGACTGTGTTGTTCATATCAGCGAGCGTCTGCATTGAAACAAAAATGTCCCAAATTTTCAAAAAAAACTGTAGCCTTGAGACTCAAGCGCTAAAATCTAGTTGGTATGAAAGAGAGGGGATGGGATGGTGAACTGTGGCTAAAAATAACTTTAAAGGCAAAATTGTGTAGGGGAAGGCGGAGTTGGTTCAAAAAACAAGTGTTTTTTTTGTGTGTGAAACGCAAGTAGAGACAGACGGACCAACAGACAATAAGGCATACTTGACTGAGGTATGACTGAAATGACTTTTTGGTAGGAAGTTTGAATGTGAAAAGAAAAAGGCGGTGATTGGCCATAGATGAATATATTATCGGCGCTCAGACGCGCATTTTTGCCATTCGTTATAAGTTGTCCTAGTAGACACAGTGAATTATTTAGTGGTGTAATTCCCAGAAGCTAATTGAAATATTTAGAGGGACGCCATACTAAAGCCAGCAGCTCAGCTGAGTTTTGCTAGCAATTAACTGTGTTCTATATTCATAATTCTGAACTGTGAGTTTTTTATTTGGCACCAATGTGGTGTCAAATGTGATGTTGAATATTACAAGAGTGGACCCGTGCAGTTTATATCTTGGCAGAGCAGCCTGATATTGCCCCCAAGCACGGAGAGGTGGGGCCACCTGATTTCAGCACCAGATTACTCATTCAAGATACGTGAGCGTCTGGACTGCTGAATACTCACCAACTTAAATTCTAACACCCATTATAATATCATCAATAAATGGACAATGTGTAGTCGCCATAGACAGGGAGTGATGAGGTCACCCCAACAGCACATCCATTAAACATTCTCCCAGGAAAATTACAACTATAAACAGTAGTAATATTATCTAGTATTGTAAAATACATATGTACACTCCTTTCATTTATTATGCCATATATTCATGCATTTCATTAATAATTGCAAAACCTTTCATATGTTCTGACCAAAATAAAACCTTGGTTCAGAACAAATAAATTTAAAGAAAATTAATTATCAAAAATTTTACACAACTTGAGTTAGTTCAGTGTGTCATAACATTTTATTAATAGTATTAGAATTGTTAAATATCTGTGTGTGTGTATGTACACTACCACAACACATTACATATCATTACCCTAGAACTTTAACGTAGCCACATTCATTAGAAAAAAAAAAAGATAGGTGTGAGGTCGTAGTGGTAGCAAGAAGGGCCTTCTGAAAATTCACAGCTACATTTATCTCAGGAGCCTTCACAGCTGACCTCATACATCACATTAAGTAAGATCACAATCATACAATACCATCAATACCACTACATATATTGGGGTCTCTTGTCCCGGGATAATTAGCCTATCAATAATATTAGGATCTCCTGGGGGGAGAAATAAATTAGGGGAACACATTATAAAAATTAAAAGTGTCCCTGAAAATAAAAGTTGGTGAATCTTCACAGCCAGTGGTAGTTAATTGATTAATTAATTAATTAGAATTATTTTAGACTAGAGTAATTAGAATTACTTTAGTGGTTGGAAATTTTACTTTGCTCATTGCTAGAATTGTTTAAAAAGTATGGCGGAGCTGGCCAAATTCAGATCAGCTGCTGTGCTAACGGCAAAGGAGATGGGAATGGATGGTCAGATTTTAATTCAATATGTAACGGCTGAATGTGATAAATATATTGAACGGGAAGAAAGAAGATTAGAAAAAGAGGCTGAAAGAAAGTTAGAGGCTGAGACTAAGAGGCTGCAGATTGAGGCAGAAGAAAAAAGGTTGACTGCCGAAAGGGAGGCAGCAGACAAAAAGGCCGAAAGGGAGGCAGAAGATAAAAGATTGACTGCCGAAAGGGAGGCAGAAGATAGAAGGTTGCAAAGGGAGCACGAATTACGACTAAGGGAGCTGGAATTACAAGGCCAGGCTCCTGAAAATGGTGCCAGCCCTTTTGCCTCAGATGCTACACCCAGTCTGGGAGCCTCAACATCAGCTATGGGGTTTCATTTAGACCATTTTGTTGAAAAAGACGATGACATAGAGGGGTACCTAGGACGTTTTGAGTTATTAGCTACTACATATGGGTTAGAGAGAGAGAGGTGGAGTTTAAAGTTATCACAGGGACTGAGAGGTACTTCTTACGAAGTCTTCGCAAAAATGAACAGAGAAGACCAGGACAATTATGACATGTTAAAGCAGGCTTTGTTATTAAGGTACGAAAAAAATGGTGAATTTTATCGTAAGAAATTTAGAAATGCCAAACTGTTGTCTGGGGAGACATACCACCAATTCTCTGCCAGACTGGAAACCTATTTGGAGAAATGGACTGCTCTGGGGAAGACCCAAGATCTTAAAGAAATGATCATGATTGAGCAATTGAGAGAGTCCATGGCTCCAGACATGAGAAAATTTCTCATGGAACAAGGTGCAGAGAAGTTGGGGGAGGTTTTAAATGTCGCTGAGAGGTATCAGGCAGCCCAGGCAGAGGTAAGTGGTGCTAAAAAGAAGCACATAGACAATTTTAAAGCTCCACAGCAATTTAATAAATTTGATAATAGAGAGCAGGGAAATAAAGGTAGGACAAACTTTGAACGGCCAAGAAATGACTACCGAGACAGAAACTCACAGTTCAATGACCAAAAATCCAATGAAAGAAAACCGTTTAACCAAGGAAAAAGATGGTGTAAATGGTGCAAGAAAGATAACCATAACACCGAATTTTGTAGAAGGAAACCTTCAAACATTGCTGCAATGAAGTCGGGGACTCAAAGATTAAAGGTTAATCCTAATGGACAGCAGGAACCTTATCACCCCCCAGTTTGTGAGGATGTTATTTGTAATGGGGTCACCATAAGGTGCCTTTATGATACAGGTTTGGATTATGATTCAGTTGTGAAGTCTAGCCTAGTGGACCCAAGTCAGTATACCACAGAAACAGTGGAAATACAAGGGGCAACTAAGGACATACCACTCATGACACTTCCCATCGCAAGGATAACGGTGAAAACTCGCTATGTGGAAGGAGAAATCAGAGCAGCAGTGATAGATGAACCAATCTACCCTCTGATATTGGGGTGTAGATACGTCTTCTTGGGGAATCCCGAGAGACCTGTGATCATGGCGACAGTGCAGACCAGGTCACAGAAGAAGGAGGAAGAAGGTGAACCTATAAATGCTCATCCAGAGGAGATGAGGAAGGCGCAGGCTGAGGATAGGACACTCAAGCCATGTTTTAAAAAATTGCCCAAATGCCACACACCTCCGAGCAAGGGGGAATATTTTATGAAGAACAAACTATTATACAGGAAGGCCGGAACTGGAACAAATGGTCACAACCAGCTGGTTCTTCCCACTTCATATAGGGATAAAGTGATGGAACTCGGGCATGCGATTCCCTTCAGTGGTCACATGGGGATCAGCGCCACAGGACAGCGTATAGCTTGTCATTACTTCTGGCCAGGGATAACGGAGGATATAAAAAGATATGTCAAATCCTGCCCAGAATGTCAAAGGGTAGCTCCAAAGCACTGGACTGCTCCTGCAACTCTAGGGGAAATGCCCATAGTGGGAACACCTTTTGAGAGGGTTGCAGTGGATATTGTGGGACCTCTCACTCGGACCAAGAGGAGGAACAGTTACATCCTTACTCTGGTGGACACTTGTTCTATGTGGGGAGAGGCGGTAGCCCTGCCATCAATTGATTCAAAACATGTAGCAGAGGCACTACTTACAATATTTACCCGATTAGGATTCCCGCATCAAATCTTGACGGATAATGGCTCTCAGTTCAAGGGGAAACTAACGGAAGAAGTTTTTAAGCTATTTCAAGCCAGACACTTTCATTGTAGTCCGTACCATCCGCAAGGGAACGGCCAGGTAGAGAGGTTCAACGGGACTCTCATTTCTATCCTGAGAAAGCTGGCACACGAAAAACCGGATCTGTGGGATCAATTCCTGCCCGCCGCATTGTTTGCGTATCGGGAGGTACCACATAGTTCAACCGGGATGGCTCCCGCAACTCTGCTATTTGGGAGGCCAATAAAAGGTCCATTAGAAGCGCTATTAAGGACCTGGACAGATGAGAAGGCGGAAGAGACTGTTACCTCATCTTATCAATACGTGAACGAACTGACCACTCGTTTGAAAGCTGGATGGAAACTGGCAAATGATAATTTGAAACAAGCCAGGAAGAAACATGCAGCATATTTTAATAGGAAGGCAAAGGACAGAGAACTAGCTGTGGGAGAGAAGGTGCTGCTTCTACTACCCGGTAGCCAGAATAAATTACAAATTGGATGGCAAGGTCCATATACGGTTCTAGAGAAGGTGTCTAGAACAAACTATAAAATTGACAAAAAGGGGAAGGAGAAAGTTTATCATGTAAACCTGTTAAAGAAGTATCTGGACAGACCACTCCAGGAAAGCACCCCCTTACTGACCTTAGCTATCGCAACTCAAATGCAAAAGGAACCACTCACCTCACATGAATACCCATTACATCCTTGTGAAACAGCAGCACAGGTAAAAGTCAGTAAGCACCTGACTAAAAACCAGAGGGAGAGAGTTCAACAGGTTCTGGAGGAACATACAGATGTATTAACAGATAAACCAGGCCATACAAATTTGCTACAGTATGACATGAAACTGGTAGACTCAAACCCAATCTGTATGAGAGCCTATTCTATTCCGTTCGCGAAGGAGAAGGCATTGAAGGAAGAAATAGATTATTTGTTGAAGGAGGGGATTATTTCACACAGTGAATCATCTTTTAGCTCTAGTGTCGTTTTGTTGAGAAAACCGTCTGGGGAACACAGACTGTGCATAGATTACAGGAAACTGAATGCTGTCACAGAAGGACAAGTGGATCCATTACCAGACACAAAACAGTTATTTGCCAGACTGAACAAGGCAAAATACTTTTCAAAGGTGGATCTTAGTAAAGGCTATTACCAGATTCCAGTGAAGCCTGAAGTGAGACCTTATTTGGCTTTTAGCACTTCGGATGGACATTATGAATTCAACATGCTACCATTCGGACTGAAAAATGCTCCGAGTGTATTTTCAAGGATGATGCGCAAATTGTTGGATCCCCTGAATAACCCATGTATCACGAATTTCATGGATGATATTCTCGTCGCCACAGAGACATTTGAAGAACACATTGAAGCTCTAAAAATGTTATTTAATAGGCTTAGGGAGGCGAACTTAACTGCTAGGCCAACAAAATGTTGTATTGGATGCAAAGAGTTGGAATTCTTGGGACACACTGTATATCAGGGTAACATGACCCCTGATCCCAAGAACTTGGAAAAACTGCAGAGAGCACCTAGACCACAAACAAAAAAGGACGTGCGATCATTCGTGTCGTTATGCGGATTTTATCAAAAATATATCAAAGATTTTAACTCTATTTGTGCTCCTCTGACTGATCTGACTCGCAAGGGACTTCCAGATAAAATTAATTGGACTGCGCAAAGTGAATTAGCGTTCCAAGACTTAAAGGAAAAACTCACTAGCAAGCCTATTCTCAAACTGCCTGATTTGACACAGGACTTTGTCTTAAGAACCGATGCAAGTAATGTAGGACTCGGAGCGGCTTTGTTGCAAAGATCATCTTCACCTGATGGGGAACTGAAACCAGTCGCTTATGCAAGCCGCAAATTGAATAAGGCGGAACAAGGATACTCCACAAGCGAAAAAGAATGTTTAGCGTTAATCTGGGCAATAAAGAAGTTTCAAATCTATCTGTATGGTAGGACTTTTGTGGTCGAGACGGATCATCAGCCTCTCGTATTCTTATCTCAGGCTAAGCATGAAAACGCAAGATTGCTGAGGTGGTCTTTATTGCTTCAACCTTATCAGTTTAGTATCCAATATATCCCAGGCAAATTGAATGTCGGTGCAGATTTCCTCAGTCGGCACCCCTGTGATCAAAATTAGAGTAATGGCAGGCGTGAGGAGAGATTTTATCTATGTGTATCACTGGTTTTAGAACTTGCCGTAGGCATGTTTTCAAGTGGGGAGATGTGTCATAAAATTAACCATGATACAACGTTAAAATATCTCCAATGATACAACGTAGGGATAAAAACTAATGCGTAAGCTACTAGAATACATGATCGCCCACGCCGCGGGTCATCACCCGCCATGGAAATTAAATTGTTGGACGTGAAGGCAAAACGTTACCCTTGGAACAGGATGAGAACGAAGATCAAAAGGAAAAAATATGACTGAACGCGTGCTTGAAACTAGCAAGGCTAAAAGACGCAATTGGTGGGGAAAGGAGGAAAAAGTCACGTCCCCAAGTTGACACAAAGTAAAGAAATCGACAAAAGGGACCTTAGCTATTATACGCAACAGTCATTTCTTGGACGCTTTTGCGATAACTTAGTCCGTTTATTTGAATTCAGCGGCAAAAGCAGTATAGAAGATGCTAGAAATATTTCGAAAAACCAACTAACCTTGAAAAGTAACTTTTTCTTAATAATGATGTTAGGAATATAAAACCTAGCTGGCCGGATGGCCCATCTTGAGCAGTGAAATAATATGCTTTCATTTATACAGACGGATAGATAATAAGAAAGATATTGACAAAAGACTGTGTTGTTCATATCAGCGAGCGTCTGCATTGAAACAAAAATGTCCCAAATTTTCAAAAAAAACTGTAGCCTTGAGACTCAAGCGCTAAAATCTAGTTGGTATGAAAGAGAGGGGATGGGATGGTGAACTGTGGCTAAAAATAACTTTAAAGGCAAAATTGTGTAGGGGAAGTTGGTTCAAAAAACAAGTGTGTTTTTTTTTTGTGAAACGCAAGTAGAGACAGACGGACCAACAGACAATAAGGCATACTTGACTGAGGTATGACTGAAATGACTTTTTGGTAGGAAGTTTGAATGTGAAAAGAAAAAGGCGGTGATTGGCCATAGATGAAAATATTATCGGCGCTCAGACGCGCATTTTTGCCATTCGTTATAAGTTGTCCTAGTAGACACAGTGAATTATTTAGTGGTGTAATTCCCAGAAGCTAATTGAAATATTTAGAGGGACGCCATACTAAAGCCAGCAGCTCAGCTGAGTTTTGCTAGCAATTAACTGTGTTCTATATTCATAATTCTGAACTGTGAGTTTTTTATTTGGCACCAATGTGGTGTCAAATGTGATGTTGAATATTACAAGAGTGGACCCGTGCAGTTTGTATCTTGGCAGAGCAGCCTGATATTGCCCTTAAGCACGGAGAGGTGGGGCCACCTGATTTCAGCACCAGATTACTCATTCAAGATACGTGAGCGTCTGGACTGCTGAATACTCACCAACTTAAATTCTAACACCCATTATAATATCATCAATAAATGGAAAATGTGTAGTCGCCATAGACAGGGAGTGATGAGGTCACCCCAACAGCACATCCATTAAACATTCTCCCAGGAAAATTACAACTATAAACAGTAGTAATATTATCTAGTATTGTAAAATACATATGTACACTCCTTTCATTTATTATGCCATATATTCATGCATTTCATTAATAATTGCAAAACCTTTCATATGTTCTGACCAAAATAAAACCTTGGTTCAGAACAAATAAATTTAAAGAAAATTAATTATCAAAAATTTTACACAACTTGAGTTAGTTCAGTGTGTCATAACATTTTATTAATAGTATTAGAATTGTTAAATATCTGTGTGTGTGTATGTACACTACCACAACACATTACATATCATTACCCTAGAACTTTAACGTAGCCACATTCATTAGAAAAAAAAAAAAGGTGTGAGGTCGTAGTGGTAGCAAGAAGGGCCTTCTGAAAATTCACAGCTACATTTATCTCAGGAGCCTTCACAGCTGACCTCATACATCACATTAAGTAAGATCACAATCATACAATACCATCAATACCACTTACAATCGCTCTCCTTCAAGATTCTACCGTCGGAGTTATCGAGGTTATTCACCTCATGATCGTGGATGCCACAAAGGTAGGGGTCGTGATGATTATCACAAACAGTATCATAGAGATTACAATGATCATAGATCATCGTACAATAAGAGTGATGATAACGATGAGTCCACAGATTTTTATTATGATAAAAGGAAGGCATTCAAAAGGAAAACAGGTCTATCTAGATCTTCTTCGAAGAACAATGACAAATTTAGTCATGCTAATGCATGTACTAGTAAAAGAGATCATGATAGCGATGGGGACAAACATGCTAATTCATGTAGTATGTTAGATGACTCTTGTTATGTTTGCCAATCACATCTGATATCAGATAGGAAAAAGACACTTCTTTGCGGACACACTATGTCTTCAATGTCTGCTTGTGAGAATCTAGGACGTCTCACACACCATAAGGGATTTTTATATGGAAAAGAGGTAAGAGTTTTGAGGGATAGCGGATGTTCCATGGTCGGAATACAGCACTCGCTTATCGAGCCCTCTGCATTCACGGGTAAAACTGTGAAATGCGTTACATTTGGTGGGAATGTGGAGAAATTCCCAGTAGCACGTGTCTATATCGACACACCTTTTTACACAGGTACTGTTTATGCCTGCGGCTTAAGAGCTCCCGTGGCTGAAATAATCTTAGGTAACATACCTGGAGTTAGAGATTGCACTCCAGATGAGGTCGCAAGATGGGTTGAATCTCACCCACTGGTGGCAAATGCTGTTGTCACCAGAGCACAACAGTTGGCTACAGATATGGCCACCCCACCTACACCTGTATTAGAGACAATTATGTCTCCGGGCGTCATTGCTGAATCACCAGCAGCGTTCGCAGTAAAACAAAAAAATGATCCAAGTTTACAGCGTTTATTTGCACTAGCAGAGAAAAAGGTTATTAAACATATGAGATCAGCACAACATTGGTTTCAACTTAAGAAATCCATACCTAACAAGATACTATGATGATGGTATTTCTATTATTCATCAGGTGGTGGTTCCAAAAGAATATAGACCATTGGTGTTATAGACAGGGCATGACTCTCCCATGGCAGGTCACATGGGCATTAAAAGAACATTATTTAGAGTCACCTCACAATTTTATTGGCCTGGCGTCAATAGGGACACAAAATTGTATTGCAGGTCATGTACGACATGTCAGAGCATATCACGTAAGGGCAGATTCCATACGGCACTCTTACAAATCACTGACGTACCAGAAAGACCATTTAAAAAGATAGCAATAGATATTATTGGTCCTTTATCAATTCCATCTAATAATGGGTTCCGATATATCTTAACCTGTATAGATCTTTGTACAAGGTGGCCTGAGGCCATACCTCTGAAAACCATTAGTACTGCGTCAGTATCTGATGCATTATTTTCAATTTTTTTGTCGTATTGGTTTTCCGGAAGAAATCTTGTCGGACAGAGGTTCACAATTCACCTCAAACATTATGAAGGAGGTGGAGTCGATGCTATCCATTCACCATTCCTTTTCCAGTGCATACCATGCACAAACGAACAGGGTTTGTGAGCGCTACAATGGGGCGCTCAAACAGATTCTGCATAAGATCACTGAAGAATGTCCTCGTGACTGGGACCGGCTCCTTTGTGCAGCCTTATTTGCATATCGAGAGGTCCCCCACGAAAGTACGGGCCTTAGTCCATTCGAGCTCATTTATGGCTCTAATCCGCTACACAAAAATCTAGATTATTCCATAATCAAAATAGAACGTTACGATATTTTAATCCTGGGGAAAAAGTTTGGTTACTACTTCCTCATGATGACAATAAACTTTTGGTTTCATGGCAGGGTCCATTTGTGATCATTAAACGGGTCACGGATGTTGATTACGCTATAAACATAGCGTAGGAAAATTAAAACTTTCCATGTCAATATGCTGAAATTGGCAGTGGAAAGACCACAAGAGTTAATTTCCATAATTAACTCTGTTTCTGGGTCTTCAGCTCATATTTCTTCTTTCGCATTAGTGAATGATGAAGATACTACATCTTCGATTCCTCTACAGTTTTCTTTACCATCTTTACAAACTTCTGAATCTTGGAAGGATGTCACAATTTCTTCGACTTTGTCATCTACACAACAAAGTCAAGTTCAAGAAATTCTTCTTTCTTTTAATGATGTACTTACTGACCTTCCAGGTCGAACATCTCTGATTTCTCATGACATCATTCTGTCAGACAATCATCCTATTACATTAAGACCTTACCCTATTTCTCTACATCACAAAGATAGGGTTGAGAAGGAACTGAAGGATATGATCAAATTGGGAGTTATATCTCCATCAGAATCACCTTATGCTTTTCCTATGGTAATTGTGAAAAAGAGGGATGGTTCGCTCCGTATTTGTATTGATTTCAGACGTCTTAACAGTATCACAATTAATGACGCTGAACCAATGCATTTGTTGGACGACCTACTTTCTCAAGTTTCACAAGCAACTTACTTTAGTAAATTAGATCTGTCGAAAGGATATTGGCAGATCCCTCTTACAGAACATGCCAAGCCTTTCACCGCCTTTACTACTCCATTTGGATTGTTCCAATGGAATTACATGTGCTTCGGCCTTGTAAACGCGCCTGCGACATTTGTGCGCATGATGCGCCGCCTTCTGGGCGATAGAAAAGATGTCATCACATACATTGATGACATCTGTCTATTTCACAACTCATGGGAAGACCACATTACTGGTTTGTCTTCTCTACTTCTTACACTACAACAAAATGGTTTGACTGTAAGACCTTCTAAGGTCCAGATAGGTTGTCGGGAGATTACATTTCTGGGTCACCGCATAGGTAACCACAGATTACATCTTGACGACAATACAGTCAAGCGCATACTAGATATTGCTACCCTATCATCGAAGAAGCAAGTGAGAAGCTTGTTGGGGTTAGTTAATTATTACCATAAATTTATACCACACTTTTCACAGATTTCTGCTCCTTTGTCCGGATTGCTGGCCAAAGGTAGTCCAAAAAAAATTTATGGACACCGCAATGTGAAGAAGCTCTGATTAAGATAAAGAATTTATTTAAGAATCCTCCTATTCTATTATTACCAAATTTACATGTGCCATTTGTGATTCAAACAGATGCTTCGAGTTGCGGAATCGCAGGATATTTGCTTCAGTGCTATGAAGAAATTCTACATCCATGCTTGTTTGTATCACGCAAGCTTACACCTGCTGAACAAAAATATGCAACAGGCGAGCGCGAGCTTTTGGCTGTGGTCTGGTGCCTGGAGAAACTGTCTAAATATCTGATCGGGAAGAAGTTTTATATTCAGACAGACCACAGCCCACTTACTTTCATTACTACCAGAACAATGCGTAATGCGAGAATACATAGATGGTTCCTATTACTACAGGAGTTCGCATTTACCATCATACCGATTTCTGGAACAGTTAATAATCTCGCGGACTTGTTATCTAGAAAGTTTTCTTCACAGGACACAGGATTGAATATGACTTTGTCTTTTGGGCGTGACCAAAGTTGACTATATGTATATGATTTTGTAATTGTCATTTCTAATGATGAGTGTTAATTTAATTATAACATACTTAATGATGGATAACATTCATAGATCATAGTCGGGTACATCTTCGCCACCACTCTCACACGTGCCACGTTCGGGAGCAAGGGGGATGATGTTGAGGATTGTTTCGTGGTTGCAGGCATGTGAATGGTTGCAAACATTCGCATGATTGCACCACGAACCACCTCAGCTGAATGAGTACTGGAAAATCGTGCAAATCGATGTATGACGCGTCAAGCCTTGTAACCGCAGTCTATGTCTGGCCGTAGCGTCGTCCAGCAGTGTTTCAAAAGTGTGGCAGAGCCACTTATGGATTGTGTATAATGTGTGGCATGGCCACTGATTAAGGATATGTATATTAAATGGTATACCCATTGTGAATTATAAATAGCGTAAATCCGTATAGATCATGCTGGGAAAGCAATCAAGTCAAATGTATAGGACCAGAGAGTCCAAAGTATAATCGCGAATATCGGAGGATACGTTCGCAAGTGAAGTTATATATACGGCAGTTAAAGCCTGGCGAGGAAAGCCAAAGTATTGAATAAGTAGACATAGACGGAATATATGGATATTAAATAAGGATATCACGAGTATTAATAAGTGATAATAATTCCAAGAGACGGATTGGAAAGAGTTAGTTGCAGACTCTAAAACGCTATAGAATTAACGGTTAACTCAGACGTGCAATGTCTGTAGGATGAACATTGAGTAGATCCTAGAACTATGTTTAATGCCAAGTATTAATTGTGTGAAACGTTCTGTATTCATTTGGGAAAAAGGACATGTATTAAATATTCAGTCGTCAATGGAACTTGTCTTAATTGCCTGAATTATTCAAGTTCAACTATGTGCTGTGACTGTTGATGTAACCCTTGCAAGGTCAGTCCAGACTATCATATTTATCTACAAGATTAATCATAAAACTAATACACACTGCTGGAGAATTAATATGAAGTAATGAACGACACTGAATTAAATAATAATAATTGAATCACACAATAACGGCTCAAAATCTGCAATTGAACTATAAGCCGAAATAGTAGAGATGAATATAATACCTAAAGAATTATTGACGAGCAACCCAATAATTCACGTCCAACGGGGCTGTATCTGGTAAGGATAACTAACAACAGATTCCCATAATATCAGAAGACAGTACGACCCGTAACATCTGGTGTCAGTCCCGTAACACAGGGGAAGCTGAGAAATAGCTCTGTATACATGAAAATTCCTTGGGAGAGCCCAGAACCAGAGCCCAGTATTTTAGCTTTGCATATTTGGACAGCCCTCCATCCGTAGGGGAATGAACGATTCTTCCTCCTAGCTTCGGACCAGATGTGATAATCCTTTAAATGGCAACCAAGCTGGAGATACTAAAGCTCACTACTTCAACTCAACACATTTCAGAATGGCAGAAAAGCCACAAGAGAAGCCTAGGTCTATAATGTAGATAATACCAAGGAGCTTTCAACTTGATATTGGCTGCAAAAGAGTGAGAAACTCAGCAGCTCTAGTTAAACAACAAGAAAGTAGTGTGTCAACTATGTTGTTCTATGGATCTCAAAAAACAAGAAGAAAGAATGCAGCCACTGCTATTTCAGGCTTATAAAAGGGCAACAAATATAAGAATCGGACAAATTCCAGTAGAACAAGAGATGAGAACAAGAGGACTCACTGATGAAACCTACTGACAGACCTTGTTCTGGAATGCCCATAATAAGAGAAGCAGGGACAAACCAAAAAACACATGAAAAAAATACCTGGAGACAGATATTAAAGTGACCATGACCTTAGCTTATGGCGTAGGAGAACTTGTGATATGTTGGTTGAAGGCCTGTACTCCTTGGGCAGCTCAAGGTTAATGAATGAATATTGTAAGTTTGAGCATGGGGCTGTCAGAATGAATCATCATGTCAGGTTGAGAATGGGGCTATCAATAAGCAAAGGGGGGGCCACCTGCAGTGATGGCTCTTGCTCATTAAGGAGCTAAAAAGGAAGAATAATAAGAGTTGATTATCCTAACCTCCTTTTTTGTTCATAATTTAATGGTTTACCTCTGTAAGAAGTTACGCTGTAAGCACTGAAGTCATTTATGAAAGAAGGTAATGGGGTCTCTGTAATACAGTACTGAGGTTTATTGAATCAGTAGTTCAAGGGGGCGCTATTTTCCTCAAAGGGGTTTACATAAATAAGTAAATAAATAAATGAGACTTTAAAAAAAAACCCACAGAAATGGTTATTTTTTTTTTTTTTTTTTTTTTTGCGTTCGCCCGCTAATACTCGAGGCGAAATCTCAGGTTATTATTTTTTTTTTATGTCTAACCTGACATTGATTTTACGTGAGTATCCCTTTATTTCTTGTACAGAGACAGGTGTCCCTCGCCATTCAGGCAAATACTCGCCGATTTCGGAGGTACCCATTGCAGCTGGGTCGGCTCAGGAGCCGCCAGTCCCTGGTCGACGACACTCCTTCAAATGTCCTCGCCAGGTCTCGAGTTAATCCAGTCCAAATCCCGGTCGACGAAAAATCCTCAAATGCCGTCGCCCGGGTTTGATCCTGTATCACCCGGTCGCCAGAGCGGTGTTGTAACCACTACGCTAGCGCGGCTCCCAGAAATGGTTATGAAGTTTGCATTAAAATTACACTTGACTTGATAGCTCAAACTATGAGTTTGGCGAATGATGCAACACTGCAGGATGATGAATATTTATGGTTCACACTCATGCCTCTAGAGCATCAGAAACCTCTATCAGATCCTTTGTTACATAAGATGATAAAGCTGATTATAGAAAAGATAGCTGGAATTATAATTATGATCCGACATTAACATTCTGAACTATAAGGTAACACTGAATTTTTCCAATATGTTAAGTATTCTAGTAAAATAGTGTTTTCATTTGAATTTCATTGAAGAATATAATGCAGCGTTCATTTAGCGCAACCAGTCAAAACTATGTTTAATCTCAGGTCAGATAATTAAAAAGTGCACTGTACTGTGATTTTTTAAATTATGTGCAGAATCATTACCTTAACAATTCTAAGTAACCAACAACGAATTTTAAAAAATTAACTACAATGCATAAACAAATTAGGACACCTTAAAATTCACTCACACATGAACAATACAAAATTTCTTCCATAACAAATAAACAAACTGTTTAAATGTCAAAGGCATTATCTAAGATTACTGTTACCCTTGACCGAGATTAAACATTTCACACAAATATGGTCAAAGTTAACAGCATTTCAGGTTGTAACAATGTGTTTTAGACTGCAGCCTCAAGCACAACCTCACATTTGTTGCCTCTTATGACATGCAGGAGGCAGCACTGGTGCATTCTTTCCCTGACCCTTAAAGACCCATGGAAACCGTATGAGGTGTAAATATATGCTAACACTTACTATTTTCAGCGATTTAGTTGTGTTCTATTGTTTCAGATTTTATACTGTTCAGTTCGAGATTCTACATTTATGGACTGCTCATCTACACTTAACAAGCTAAGTTCTTTTTTCAAGCATATTTTAAAGACTTAGTTAAACTAGCATGCGACTGGTGCAGTGGTTAGAGCTCTAGTCTCACATGAAAAAGGTGCCGGGTTCGATTCATAATGAGTATCTGACTTTGCTATTGGGTTGGGGAAGGAAAAGGCAACAAGAAAGGGAACTGGTCACCCCACCTCTCAATCCTGGGCCTAGTATAGTGAAGTCTCTAACATGTCACTTTCCTATGGCAGTATTTGCTATGGGACTACCTTTTATTACAGTTATAATGAGGAGCGAGCAGTAATTTGCTCTATCTTAATATCAGGTAGTTAAGCTTTTCTTACATGGAAAGATTATGAAAGGAGGATGGTACTGGACATACAAAACACCACTTATCCTCTTCATGTATATCCTTGTAGCAGTTTAACTAAATTGCCAATTACTAGTATTATTCACTGCTTTATTCTACCTTCCATGTGTATGTTCTACAGAAGTTTCATGAGTTTTGTGAAACAGCTTAACCAAAGGTCATAATGCCTTCATAACAAACCAAAAAAAAAACAGCAAAACTGAAAAAAAAAATAGAAGCCTGAAAGCTAAAGCCCTGCATGTAAGCTGCTTGATTTGATTGATGTAGGCAATATGCCCCAGCCAGGGCTTTCAAACAGCATAAGCTCACTATAGGAGACAAAAGATCAATAATTCAAGAGCCACTTACACTGAGTAGGGTTAAAGTAAGGCCTGTTTTCTCTAATCAAATCTTGCTCACAGTAATGAACAACACAGCAATCTCTCCCTCTCTCTCTCTCTCCTCTGTATCTACACTTTTTCACTTTCTGTTAACCACCCCTATTCACACTTTTTGTGTCATACACAGTCTGAAAAGGTTATGTATTTCTAACAATAAAAATTAACTGATTCACATAAAGACAAAGAACAGGGTTCATAGCAAATTTCTTCAAGCATTTTCCAGGCTTTTTCCAGGTTTTTCCAGGTCCAGCACGTGATTTTCAAGGATGGGAAACTCTAATATTTTCCTCATCTAATTTTCTCAGATATAATTATCACTTTGCTGATCAGCAATCTGGAGCATTACCGTCTCCCATTACCAAGGGTGTTTGCAGATTTCTTTAAAAAGAACTTTTTTTTTTTTAATTCATAAAAGATTGAAAAACAGACATCTTTTCCAAGTTTTTAGTGAATTTGTTCAACATCAGCGCAATAAAATGTTAGTGACATGGATGGTAATGAATAAAATAAGCTTGATTGACGTATTGATTTAACGATTAACCACGTATATCAACATAAAAGGCTAATAAAATTGGAATAAAATGTTTTAAAAAAAACTGTATTTTTCGTGTTTGTCTTTTTTGAATGTATTCTGTGTCTGTGGCATCTGACAATGAGCGTTTGTAAATGTTTGAGTAGTTAAGTACCTCTAGTTGGAGTCTGAGCTGCTTTTTTCATTAACTGGGGTTGAAGTTGTAGCTGTAGGCCTCTGCAAGAGTCTTTGTCAACGATCCACGTTGATAATCCTTGACTGTGTGGTATAACTTGAAGCAGGGTATCAGGCATAGAGGTACATTGCAATCTGGGCAGTACATGCAAGTCTGGCTTCTGTTCCCTGCAGCCTTACACACTTTACAGTCTGGTTTGTACCTTGCCCTTTCATATTTATCAATGAAGTGGTGCTCAGTAAGTCATGTTGTTTTGAAGGTGTCACATTGCGTCGAAGAATAGCAGGTTCAATTTTTTTTTTTTTGTACACCCGCTAATACTCGAGGTGAAATCTCAGGTTATTATTAATGTCTAAACTGACATTGATTTTACGTGAGTATCCCTTTTTTCTTGTACAGAGACAGGTGTCCCTCGCCATTCAGGCAGATACTCGCCGATTTTGGAGGTACCCATTAGAGCTGGGTCGGCTCAGGAGCCGCCAATCCCTGGTCGACGACACACCTTCAAATGTTCTCGCCAGGTCTCGAGTTAATCCAGTCCAAATCCCGGTCGACGAAAAATCCTCAAATGCCATCGACTGGGTTTGATCCTGGATCACCTGGTCGCCAGAGCGGTGTGGTAACCACTACGCTAGCGCGGCTCCTAGCAGGTTCAATAAGAGTCATACTGACATCCTAATCTTCGCTTTGATCTTTTTTTGTAGAGTTGGCAGTGTTGTAGGTTATATGCCCATTGACCAGGGCAGTTTCAACTAAGAAATAATATAAAAATAGGATCTGTGTGGGTAGGGGTAGCTTGCACCTAGTTGGCTGAAGTTTCCACACCTCCCATACTTTTGCTGTATTTTTCTGCAATCACTGGCTTCTGAATTGTTCTGCCCTAAAGAATTTGTCTTTCTAACTGTCTTGTTTATATTATCATTGGAGTGAACAGTGGATATAAGGTTAAATCTTTTCGTATCATGCCAGGTGACTGTCGGCATGCCTTATCTTCTGTCGCACAAAACACAGGATGATTTGTCTTTTTCAATTTGAGTTGTTTTTTCTTCAGTGCTACAGGAAAATGCTTCCTATTTTCCGCTACTGTTCCAAATGCACCAATCTGAATTTCAGGTCTTGAAATAAAGCTGAAGGCTGAATCAAAACTATCACAGAAGAGAATATGTCCCTTGTTGCATATGAAATTTGAATTAAAACTATGGTGACTTTTCACTGAAAAAAAAAAAAGAGTCCAAATAATCTCAGCTCTCAAGAGTTTTTTTCCTTGGTCACAAATAATGTCACATCTGTAGGTCTCCTAGTAGTGTTAGTTTAAAAAAAAAAAAAAAGGAACACAAATAACTTACGAGTAGGACTAAGCTATGTATATTTACCAATTCAAAATTCTAAACGCATACATAATAGTCAAACAATATTTAACTAGAACAAAAGGTAATATATATAGTAATTGGGAGGGTAATACTTATGATAAGTGAAAATCTATTAAATATCTAACTGGAGACCTTTCCCCCCCCCCCCCCCCCCTACTATTTTTGTTGGGTTTGTTTTCGTTTGTTTGTTTAGATTTTTATTTAAAATTTAATTAAATCTTTTTTAAAAATTTTAAATAACATAGGCCTATCCACAAAATTGCTGATTTTCATTTATCCTAATTACCGTGATTTGACAGATGTGATGCCACTTTCGTGTATCGGCGATTATTCATGTTATCTGAAATTGAAAACATGTAGGCCTAGGCCTATCCTAATTAGCCTATAACCCTTCAGAGGTAGAACGGGATAAGTCTTTTCATCATAAATATAATAAACTGGACTTATTTAAATAGGTTTTATAAATGAGATAAACGAATTTATTACTTACGACGAGTGCTAAAAATAAATCTGCGTTTACGTCGTTAACGCAAAGCGCCGAAAACTTCTGGAAATGGATTTAATGCGCAAAGGGAAGTAAACATTTTACGGTAACTTTGCGCAAAGGGAAGTAAAAATTGTACGGTAACTTTACCATTTTTACTTCCCTTTGCGCATTTCCAGAAGTTTCGGCGGTTTCGTTTTCGGCGCTTTGCGTTAATGGCGTAAACGCTGATTTATTTTTAGACACGTCGCGTCTGTTGTTGCGAAAAATACCATCAATAACCAAAAAATGGACACAAAGTAACGAACTTTCGATTTCGTATTATTTTTCAAGGTCCGATGCGGAAAATTCAAGGCTTATAGCCATTTTTCCAGGCTTTTCAAGGCCTGGAATTTTTTTTTTCGTTTTCCAGGTTTTTCAAGGTTTTTCCAGGTCGCTACAAACCCTGAAAGAAAGAATAGTACTACTGTTCACACAAGCATGTCGTGTACAAGGTGACTAATATGAGGTTATATACTGGGGATGGCAACCTCATCATGTAAAACAAACTACAGAAACCACTGCTGCAAGGTGATTCCATAAGGAGTGAACAGGAGAGTGATAACATATTCTTCTTGCCCCCATGCAGTTCCAAGTGGTCTCTGTGGAGACGGGAAAGAATAGGGATTGCTGTTCCCTCAGGCATGTATACAAAGAGATGACTAATATGAGGTTGGATACTGATCTGGCAGCCTCATGTTGTAAAACTAATTGGTTCAGAAACCACTGCTGCAAGAGCACATGAATGCTTCGGTAAAGACTTCCTTAAAGAGATCAGCTACAGTAGTTGCCCCATACTCCTTAAGGAGCCAAAAAGGTAACTGACTGAATGACAAATTTTGTTTCTGCCTCAGAAAAACATTTACGCTAAGAACTAAAAATGATTAATGACTGCTGTCTCCTGTAAACTTTTACTGAACAAACGTTAAAAACTAAAAATATATTGTTAACTTTCCCACAAATGCCTGTGATAAAAGTAAACGACAAAATGACAGGTACATCAGTTTAACATATTAAACATATTATTTCCATAACGATACATCATTAACTGATTCCGTACGCAAGATCTTTTAAAAGACGCAATGGCCGACCGCTGTGTCCGCAAGATCTTTTAAAAGACGCTGATTTATTTCGTTGTTTCTTTCTATTCTGATATTTTATACTACCCGGAATTTATCTCGAACGGAAGTAAACACATAACTGGGCAAATTTCAACAAGCTTCAACGTCTTTTATTTGCGTTTGAAGGGATTTTTTCACATTTATCTTCATCTTTAATCGTGTTTTGTCGTATCGCCATAATGGCCGAAAACACACAGGATATGTTACTAACATGTGAACAGTGAACAAACTGTGTAATCAACCATAACTTTCTTACTGTTTCTGTGTTTCTAAATGGATTACCTGCACAAAGAGAGCAGTGAAACTGTATTGTGATAACAATTTATGTTACAAGCCTTACGTAAGTCGAAGATCTGTGTTCAAAATTTCAAGTTATCTTTTTTTTCCTGTGTACATGTTATCTGTTATAACATAAACATAACATAAAATTAGCTATAAAGGCATATGGATTTATATTGTTCATCCAATGTACTTTAATTTGATATATATGTTATACCTAACTCATGATTAGACACACATTGTCAGTAAACGTAAATTATGTATGTGTAAATTTTTGGGGCTTAAAAATAATTCCGTCCAGAGCTGAAAATAATTACGTACTGAATCAGTTAAGCCTATAACAGTGTAGGAAGAATGTGCAGCATCTTCATCGAAGATAATCCTGATATTTTAACTTGTAACTGTGAACTGGCATTAATAAACTAATTTGTTTCCTCACAACTTTTTTCCCCTTCAACAACAGACATGATGGTTGCACACAGTTTTCAAACTATAAACTAAAATAAATTATAAATGACGTATGCTGTTTTTAGATTTATTATAAACAAGTCACTTTTATAGAATGCATAATGCTAACAAAAAAGACCTGCAGATGTGAATGATGATTGTAAGAATAAGGTGGGAATCTGGGAATATTTAAAAATTTAATACATAAATCACTTAATATGAAGGTATAAAAAGGATAATGATTAACTCTTTGACTCCAGACCAACGCTCTGAGCGTTGCAAAATTCAACGCGCCGTGCCAGAGCAACGCTCAGAGCGTGGTTTTTAGTTTATCACGAATAAACCCTAAAAATCGTCCGTTTAATGCAGTTCATATATTAAAACTCGTAGAA
Organism: Oreohelix idahoensis; assembly: GCA_024509875.1. Lineage (NCBI taxonomy): Eukaryota > Metazoa > Mollusca > Gastropoda > Stylommatophora > Oreohelicidae > Oreohelix > Oreohelix idahoensis. The sequence continues at coordinate 261,966 of JAMPIV010002585.1, read as the reverse complement.
TGACTTCCGCTACTATTTAAACAACTAATTTGACTGTAGTTAATAAGCACATGTGCGTGTTTTGATGTTATTATTACAATTTCTGTGAAGATTCGCATGTTTGCGTTTTTCGTTGTTATTGCTAGAGAAATATGTCACGCTTTATATTTACATTTTCTAAGTCTCCTAAGCAAATAATTGTGTCAAACTACTTTGAAACATTGCTGACATTGATGATGATTGTTTGGTAGTCACAGTTTGTTGTCAAAATACGGAATCTGTGCAGAAAAGCTAGACACACTAGATTTAGTTGATGAGTGGGCGTAGTCATATTCTGGCCGATCAAAAAGCAACAAAACTAGACCTACCGTAACATCTAACCACTAGTTCTTGGTAGAAGATGAAGCTAGGGATACTATTAAAACATTAAACAAGAGTAAAAAAGTTTTTATATGACGTTATTCTTCATTTGTTTGAAAATTACATAATGCACGATTGCATAATTTATTTTTTTCTTACAAAGGACCACAGAAAAACGTGTGAATAACACTAAATGTACTAATTGTGGCCATAAGCATGTTTTTTTTACTTTGTATGTGGATTAACTTGATGTTTGAAGACTAAAAAGAAAGTTTTATTGTCTACAACAGTAATTTGTCTTTGGTAAGATCGTATTCTACAGTTAACTTTTTAGTGTTTTTCAATTTTACATGCAAAATGTTTTAAGTATAACGAACACACTTGTGTTAATACTACCAAAGACATTATATATTACAATTCTCTATCCATTTCCCTACAGTTTGGTATATAATAAGTACATGTTCACAGAAAAAGATCAACATAAAATTTACACTAAAAGTCAGTACACTTCACCGTTTAGAATTCTTCAAAAAATAATTATGGCACAGGGTGGAAAATAATTATGGAATCAAAGAGTTAAAAGGAAAAACGTCAAGATGGCAGTTAATAGTAAACATATTAAGAATGCATAAAACAGAGATTCATATGCTCCACAGATTTAATAAAATAATAATTTTTTATTGGCAAAAAAACTCCGCCGAGGCCAGTCTCAAACCAGGTTGAAAAAGTGAGGAAGGATTCTGACTGACCTGAGTGCTTCATGCGTCTAAGGAAGTAGCAGGTAAAACCGTGAACCAGCCAGACGGCATGCATGGAGGTAGCCCCTCCACCTTGCAAAGGCAAAACAGGCCAATCACTTGTTTGCCTTAAAAACTCAATACAAGAAACGACAGAGAGAAAACTGGACTGATCTTAATAGTGAAAAACTGGAATGGATTGCGACTTATGAGTAGTCATGGAATTTTAGGGGTATTAACGGGAACGAAGAAGAGCTGGTGGAGGAGATAAGGAAGGCAAAATCAGAAATCCTGGTTCTGAGGTAAACTAAGGGACTTCTTCTTCTTTGTTCGTCCTGAAAAGGATGTTGGTTGCGTTGTGTCCGTTTACAGCAAAGCTGCGATATTTGCGCCTTTCTGCCGACACATCCGACATCAGCACGGCATTTTTTGTTTGTGCAGCCTGTTTCCAGGACCACCACTTGGAGGTGGAGTAGGGTCTTGGTCAGCTCTGGTTCGCTGACCCTGATGCAAGCAGTCTAGCTATGGGTCGCTAACTGCATTCCTCACTGTTGACGCGTCTTAGGTCCCAAACTAAGGGACAAAGTGTTATGGAACTCAATGACATTATGCTGCTCAACAGTGGAGTCCCCACAACTGAAAGAGCTAAAGGAGGTGTGGGTTGTAATGTGGCTAAACACTAAAAAGATAGCATCAAGGGATGGAACTTTGTCTCACAGCGCATTATGGTACTAAAGCTAAAAGAAAGAGAAAGCATAGTCAACACTGTCATTGTCTTCTTCTTCTTCTTGCGATCGCAACTTTGATGATTACACCGTCAGACGAGTTCTCATGATGAATTCGACTGTTGTTTGAAGTTCCTCTTTAACTCCATATAGTTTTGAGTTTAGTGTTGAGTCATTGGGCCAGTATATCTTTCTTAACTGGTCATACAGAGGACAGTCCTGTAGAACATGCTCAGCAGTTTGTTCGTTTAATCCACATGTGCACAGTGGTGAAGCAGACAATCGTAGCTTGTGCATGTGTTTATTCAGTTTGTTATGCCCTGTCCTGAGTCGAAAAATAGTTGTCTGTCCCTGCCGGTCGAGAGTGTGATAGTCGTCTTTGGGTTGGTTCTGTTCTCTTCTGATAGTCTGGATAGCTCTCTTTTTCTCAAAGTATGTGACTTCATTATCTTCTTGTTCACATTCTCCTCCCTTTTTTGCAAGTTTGTCTGCCTTTTCATTTCCGGGTACACCACAATGAGATGGTACCCACTGAAGTATGGTTCTCTTTTTGGCAGCTACCTTGTTTAGTTCATTTCTCAGATGCGGGAGTTTACCACCCTTGAGAGCTTGCAGGACAGACAGTGCATCTGTGAGGATGACTACCTGGTGGCAGTCAGAGTTGGTGTTATAAATCATATTTGCAGCTTGCTCTAGAGCTTGAACCTCAGCTGTATAGTTGGAACAGAATTTACCAGTGGGAATGTGCCTAGTCTCATAGTGGTTGTCAGGATATGAGATAAAGATACCGGCACCTCCATTCCTAACAGCATTAGTTGCTGATCCATCTGTATAGGCATGTATCCATGATTGATCGGGATAGCTTTCTTGGATCATACTCAATGTAGCAGTTCTTCTTCTTCTTCTTCTTGCGATCGCATCTTTGATGATTACACCGTCAGACGAGTTCTCATGATGAATTCGACTGTTGTTTGAAGTTCCTCTTTAACTCCATATAGCTTTGAATTTAGTGTTGAGTCATTGGGCCAGTATATCTTTCTTAACTGGTCATACAGAGGACAGTCCTGTAGAACATGCTCAGCAGTTTGTTCGTTTAATCCACATGTGCACAGTGGTGAAGCAGACAATCGTAACTTGTGCATGTGTTTATTCAGTTTGTTATGCCCTGTCCTGAGTCGAAAAATAGTTATCTGTCCCTGCCGGTCGAGAGTGTGATAGTCGTCTTTGGGTTGGTTCTGTTCTCTTCTGATAGTCTGGATAGCTCTCTTTTTCTCAAAGTATGTGACTTCATTATCTTCTTGTTCACATTCTCCTCCCTTTTTTGCAAGTTTATCTGCCTTTTCATTTCCGGGTACACCACAATGAGATGGTACCCACTGAAGTATGGTTCTCTTTTTGGCAGCTACCTTGTTTAGTTCATTTCTCAGATGCGGGAGTTTACCACCCTTGAGAGCTTGCAGGACAGACAGTGCATCTGTGAGGATGACTACCTGGTGGCAGTCAGAGTTGGTGTTATAAATCATATTTGCAGCTTGCTCTAGAGCTTGAACCTCAGCTGTATAGTTTGAACAGAATTTACCAGTGGGAATGTGCCTAGTCTCATAGTGGTTGTCAGGATATGAGATAAAGATACCGGCACCTCCATTCCTAACAGCATTAGTTGCTGATCCATCTGTATAGGCATGTATCCATGATTGATCGGGATAGCTTTCTTGGATCATACTCAATGTAGCAGTTCGTTTTTGCAGATCATTATACTCACATCCACTTGTGAGACCACTGACTGATGTATTAATTTGGAGGGCACTGCTGGCCTGCTCCCATGGTACAGGGTATAGGGTGGGCTTCAGTGGTGTTGTCTTCATGGATAGGTCTTCTTGATGCTGTCTTATAAGTCTTTTTCCCCGATGCACAAAGCTGCTACGCTTTAGACGTCCCAATGCCAGATCATCTAGTCTTGCCTTCATTGGGTGCGTTGGCATACTGTTGTACTTTTCCATCTGGATCATGGTTTTTGTGTCTCTTCTATGGGACAATGTCTGTAATCCAGCAACCTTCTGCATCTCTGTTATTGGTGTAGTTTTCATGGCTCCTGTAATGAGCCTGAGAGCTTGATTTTGCACCTTGTCCAAGGACTGCAGATGTGAGTTAGCAGCTGATGACCATGCTGCTGAGCTAAACTCTAAGTGTGGTCTTATTACTCCACTATAAATCTTCTTTAGATTTCGTTCATTTGCTCCCCAGTTGGTACCTGCCAATTTTCTGAGTATGCCTAGTCGTCTTCGGGCCTTTCCTTCTGCATTTTCAATATGCTTATTCCATGTAAGCCTTTGGTCAAATGTCACCCCAAGATAGGTGGGGTAGCTTTCTTCCTTGATAACGGTTGTCCCTAGGTGTATGTTAGCTGATTTGTCCTTGGGGGCGAGGGAGAACAGTGTTGTGGAGGTTTTGTCTGTGTTTATTGTGATAAGCCATTTCTCTGCCCATGACACTAGCATGTCTGCTGCCCGCTGCATTCTATAATTTGCTGTGGTGACATTTTCATCAGCGCACCAGAGTACTAGGTCATCTGCATATAAGGCAGCTTTCACTCCTGCAGGGAGATCTTTCACCAGGTCATTGATGTAAACAAGGAAGAGTGTAGGGGAAATTACTCCTCCTTGAGGTACCCCCTGATGGAGCAACACTTTTCTGCTCTGCAGACCGTCAAGAGTGACTCTAGTTCTCCTGTTATGCAAGTATGACTGGATCCATTTCATCATGTTGCCTTGGATTCCACCTCTCCCAAGTTTTGCAATGAGGCCATCTTTCCACACCCTGTCAAAGGCCTGCTTGAAAATGTAGCAGTTCGTTTTTGCAGATCATTATACTCACATCCACTTGTGAGACCACTGACTGTTGTATTAATTTGGAGGGCACTGCTGGCCTGCTCCCATGGTACAGGGTATAGGGTGGGCTTCAGTGGTGTTGTCTTCATGGATAGGTCTTCTTGATGCTGTCTTATAAGTCTTTTCCCCCGATGCACAAAGCTGCTACGCTTTAGACGTCCCAATGCCAGATCATCTAGTCTTGCCTTCATTGGGTGCATTGGCATACTGTTGTACTTTTCCATCTGGATCATGGTTTTTGTGTCTCTTCTATGGGACAATGTCTGTAATCCAGCAACCTTCTGCATCTCTGTTATTGGTGTAGTTTTCATGGCTCCTGTAATGAGCCTGAGAGCTTGATTTTGCACCTTGTCCAAAGACTGCAGATGTGAGTTAGCAGCTGATGACCATGCTGCTGAGCTAAACTCTAAGTGTGGTCTTATTACTCCATTATAAATCTTCTTTAGATTTCGTTCATTTGCTCCCCAGTTGGTACCTGCTAATTTTCTGAGTATGCCTAGTCGTCTTCGGGCCTTTCCTTCTGCATTTTCAATATGCTTATTCCATGTAAGCCTTTGGTCAAATGTCACCCCAAGATAGGTGGGGTAGCTTTCTTCCTTGATCACGGTTGTCCCTAGGTGTATGTTAGCTGATTTGTCCTTGGGGGCGAGGGAGAACAGTGTTGTGGAGGTTTTGTCTGTGTTTATTGTGATAAGCCATTTCTCTGCCCATGACACTAGCATGTCTGCTGCCCGCTGCATTCTATAATTTGCTGTGGTGACATTTTCATCAGCGCACCAGAGTACTAGGTCATCTGCATATAAGGCAGCTTTAACTCCTGCAGGGAGATCTTTCACCAGGTCATTGATGTAAACAAGGAAGAGTGTTGGGGAAATTACTCCTCCTTGAGGTACCCCCTGATGGAGCAACACTTTTCTGCTCTGCAGACCGTCAAGAGTGACTCTAGTTCTCCTGTTATGCAAGTATGACTGGATCCATTTCATCATGTTGCCTTGGATTCCACTTCTCCTAAGTTTTGCAATGAGGCCATCTTTCCACACCTTGTCAAAGGCCTGCTTGAAGTCGACCCAGATCGTTAGGACCTTTTTCTTCTCCTGGAAGGCATCTTCTATTGCTTGAGACAAGTAAGTAACTTGGTCTTCTATACTGTAGCATTCTCTAAATCCAGCTTGTTCCGGCACCAGGATCTGCTCAGACTCTAAATACCATTTCAATCTGTGGTTGACTATTCGCTCCATAGTCTTCCCAACACAGCTTGTGAGACTGATTGGCCGGTAACTTGCAGCCTCGGTCTTACATTTCCCTTTCTTTAGTATGGGTATTGTGATGGCTTCTCTCCATACTTGGGGTACCGTTCCTTTCAACCAGCTGTGGTTGAATATCTCAAGCAGTTTTGTCTTTGCTGCTGAGCTCAGATTTACTAGCATTTCGTTGCTGATTTTGTCTGGGCCGGGTGACTTTTGAAACTTAAGCTTGGAAATAGCCTTCTGTAGTTCTCCTAGTGTGATGGGTTCCCTCATTGGGGCAGGAGTATCTGTCTGTCCCATGGTTGCCAGTATTTCTTTTCTTATCTCTCTCTGATGGTCTATGTTAATGGGTAAGTTGCTTTCTGAACTGTATCTTCTAGCAAACAAGTCTGCAGCTTGTTTTCCTCTGAAAAGTTTGCCACCTTCATCCAATGTGATAGTCTGCCTTGGTGAGGAATGCTCTTCATTTAGAGACTTGACTAATCTCCAAAGTTTCCTGCCGTCTTTCTCAAGGTTCAGCGATGCCGTTTTAGTTCTCCAGCTTTTCCGCTTTTCTTCTAGCTTTGTTCTCTGAAACTCTGCTACAGCCTTTTTCCATTTGTTGTGAGTTTCAAGTGAAGGCTGAGACTCTGCGTCCTTTCTAGCCTTGTCCATAGCTTCCTGACGTTCTTGGAGTGTGCTGGACCAGTATGGTATGTAGTTACGCCGGCATCCTTTGGGAATGGTTTCTTTTGCAGCTTGTAGTATGCATCTGTTGAAGTCTTTTACCACTTCATTAATGTCTCTGTTCTGTACCTTGAGGGTAGACAGCAGCGTGTTCACCTGATGCCTGAATAAACCCCAGTTGGCTTTTTTGTAGTTCCATCTTGTAATGGCTGGGCCTGTACTGAGAGTTGCACTCTGGACAGTAAGAAAGATTGGGCGATGGTCGCTTCCCCCTAGTTGGTCTCCTACTTCTCTACTAATAGATCCAGCTATATCTGGTGTGGAGAAGGCAAGATCTGGTGTTGAGTTGTGTGCCATCCTCTGGAGTAGAAGGTAGGAGTATCTGTGGCATTATTGACTAGGATTAGGGAGTGATCATCTTGCCAAGTTTCAACCTCTTCACCTCTGTGATCCAGATGGTTATAGCCCCAGCTCTGGGAGTGGCTATTAAAGTCTCCAACTGCTATAAAGTTGGTGGCTGGTACCTGTATAGAGCTGAGACTCAGGGGTTTGTTGTTCGGACAGTAATAGTTCAGGAGTTCTATTTCCATCTTGTCTACCTTTATCTGCAACAGCTGATATTCTGCTCCATCCATGAAGGTTTTCCTTTCGTGTGCAGGAATGTTATTCCTTACAAGAGTAAGTACTCCTCCTTTTCGTCTATCTTGTCTGTCGGATCTGAAGCATTGATATCCCCTTATTTTAAAGGTTTGATCTGCTTTCAAGTGAGTCTCTTGGATACAGCAAACACTGACTTGCTTCTCATACAAGATGTTTTCCAGCTCTGTCTTTTTGCTGTATCCAGCCTGCTTGCTGTTCACTCCCTCTGCATTCCAGTGCATCATGACAAGTGGCACTCTGGGTTTCTCTTTTTCTGTTTTGTTTTGGTCAGTAGTTCTCCTCCGCCGTCTGTTGACTCCACAAGACGGTCTAGAGGGTCCTCCAGTAGCTGAGGGTGGGCTCTGTCGAGGCTCAGAGCCCGGCACTGCACCTGCCTGGTGGAGCTCCACAGGGCGAGCACCAGAACGAGATTTATTTGACGGTGTACTCTCCATAGAAAAAAAAAAAGCGAGTTGCATGATACTGTGGTTTCCGGTGCGCCTTCTGGCCCAGTATCTACGACTTTAGCACCTGTTCAACGGGAGAGTGGGCTCATCCCTAATCTGTTTATGTTCCCAGTAGTAGACTATTCGCAAGCAGCCTGGGGGTGTCACTGCTCTGCGCGGACCTTGTTTACCGAGGCGGCGTCCGAGCTCGTATGGTGAAAATATGGTTGCGTTATCTTCAAAATAGCCCTGTCTTTCCCGTGGCTTTTCTGCCATCCTGCAACTTTGAGTTAGGGAGTTCTGAGCTCCAGTCTCTTTCCCAGGCATTTTATCCTGGCCTGGCACGCATACAGAGGACCCCACTTCTGGTTCTAAGTTAGCAGTTGGGGATAGGTGGGGTAGCACACTGTGCATTCCCCGTCATCCAGGGGGCTCTCCAACTATGCAGAGCTTGCACAATGCTGTGCTCTGGTTCTGGGCTCTCCCAAGGAATCCTCACGTCCTGCACAGAGCCACTTCCCGATACCCACCACCTGCCAACCCTCCATTGTAGAAATCTCCTGCATGCGGCCATCCAGTCAAGAGCCAGTATTAAGTCTGGTGCCCAAGTGATCCCCCCAAGCTCAGTGTGCAATGCTGGGTTCTCATCATGCTGCAACACAGGAGGGATTGTGATGCTCAGCCATCTCTCTCAATTCTGCACCGATAAGTGACATCGGGGACTTAACTTTGCCTCAGTACTGGGAGGCCCCGTTTCCGGGTACACCACACACAGCCAATTGAGGCAACGGTCGCCATGGGCGTGATAGACGACAAACAGTGAAGAATGAGGCAAGAAAGCATTTAACCCATGAAGTGGGGGTGGATTGGTGCAGACCAGAGCATGTACCACTCGCCGGTGGGTTCTGCATCTACACCTATAGGGTTCCACCCACTCCTCAGCCCATTTAGTCTGGCCCCTCACCCAGGACCTGTCCGGCTTGGGTGACCCTGCCAGGAGTAAAACTCCCGCCGGCATAGCTCCCGGGATCATTGAGGCGCTCAAGCTCTCCAACCACGGCAAGGTAGGCTTACATGTGGAGAGACTGTCATTGTGTATGGGCCAAATGAAGATGAGCAAGATGAAGTCAAGAATTCTTCTAGCTGCTTCAAAATACAGTGGATGACTGCCTGGATGAAATCATCCCCCTTGGAGATTTCAATGTCAGAGTTGGAAATGACCATACTAGATGGGTTGGAGTTATTGGTAGATATAGAGAGGATACACTGAATGACAATGGAAAGTGACTCCTTAGATTCTGCACTGAGCAAAACCTTGTCATTATGAACAAAGTTCCCCCATAGGCGCATCCATGACCACACACCAGATATGAACCCACAAAGAATGAGAAATTAGTGATCGACTATGCCATTGTTTGGAAGAGCTTATTCAAGTATGTACGGGATGCTGACTGTCACAGCGTTATTTCGCAGTGCATCTAATGTCTTGTGTTTGGTGAAAGCCAGTCGGGAGAGGCCGAGTGTGGCGCTGGCTTTGCACGCCACCTGCCAGAGGATAAATAGGATTTTGGTGCTGATGAGTGCTGCACGATAGTGATTTGTCGATATGTGTATTGCGCACATGACGTGAGCAGTTTTTGGAGAAAAGATGGACGAGCGTGTGTTGACCCTGAATGGGCGGCTTGTGTGTGTGTTCTACCCAATGGTAGAAATATGGTAAATGTTAAAAGAGAAGTGTCTTGAAACATATTAATGTTTATTAAATACAACTAAAGGTAGGAAGAGGAATGAGGTAATGTTTATATGGACCTACGGATTATGGAAGTTGCTGAATCTACCTAATTATGAATGCCGTGTAATGATGTATTGTCTACGTGAATAAATAATGGAATGTTACTAAAGTATCCAGCTGTTATATTGATCGTTGTGTGGAATCTTCGAGTTATAGAAGTTATCATTAATGAACTATTGTGGCTGTCCTGAACTTTGTGGACCTATGATATATAAACCTAGACACAGTACAAAACGAGCATAAACAATCAACTGAAGAATATAAACTTATAACGCCACACCGAGGTTAGCCGAACTGGTGGGCCATGTGACTACCGGAAGTCGGGGGAAAAAGGGCGCAAAAATTAGTCAGTGAGAAGCTAGCCTTGTCCGGGAAGGACAGGTTTTCCCTTATGCCAGCGAGATCGCTGTGTGGTTTATATTGTAGACTGTAAACTGAGTGCCTGCCATATTTTCGGACCTTGGTGATAATTACGTTGTGAAGTCTAGAGCAGTGTAGGGTCTAGATTGTATTATCTACCAGCCGTGGTTCGATAAGATGTCGGTGATTTTGAGTGTGTCATTGTCATAGTTGTGCCGCTCAGGTGAGCGATATTCATAGCAGCCATTTGGGTGTATAGTTTGTACCTTCGTGTATGGAGGTGATAGTTTAAGCTGCTAAGGCAGGTTTACAGTGGTTTTCTCATTATTGTATTTGATGCGTTTGATGGCCGTGTGAGGCCTTATTGTGTGTGTATATTATTAAAGGGAAGTACCTGTTGAAGGTGTTTATTACTTTTGTCAGCCAGTGTTGTGTGGTCATACCCTTAGAAGGGCGAGCCTATATTTGTTATAAATCCACACAGCAGTGGTGTAACCCGTGGAGTGTTCTCCATGATAAGTGGTTCCTGACACTGACAATTAAAAGAACAACTGAAAGAGTTGCTCGGCCTAGGCAATGTGCCACTGTTAGGGAGAGGTCATTTAAGTATGTGGGGGATGCTAGAGTCAGGAGAGGGCCAGAGATTGGAAGTGATTGCTACCTAACAATGAAAAGAACAACTGAAAGATTTCCTCGGCCTAGGCATTGCCCACCATCACGCAAGGAACTAAACAATCAAACAGGAGAGATATGTATTAAGACCTACAAGCTAAGAGAGCCAGAAATTAAGACCAGGTATCAGGGGCTTACTGCGATAGCAGTGAGAAACAGAAGAACAACCCTCTGACCTAATTTCAAGGACATAAAAGCAGAAGCATGTGGTTAAGTCCAACTACGGAAGAAGGGAAAGAGGACACCTTGGTGGACAGAAGAAGTTAAGAGGAAAATGAGAGGAAAGAAAAAGTCTTGGAAACAATACTTAGATGCTAAATACACCGCAGGAAAAAAAACAGTTAAATATAGAGAAAATGTGATACTCAGAACAGAAGGTGCTAGCAGCAAAACAAATCCTGGGAAGAATTTGGAGGAAAGCTAGAAAAAAGATGCTCAAGAAAACCAGAAATTGTTCTACAAGACCCTAAAGAACACGAGGAAGGAAAAACTGTGCTTTCTTAAATTTATAAAGGACAAGCAAGACAAATTACTTACTGCCCCAAAGGAAGTAATGGAAAGAATATTTCTCAGAGCTCCTTGGTGGGGAGCAAGTTCAAGTCTCAGAAATAATAAACACTATCACAGAAGAGGAAACCAATGATGATGAAGATGGCATCAAGATGAAAGAAATGAAGGCAGCACTGGAGAAAAAAAGATCGGCAAAGCATCAGGATGTCTGTATATCACTCCACCTATGTTCCAGTCTTGACGTATCGATGCAGGTCATGGGCAATGATTACAACCCACAAAAGCCAGCTCCACAAATAAGGTATCTGAGGAAGGTGGTTGAAGTAACAAGAGACATGGTTTGCAGCCGGATGATATGTCAAGGCCTCAAAACTCAGCCCCTGCAGACGAGTACAGCAGTCCCAATTACGATGGTCTGGGCAAATCTACAGATTGGCAGAACATCGGCTCCCACGACAAATATGGGAAACTAAGAGATTGGAACCAGGCCAGGAGGAAGACAGCCGATAGGATAGTATGGCGCTCTCTCTAGCAAACTTCTACACCCCAGGGTAGAAGAGGAAGTTGCTTGACCCCAAAAGCTCCTGGGTTGCCGAACCTTTCCTTACATTTCTTTTTTTTTTTTAAATATATATATATATATATATATATATATATATATATATATATATATATATATATATATATATATATATATATATATATATATATATATATATATATATATATATATATATATATGTTTTAATGCCGACAGGAATGATCTAGTCCTAAATTTACTTAGTTTAGAGGGTTTTTTTCCCCCGCAGTCAAATAAAGATCTACCAAATCATCCACTGGGATTTACCGGCATTTCGGGATTGCCTGGTTGACAATCCTTGATGTAGGGGGTTTAAAAAACATAGGGAAGGGGGTGTGTTTGTGTGTTACGGAAATAGTAAGAGGAATCAACTGAAGCAGAAAAAAGCTGAAATGAACTGAGTAAGACTGCACAAGAATGAAGTAAAAATCCTTGTTCTCCATAAGAACAGAAATGAAACCAAAATGTGAGAGCAGCTTTTAAAAAATGACAAACGCACTGATTATTTTTTATTTAAAATAAAAAAAAAAAAGCTTCGATACCCGAGATAGAAAAGAAGCAAGGGGTGTGTGTGTGTGTGTGAGAGAGGAGATGTGTGTTTTAACAAAAGACAGACACAACAAAGAAGGGGAATAAGTGTAAAAATAGGTGCAGCTCAAGTAAAAAAAACACGTTATACCTGACTGTCCTAGCTGTTTATAGAAGCGATATTCCAAGTGTAACTGTGGGGCCCTAGACTTCATAGGTTCCTGGAGAAGTTCAGAGAATCAATATTATTACACTTAATAAATAATTAACAAAGACTATTCACTTCCTTGTTCATGCCCTATGGAGTATGAAACCAAACACTACAGATGATCCCTTGGCAGGAAGTCTGTACCTAAGCACACATGTGCTCTTGCAGCAGTGGTTTCTGTAGTAATTCATGTTATATGAGACAGTCAGCCGAACATGATGAGGCAGCAAACATTTTAAACTTAAAAACCTTTGTTTAGGGTGCACTCCACAACCACCTGCAACTTTCATATTACCTTTTGCTTTTCTATTCCACTGGTCAGCTGCCTTCAGTTTGATTCTGTTTCAGGTATATCAACAGCTTTAATAATGATGTTGTAGTTTAACCAGGGCTGCTAAGCATGTCATTTTTTGTTGCAGCCTATGGCAAGTTAAAGGATCCTTGGCATTACCTTCATTGGCGATCTAGCTTTTCTGCCATTCCAAAGCTTGTTGAGTTAAAGAGTCATGAGCTCCAGTTTCCTTCTCTGTGTTCTATCTAAATATGGAAAGCATTTAAAGGATATTTACATATAGTTTGAAGTTGGGAGGGGGGGGGGGGGTAAGTTTATGTGTCTGGCATTCCCTGCCATCCACGGGGGCCCTCCAAATATGCAGAGCTAAATAATGTACTCTGGTTCTGGAATCTCCAAAAGAATCGTCACATCCTGCACAGAGCCATTTCACAGACCCCATTGACTGTCATTTATCCATTGTGAGATCCACTAGCAGGCAGCCAACCAGGTAAAAGCCTGAGTTAAGTCTGGAGCTCAAATGATTCCTCCAAGATTAGTGTGCAATACTGGGTTCTCAACATGTTTCATCATAGGAGGAATCGTAACGCTGGGCCACTCTGGTGAGGCTATTCGATCCCTGAGCACTGGCCAGGCCAACTCAAAGGTTACTTGTTTCCAGGATACACCATGTGGAGGTGCCTGAGGGTCTTGGTTGGTGATCTAACCTTGAATTCACTCATGAGCAACATGAGTTCTTTTGCATCTCCTTTAAAGATGTAAACATAACAGACTTTTGTTGTTGTTGGTTAACTAGGGCTGCTGAGCTCATCGCTCTTTAGCAGTCAATGCCAAGCCGAAGAACTTGCATGTGTTCTGTAGCTGTTGAGTGGTGCTGTATAGAGTGTTTGTGATTGTTGGGGAGCCCGGCAATAGCTGTCGTCTCTCTGTGGAGAGTCCCGGGCAAGTGAGCAGCACATGCTGAACTGTCTCATATGGATGGGTACAGTTGCGGCAATTAGGCTCATGTGTGGGGTTTGATATAAGTGCTTGTTGAGTCTGGTGTGCTCTGCTCCTTACGTCGTAGATTATTAATGTCATTTTTGTTGGGATTGGCCATTTCTTTACACAAGGCACGTCCAGTAGACCCTTTTGCCCATCGGTTCAGCCATTCCTCTTTGAATTTGTTTTGGAGTATTCATTTAGCTGTCTGCATGTTTGCTGGAGTGTTTGTTTGGACCATGCTTTCTCCTAGTTTTGCTAGTCTGTCTGCTTTATCGTTGCCTGGTATGTCTGTGTGCCCTGGTATCCACTGGAGAGTGACTCTGATGTCGTTATTTTGTTAGCAGACTGTCAATTGTTTTGGCCAGCTGTATTACTTCTTTTTTTTCAGTTTGGAGGTATTCTTCTAAAGCCTGAAGTGCTGATTTTGAATCAGTGAAGATTATGATATCTGAGGGCATATGGACTTCTTGTTTGAATTGGCTGTCTATTGCTGTGAGTGTGGTGATTATTGCTGTAATCTCTGCTTGATAGTTGGTACAGAATTCTCCACATGGTTCGTATACTTCTAGTGTGCTGCCATTTGGGTATTTCACATACGCTCCAAGTCCAGCAATTATGGTGGCCTTGAATGCTGAGCCATCTGTGTATGCATGTATTGCAGTGCTAGGGTAGCTATCTATTGTCTCTAAAGTAGCTGTTTTAAGTATTGTTGGGTTTGTGTCTCTTGTCAGTGTGCTATCCATGAGTGTGGTTTTTATTTATGGAAGTTTTAACTCCTTTCCGGGATAAATGACTAGGTACTGTTCGATTATTTCTCGTGTCTGTGGGAGGTGGTGTTGTTCTGCTATAGTTGTTGCTACCTGCAGTGGTGATTTTTATTTTAGTCTGTCAATGGGCTTCCAGTTCTCAACCAGTTGTCTGTTTGGGTGGTCTTTTCTCATTCTTCTATAGCACTCTGTGGCTTCCAGAACAGCACGTTTACGTCGTAACAGACTTTTGTTAAAAGTGTACATCACTGAAGCCTGCAAGTCGGCTCCCCATCAGGCCTGAATCTTATTTCATTAAATGTCATGTGCAGTCTGCCTCACATCAAAACCAACAAGAAATGGAAATAGGCCATGTGCTCAGGAAGTCATGAAAATATTAACATGCAGGTTTTAGAATACAGTCAGCGGGGGGAAAAGGATGGTAAGGACCAAGGAATACATGAAGATCAACAGAAGACAAACTGAAAAGAGTGAAAATATCCTGGAATGAGGTTTTGGCAACAAGACATAACTGTATGATGAAAGAATACTGCAGAGGGTCTAGCCTCCACCAGGAACAAAACTGAAATATTTAGTTCCCTTTTTTTCATAAGAAAAATCAAATAGTCACTCCTTTTCATTTCATATGGAACATGAAGATCTAACTCATGCTTGTCACAGATTTCTTCTTTTTATTGTGGAGTCATCTTTTTCAGCTCTGCCCCGTGAAATCTCTGTTGCCTTGGCTTCTTCCAGCATTCTTCTCCAGATTCCCTTTGGAATCCCAACTCTTCATTACCCTGTGAGCTCCAGTAAAGGGCATGCCTGGTTAAATTGGTTGGTTGTCTCTTGAGGTTAAGTGTTATTCATCTCATTGTCTTTGTTTTAAATCTTCAGTTTGATAAACCAATAAAGCACATACTAAATATATAAACAAGCACGATTACATTATAATATTACACACTGAGAAATACATCACTACACAATACATAAACTAATGAATATAATGTGATGTGCCATCACAAAGTCAGATTTTTGTCTATTTTTTAAAATTCTGAAGTATTAATATCATGTGTGCTCGAGTGAGAGTGCTTGCTTCTCAACGCAAATGGAACTGGTTAAAAGCCACTGCAGTCTACCCAGCGGAAAGAAGTAGGTACCTAACTCTGCTTGTGAGTTAGGGAAGGCAACGGTAGCAAAGCACCTCATAAAGTTAAGACATAGTGTGCCGATGGTCAAGAAAATATGGGCCTAACATCATATTCCCAATATGCCTTAATGGGCGTGTAACGGGATCCGTTACCTTTTTTTTTAAATAGATGAAGTGTCTAACATGTCATTCATCTACGGCAATATCTGGTATAGGACTACCTTCACCTATGCATTAGTATCATAACAGTTTACTTTAAAATGCTTGCTTGAGGAGAACATTAAAACTGGGATAATTCAGTTAGCATGTGTTTAAGGAGAATATTCATGGATGATATTTTCTAACACAATCCAGGTTTAAAAGTTTAGTATTTTAATTATGTTTTGAAAAGGTTCACCAACTTGAAAAACATTTCAATTATATACAAGATCAGTATTGCAGCTTTTGATCTATACCATACTGAGAAGTGAAATACTCAAAATCAGTATTCTCAACCCAAATTAATGTGCTAACAATTGTCCTTTTAAATCTGCAAGCTAACACAGGCCAGACTTTGTTTTACGCATCACTAATAAATACCTCATGAATGTTGTGAAAGAAATTCAATACTTACCAACTTAATGGCAACATGTTCATTGTTGTACAGATTTTTGCCTGTAAAAGAAAAAATATAAATACAGAAACTATGGATGACAGACAATGGTTTCTATAAAAAAAGATAATCCTAATCATGGTAGGCTATGCAATGTTAAATAGCAACTAATACTTTATATATAATATAAATATTTTTTAAAATATAAGCAATAATTCAGTGTTAACAACTCTCAGACTTTGCTCTCCCGTGACCATACAAAACTCAAGATAATTATTAAGATGCTAAAATACAATGTACAACTATAGGCACTCCCAATTTATCCATTAAAAGAACAACAGAAATGGTAGGTATCCGAAATTCATTCTTCAAATGACTGAAGAGGGACCGAAGATGCAGCAAAAGAAATGAATACAGTCAGCGAATCATAGCTTGACTGCTTGCGTCAGGGTCAGCGAACCAGAGCTGACCAAGTCCCTACTCCACCTCCAAGTGGTGGTCCTGGAAACAGGCTGCATCACTTTAGTCTGCCTGAGAGAGTAGGGATCGAAGAGGTAAGACAAACCCAGTCCCAAAAAATGCCTTGCGGAAGTAGGATGTGTCGGACCGAAAGACGCAAATATTGCATCTTCGCTGTAAATGGCGACACAACGCAACCAACATCCTTTTCAGGACGAACGAGGAAGAAGAAAAGAAAATGACTGAAGTGGTTGCATCCAGTATCTAACCAAAACATTAAAATAGGTATGAAGAGTTACAATGAATAATAAATTATGTCTAGTTAGAATTTCTAACTTCCCAATGTGAGAAAGAGCTGGAAAGAAAATGACAGAGAAATGAAAAATGGCCTGTTTACGAAAGATATCAACATGGTTATGACTGGATAGCTAGTATTACAGACAGAATGTTTTTTGTGATGGTATAACATAAGTTGCATCCAACATTCAATGCTACAATTACCGACATTAACTCTTTACAGAGCCAAGGAGAAGGCCAGTTCTGCCAAGACAGAGTGAAATAAGAACCCCAAAAGACAATTATAATATTATTTTGTTTCATCATCATTATTCCCCTTTTCACTACTTATGGAGCATGCAGCCACAATTTCAGCTGGTTCCCTTGAAGGAAACTTGCACAGAAACAATCATATGCTCTTCCAGTGGTAGTTTCTGTAGCAATCTGTTTTACGTGATAAGATTGGTAGCCTCATGCACTTTGTGTTTCACCACCAGATAAATGTCAAGAATTATTTATGTAACTGTAAAACACTTTTACAATAATGGTAGTATGCAAAACAGATATTCTGATAGCAGTTATGCTCTAATCCACACATTGAATATGAAAGCACTGTGATGTTCCAACATTGTGAATGCAGATGTATTTTAATACAATAAAAATAATGCAAATGAAATCGCCTTAGTAAACTTCTGGCAAGAAATATTTTGAGATGTTACAGTAGCATAAGCGTTTCAGGATATGCTATAACAAAAGAGCTGTCTGGCCTTGCCCTTCATAGCTATTCTATTAGACCTAATGTTCGTCACGGCTGTGATTACAGCAACAATGAAAATAGTGCAAATATGAAAGAAACAGCTATATTCACACCTGGGTGAAGTAAAGACTATAATTCCACTTCTGTGTGATCTGGCAGCAAGTAGAATTAATTTTTAACTTAACTATGCTATTTGCACAACTGTTCAATAACGGCAACATCATGAGCTACAGATTGATAAGGTTAATGACCCATTATTGTTTAACGTGTACATTCTGATAGGTGGCGATCATGTCCATGATTGCTGGTTAGGTTTAAAATTATTTTTATATATAAGAAATACTACTGCTTTCTTGTGTTTTTTTTTAACATTTTTATTTGTCTTTTTTACTGTACTTATTATTTTCTATCGATCATAATGTATTGTTATTGTTAATCAGAATCAACCTCACTGCACTCAGGGCAAACCCATAGGTGCTCAGTCTCCCTCAGCAAATGTCGAAGTGTATAAATGCTAATTGTACCTGTAGCACGCTGGTTGTACATACGATTGATGCATTCTCTCTCACGTCCATCTCTGCTAGTCCCACATTTTATGCCAAACTCCAACAGTCTCAGCCTTGTTGATTCATCCATTGCAGTGTCATTATCTAGCAGGTGATCATTAATTGCCCTTAGTATCTCTCCTCTTTCAATATCCAGTGTCCCCACTATGGGTGCTTTCGAGGCCAGTCTGTCAGCTCTCTTTGCCATGTACCCCAGCACGACCAGGACAGCAGATCCACACCAGTTCTTGAAGACTTGAAAATTCTATTGATGTTTCTCTACAATATACAAATATGAAAGTGAACCTCTGTCTGTGAGGCTAATTACACCCTCATTGACTCTTGAAATCATCCACACACTTTCAGGGATTCCCCCTGTGGTGAAACTTGTTGAGACCCAGCTTTGCACACTAAGCTTGGAAAAATCACTTGAGCCCAGGCGTAACTCTTTGGCTTTGACTTGGTTGACTGTATGCAGGAGGATCTCACTGTGGACCCAGTGATAGGCGGCGGAGCTGAGAAATGGCTCTGTGCAGGATGTGACAATTCCTTGGGACAGCCCAGAACCAGAGCACAGTATTTTAGCTCTGCATAGCTGGAGAGCGCCCTTGGATGGTGGGGAATGCACAGTATGCCACATGCTTCTTCTTACTCCTAGCTTATGACCAGGTGACGATCCTTTAAATGCAACGAGCTGGAGAAATTGGAGCTCATGACTTCAACTCAACACGTTTTGGAATGTCAGAAAAGCCACAGTATAAGCCTAGATATACACTGTAGATAATACCAAGGAGTCTTCAACTTGAAATTGGCTGCAAAAGAGCGAGAAGTTCAGCAGCCTTAGTTAAAAAAACAACAATTGATGTTTTCCATTCCTGTCGCATAAACAAGAAGTTTAGATCATCATTGCAGGATGTAAAGGTATATAGAGGAGCAGATGTGACATCAGATCAACACCTTCTGATAGCCAAAGTAAAAATGAAACTCAAGAGATATGCAACAATGCAAAGTTATAGACAACAATTTAATGTAGGACATCTAAGAAATCAAGAAAACAAGAGACAAATTTGTGGTCACACTATCCAACAAATTCCAAGTGCTCCAATAGCTGGAAGATGTAGTGAATTCAGAAGACTACTGGCAGCAAGTCAAAACTGTATGGAATGAGATGTGAAGAACTACTGGGGAAAAGGGAAAGACAACAAAAAGCATGGATAACAACAGAAACCATCAATAAGATAAAAGACAGAAAAAACAAGAAAGCAGATTTAAACACAAGCAAAACCAGAAGTTCCAAAGCCAAGGCTCAAGAAGTGTGCACAGAAGTAAACAAAGAAGTAAAAAGAAGTATCAAAAGAGACAAGAGGAAGTATATTGAGGAGTTGGCAAGAGAGGCAGAAGATGCTGCAGCCAAAGGAAATATGAGAGAACTGTATAACAGCACAAAGAAGCTAACAGGGAAATACAAGCAAACAAGTTGCCTCATAAAAGACAAGAATGGAGAACTGCTCAGCGATATACAAGAGCAAATGAAGAGGTGGACGGAATATTTTGAGGACCTTCTCAGTAGACCAGCTCCACAAACTACCCCCCAGAGATGTTATATAAATTACTTGGTAAAGTCTGGGAAAAGGAAGAAATGCCAGCAGAATGGAAGAAAGGATATCTGGTTAAGTTGCCTAAAAAGGGAAATTTACAAGAGTGCACAAATTATAGAGGAATAATGTTACTTTCAGTGCCAGGAAAAGTATTAAACAGGATTATCCTCGAGAGATTAAAAGAGTCCAGACAAGAAACTGAGAGATGAACAAGCAGGTTTTCGACAAAACAGATCCTGTACAAGATAGCCACTTTGAGAATAATAGTTGAACAAAGTCTGGAATGGAATTCACCACTATACACTGGATTTGTGGACTACGAAAAGGCATTTGACAGTGTAGACAGAGAATCACTTTGGAAATTGATGAGGCATTATGGAGTTCCCATGAAGATCATTAATTTAATAAAGAAAACATATGAAGACATGACATGCAGAGTTCTTCATAAAGGACAGCTTAAAGAAGCGTTTGTGATAAGAACGGGAGTGCGACAGGGATGCCTCTTGTCTTCATTTCTTTTCTTACTAGCAACAGACTGGGTTATGAGAACATTGACAACACCAACAGAAATGGAATCCAGTGGACTCTGACTAAGCAGTTGGACGATCTGGATTTTGCTGATGACTTGGCTCTTCTGTCCCGTAATCACATGCAGGACAAATTGAAAACACTCGATGAGAGGTCACAGCAATTGGGTCTGAAAATGCACAGGGAAAAGACAAAAATAATGAGAATAAATGCAGGTAATGATAACAGGGCTGAACTTGAAGAAACACCAATACAAGATGTAGAATCATACACATATCTTGGCAGCAATATAGACAAAGTTGGAGGTACAGACAGTGATATCAAAATAAGAATCCAAAAAGCAAGAGGAGCTTTCATTGCATTGGGAAATATATGGAGATCAAGAGAAATAGGATCCAGCACGAAAATAAGAATATTCAACTAAAATGTGAAGTCAGTACTATTATATGGCTCTGAAACATGGATAACAACAAAGACAACAACCAAAAAGCTACAGACTTTCATAAATGGGTGCTTGCGTAGAATAGAAAGATTAAAATGGTATGACAAGGTACCAGTGTGGAACTGATGACAAGAACCAGTTGAACAAGAGATGAGAAGAAGACGATGGCGATGGATAGGACACACACTGAGGAAACCTGTTGATAGCATTACAAGGCAGTCCTTGTTCTGGAACCCCCAGGGCAAGAGAGGCAGAGGTGGACCAAGAAGCACATGGAGAAGAGAGCTGGAAAGAGAGGTGAAAATGATGAGGAGAACGTGGAAAGAACTTGAGATGATGGCATGTGACAGGAGGACTTGGCATGTGTTTGTTGAAGGCCTATGCTCCTTTGGGAGTGGAGGGTTATGATGATGATGAGGGAGCCGCGCTGGTGTAATGGCTTCGGCGTTGTACTGGCGACCAGGTGTTCATGGTTCAAACCCGGGCGTCGGCGTTTGAAGAAATGTTTACGGCCGGAAATTTGACTGAATAGCCTGAACGGCTCCTGTGATAAACCCTCTGTGGATGGGAAGGAGCGAAGCTCCTGACCGGGTTGGAAGGAAAGTCCTCAGGTTCCCCAGCCTCGCAATGACATGTCATTGGGCCGAAGGGCTGAAAGCCCAAGTGCCGCTGGTTAAGAAAAAAAAAAAAAAAAAAAAAAAAAAAAAAAAAAATGATGATGATGATAATTCCTGTTGCAGCCATCCGTTCTGAACTTTCCAGAGCATGGCCTGAGAGTCTGACAATATAACTGCCCTGGTTGATGGAGTTTCAGACAGCCACCTCAGTGCTGCAGTAACTGCCTCTACCTCCATTCTCATGCTGGAGGTTGTTGTAATGTAGGCTCCACTCTGTTCAGTGACGACCCCTGCCATTTATTCTCGCAGAGAAGCCCCATCCTGATTTCTCACCATGCACTACAGACCCATCAGTGTACACAACGGCATCATCATCCCCAGCATGATCACTTATCAGCTGATTAATCTCCAGCTCTGCTTTTCCACTCTGCACTCTCTGCCAAGGCTAATGATGACCTGCTGGTAGTTTATCCAGTTCTCCCCTGACTTACTCCACTCTTCCCCTTTGGATATGTTATCAACCCTGGTCACCTGACCAATCGTAGCCTCTGCCTGTGCCATCCATGACAGTATCTTTATTCTTGCTCCTTTGATGTCAGCTATGTTCTGGGACCTAAGACGCGTCAAAAGTGGAATGCAGTCAGCGACCCATAGCTGACTGCTTGCGTCAGGGTCAGCGAACCAGAGCTGATCAAGACCCTACTTCACCTCCAAGTGGTGGTCCTGGAAACAGGCTGCATCACTGCAGTCTGGCGGAGAGAGTAGGGATCGAAGTGGGAAGGCAAACCCGGTCCTAAAACATGCCGTGCCGAAAGGCGCAGATATCGCAGCTTTGCTGTAAACGGCGACACAACGCAACCAACGTCCTTTTCAGGACAAACGAAGAAGAAGCTATGTTCTCATGTAGAGGGTGTCTTTTGTCAGTAGTTACCCGCATGTAGGGTTTTGCCTGGGCCATCACATATCTGGATCTAATCGACAGCATCATGAGCATTAATCTCATTGTCACAATTGGGATATCACGCATACAGCCCAAAACTAGTTGCATTCCTTCATTTTGAATGCGTTCTAGTCATTCACACTGTGACACTAACAGTGTGAGTATTCCTAGCCCATACTTGATTACTGAAATCACTAGGTGATGATACAGGAGAAACAATAGTCTCTGTTCCAAGCACGCAGCAGCCATTGTTTTTAAGGCTGCCAGTCCTTGCTTGCACTTCTGTATGATCAGTTCGACATGATACTTGAACAATAGCCCACGATCATACATTACTCACAGATACTTCAGCTTATCTTGCCTTTCAATGTTCTGCCCATTAAAAGTGATGTCTGGAAGGTCTGCTTTCACTCTTCTTCTTTCGTTCGCTTGAAATATATTGTCTATATCTGCAAAGTTGTTTCTTGTATAAACTTCACTGTCTTTTGTAGTTCATACAGAGGAGGTCCATATAATTTTGCTTCCAGTGTTGTTTCTCTGGGCCAGTGGGTTTGCCTCAAATGGTCTTTTCTTTGCTTGGCCAGTAGCTCTATTCTCATGCCTCCTGGCTCCACGGGGCAATTGAGAAGGACCCCCAGTAGTAGGGGTTGGGCCCTTCCGAGGCAGAGGGCCCGGCACTGCGCCTGCCTGGGTGTCCGTCACAGGGCGAGTGCCATAACATTTTGCAGATATAGGCATACTTCCATAGCGCGTGTGCGTGGCATCCTGATTGCTGTGGTGCACCTCTTGGCTGGTTGCCTCCGTCTTCAGCACCTTGACTTGCTAGGGCAGACTGTGGTCTTGCTCGAGTCTAGGAGGACCTGGCCAGTCTTGGTTTTTCAGCCGCTGATGGCTGTACTTGAGCCCCATCTCCACGTCAAGGAGCTGGCCTCGATGGGGTCTGCTTTCACTATGGTCGATAACAGCATATAAATTGTAGACTCACAGCTCCTGACCGTCCATCATAATGTGACCTAGACCTAGCTGTCTATTGGCTCAATGCTTCCCTCCGCATCTCCCCACTATTCTAAGCTTTCATATAAGCAAGGATATAATCTTTGGGCTCTCACTGGTTAATATTTCTCGAGAACTAACAATTAAAAATATTTTAGTACATTACAGTTTAGGTTTAGACATAAACGCAGTTATGTTACTGCAGCGTTTTGGCCATTATTCATTAATTACTGTATACAGCTTATAAATTATTAACTTATTAATATAGTATTACATGAATAGAAAGCAAAGAACAGCTGTGCTATGTGAATGTTTATTACCTACAAAAGAATGTATGCTAACAACCTAATGAATGTTCGCTACCTACAGTTTTTAATTAAAATATTCATAATTTAGATAGTACGTGTAATAATTACCATCATTAACTTCATCCTTCAGTTCCCTGTGATGCATAGGCTTCAGCATTTTAATTCTTGCCAAGATACTCTGTCCTGTGCTACACATTCCTGATCTTTCTGTATCATCTTTATCTTCGTCTCTAACTTCTACATATCCTTTTTTTTTTACTTCAGGATTTCAGAAAAAGGACTGCCTTGTGATGCTTGTTTTATTCAGTGTGCATCCTTACCCAACATTCTTGTCCTCATCATTTGTTCCACTAATATTTGTCTGGTTCTTTCCATTATTTGCACACTGCTGATCTTGTCATACAATTTTATCTTTTTATTTTTCATTCTGCGCAAGCAACTCATCTGTGAACGTCTAACTTCCTGGATATCATCTTTGTTGTTGTATAAAGACAATACAATCTGAGTGGGTGACCTAAATGCCAAGATAGGTACAGGTGCCTGTAGATTTCCTCGGATAATAGGGAAAAATGGCCTTTGAGACAACAAAAGAGTAATACTCAACTTCTGTGTTTTAAATCAACATATTATAGGAAGCATGTTTCCACATACCAGAATACACATATAACAAGACACTAGATGATGTTACGATATGAAACTATACAGAGCATCACAGCAGATGCACTTATCAGAAGTAGTCCCCACATCAGACAAGTGTTTCAGCCCTTTTATCTCCTTTACACTCTAAGGGGGCACACTTGGCTCAAGACTCCCAAGTGTCAGCCTCCTGCTTTTTGTGTTTTCCTCTTCACCTGCACTGGGAACTGAATTCACTCCACCTTGGTTGCAACTTCCAAATTCACTCCTGGTTTTATGCATTCTGCCAACGTAGGACAGTTATGAAAGTTATTGTTGAACTGAATCGACATCATTGCACTTTGGGCAAACCCATAGGTGCTCAGTCTCCCTTAGTATGTGTCGAAAAGTGTGCATGCTATCTGTTCCTGTAGCTCGCTGGTTGTATACACGATGGATGCATCCTCTCCTGCATCCATTTCTGCTAGCCTCGCGTTTGATGCTAAATTCCAACAGTCTTAACCTTGATGATTCATCTACTGCAGTGTCATTCTCTAACAGGCAATCATTAATTGTTCTCAGTATCTCTCCCTTATCTATATCCAGTGTCCCCACTGTAGGTGCTCTTGATGCTAGTCTGTCAGCTCTCTCATTACCGCGTACCCCTGCATGACCAGGACAGTAGATCCACAAAATTGTGAAAGTAACAATTTATAGTATATAAACTACTGCCCTGAACTCCATAGTTCACTGTGACTGTTCCACGGCCAGCATGATGCCTTTTCCATAGTTTCACCAAGCCATTTATGTGCCCTTGTTATTGTCTGTCCTTTCAGGCCCAATTGTTTAATAGACCATTCACTGAGGCAGCCACTAGGTTTCTACTCTGCTGACAAAGAAGCAGATGTGGTATCAGATTTATGTTTTTTGCAAAAACATTTCATTTTCAGCCAAGTTTTTGAAGCATGAGAGTTGGTCGGAGTTATTCTTTGAAAAACTGTAGACAATCTATTTCTACACTTTTAAGGCAGCTTGTGAGACATCAGACAGATTTTTCATAAAGGAAGTATTGCCACTGGCGAACAATCATGAAACGATGACTGGAAAACACAAACACATATAAAATAAAGTGTATCCTTGAGATAGCCTATTTGTATTTTATGCAGCCAAATGCCCCTGCTCACTTTACATAAATTGCTTCGGAGATTAGCTCACACTAAAGTAGCAACAAGTCACACATTTTAACTGTGAATGCCAGAAGATGCACAGAACAGTCTCCTGGTTTGTGACCTGAGGATGGCTACCATGTTATCCACCTTCTTTGAAGCATCCTCTTTCTTGTCTTTTACTTTTTAATCGTTAACTTACTTACTTACTTACTTAGTCGTTCCCCTTCTACCGTGAGGTGTAGAGGTTTGGAAGAGAGAGCGCCAGACTATCCTATCGGCTGTCTTCCTCCTGGCCTGGTTCCATTCTAGTCCTCGGTCCTTCAAAGATTGTCTAATGTTGTCCTCCCAGCGGACTCTAGGTCATCCTGGGGGTCTGGAACCTTGGCTCTTTGTTTCCCATGCTTGTCGTGGTAGCCGATCTTCTCCCATTCTGCAGACATGGCCAAACCATCTTAGTTGGGACTGTTCTACTTGGGTCTGCAGGGGGTGCGATTTAAGGCCTTGACGTATCGTCTGGTTGCGTACCATGTCTCTTCTTGTTACTTCAACCATCTTCCTCAGATACCTCATTTCTGAGGTTTGGATCTGGCTTTTGTGGGTTGTAGTCATTGCCCATGACTCGCATCCATATGTCAAGACTGGGACATAGGTGGAGCGGTATACAGCCATCTTCGTTTTCTTACCAACCTCTCTCTTGCTGAGGAATCCTCGATTTATGGCCTGAAAAAGTCTCCCAGCTGCTGCTTTTCGAGTGGCCAACTCTTCTTTGATGCCTCCCTTTCGGTCAATAATAGCTCCGAGGTATTTAAAGTGGTCTACCTGCTCCAGGACCTGTTCTCCCAGCTTAATCTGATGTCTTCTTTCTTCTCGTGATATCACCATGGATTTTGTTTTAGAGCTGCTTATGACCATCCCTCTCTTCTCCAGCTCTTCCTTCCAGACTTGCAGGTTGAATTGGAGATGTGCCTCTGATTTAGCAATCAGGGCAACATCATCAGCAAATGCCAGCTCCGAAATACAGACCTGTCTCATCTTCCAGTACCCCACTAAATACTTTCTTGTTCTCTCCTTACATGCCTTATTAATTGTTAACTTTGGGAGAAACAAAGCAAGGAGCTGCTAACTGATTAGTACTCTTTTCCAGCATGCCTAAACATGTTTTCTGATTTTCTTCTGTTCTATGTCATACAGATCTTGAAGATTCTTCAACTATGACTTGGGGTTTATACTCTCCTGAAAAACAGCAGATACATAAAAAATAATATCCTTAACTGGAGGCAGGAACACATCACTTTTCTTGGGAGTAGGATTTTGTCCCCATGCTGATTATACTTTGTACTGCTTCTGCTTGATAAAAGAGATCACTCTCTTGTGAATTTCTCTTATCACAATTAATTGCAAGACAATTCTACCTTGGATTATTATAGATCCTATACATTATAGATAGTAAAAATGTTTTGCCCAGCAGCTGATATTGGACATTCAGGAAGCACCAGCAGTTCTGCATTGACCAAACCATTCATAATCCCGAACTATTACCACTATGGGGAAACTATTTCTTGTCAGCCACATAGCTCCCGTTAGTCACTAAGCTAAACAGCAACAAACTGCATTTGGCTAGCTAAACCAGTTATATGGTCACTGCTAACACTTCTTTTATTGTGGTGTCTTTTCCGGCAATACCTGAAACTCTGTGCAATTTTAGAGTATGGAAATATCACAGAAAATATTCTATGTAACATGTCTGTCATTGCTGAGTGTAAACTCATCTCAATAATGACTTTCTGCACAGGTCGCTTTAAGCTAAAAATCTGAATAAATAGCACTTGTCATCCAGAATAGATCTGAAATGTTGGAATTTTGACAGCACAAGCAGCACACAATTATGCATCTGCGTTTCTCTTGCCTTCAACAATCATAATGTCTTGTGTGGATTACAGACAAATACAAATTGCACAAAATCAGTACCGTTTCACAATTCGCCCATGAATTTCAATATCTGGGAACACTTGGGTGAAAAGATCTATTTGCAACTTTATGAATATCTTTTATTCTGTCAATTCAGTTTATGAATTATAAAAATTGTAATTTATTGCAAATGGTGTAAAATTATGCAAAATATCTTACTATTTTTAGAAAATAGCTTTAAAGTTCAATAGCTTGGGATTCACTAAAGTTATCTCTAGCATTTTAAAATACAATGATGGGCTTCCAATTCAAATTTGGTGCTTATAGGTACCAAAAATTCACAAACTTTAGTGAATTAAAATGTAACATTAAAATCCAATATGGCCACCACCTCCAAGGCAACAGTCAAATGCTGTGTAAGGCATAACTATTATTGCTGTGCATTTTCATTCAAACTGAAATTATTTATGAAATTAGTTTGCCCTTTAATTATGGAAAGGGAGTATATATTAATGAATCGGTGCCTTCAGAAAGCATTAACCATTGATACTTGCATTTATTTTTGTTTCACCACTAAAACCATGTCTTTTTTTTTTTAAAGACAAAAATGAATCCTAATGTTTCCAAAAGGAATGCTACATCTAGATCTTATTTCCAAATAATCTAACTCTTTTCTAAACAGGAACAATGAGTTACTACCATTTGTATGGCCTAAAATACTTAGAAAAGAAACAGTTCAATTTTGTTCCATACATTGACCTCACTTCTAATAATTCAAAGTCTGAACAATTATCAAATTATATTCTTTACTATATATGGATACATTCATGCTCATCACATACACTACAGTATACAGTGTATCAACCTTTGTAGGTGAACATAAAAGTGCTACATCACTCTAATTTTAATGTATAAAATTAGTCACGATTGAGAGGCAAGCAAGTATGAAAAAGGCAACAAAGATATGGTTTTTCCGAAAAATGTTAAAAATCCAATGGATGACTAAAATAAAAAAAAATGACAAATGTATGAAAAAATGATAATTAATTCAAACTAATTTAATAACAAAGACAAGGAGACAGCTGTCAACGCTTTCACCAGGCATGTTAAAAAAAAATAGGAAAACAGCATAACAATGGGTTGAATTGAAGGAACAAGACAATGAAAGAAAATGTAATAGTATAATACTATCACACAGGAATATATAAAAACAGCTGACAGATAACACCAATGACCATGAATTGTGGAGAGAGAAAATTACATATGCCTCATGGTCCAGAATTTATAAATGACATGCTGTGCTCTGTAGTTCGCAGAGTAGGCCTACCACCTTTATTTTCCTAGTCATTCATTCATTATCCTTTTCTTCAATCATTCAGGAGCACAGAGCCACCACCTGAGTTGGCCTCTTTGCAGGTAGCCTGCACCAAAGCACATGCTACCGCAGTGATAGTTTCTGTAGCAAGTTATTATAAATAACGGGTTTGCCAGTCTCATGCAGAACCTCATATAAATCCCCTCTTACGACATACTTGAAGGAGTAGTCTTATTTATTTCTGTCTTCAGAGACCCCACCCCACTGGAACTACACATGATCATTTACCTATTGCTAGCTGAAAATGTTCCTACAGATAGCGAGTCTTTGGAAAATAGCACAACAGTACTGCAGAAACAAATACAGCCACAAGACAAACAATAAAGAGTTTAACAGATGATGGTGCCCTAACACCCACCAAGGTTACAGGGATGAGGAAACAAGTACTGCTTGGGAGTGGTGGAAAATTGGTTGAAATGAACAACAGTGGGGTCTGTGTTCATTACTTAAAAAAGAATTGAGAGACAGTAGTAAGAGGTAAGGGTTAGATTTAGGAATCCTAACCCTAATGACAAGGGCGACTTATTTTGTTGGCATCAAAGAACATTCTCCAGTTTTTCATTTCAACTGAAAATTTACAATATTATCATTTAAGTTAACAGGTTTTATTCCTTTTCTGTTCCTTCCTTAAGGAGCGCGGATATCCCACTGCAACTGGTCCGCTAGCTGGAAACCTGCACTAAAGCATTATGTGCTCTTGAAACAGTGGTTAATGTAGTAATTTGTTTTTACATGAGACTGCCAACCCCATACATTACCTCTTATGACATGCCTGAGGCAGCAGGGGTTCTTTTTTATTCTTTGTCTCCTCACAGACCCCAGCTAGCTAGAAGGAGCAATGGTTTTTATGTTGTTACTTTATTCTGCTGGGATTTCTTGCAAGGTACACACTTAAGTATAGAAAAGTCATATATCAGATACTCACCTACTCGCAATTCTCCAAAGTTGCCACAACCTATCTTCTTGCCCACTCTGAAGTTTGGCCCCACCATCAAAACTCCAGTATTACTGGATGAACTCTGCCGTGGGCCGCTATGCATGCTTCGAGCACTGCCTTGCTTTCTTCGAGTTGATTCGTCCTGCTTCTCGTATTCCTTTTTAGGTGTAGTCATTTAAGAAAGCTTGAAATTAAAACAAGCCCTGTTTCAACAAATCATTTGGAAACGTGGGCAACGTAGTAAACAGCCTAAACACGACAGCTCTGTCCAAGACCAAGGGCAGTCTTGACAGTCATAGAAAGGAACAGCGAATCGTTTCCAGCGTCAAATCATGAGGTTGCTGGCACAGTCCTAACTAAAATTATCTTCACAAACATTTGATGGACTCACCCATCCATCAAATATATACTTGATGAACGAAGTGTACACCCGCCGCTAAAAATATCACATGTTGACCTTATTTCACCCAAACCGGAGTCCCTATCTTCAGTTTTCACAGGCAGATTTCTCGTTTTTCCAGTCTTTTGTCCATCAATATCAAGAGCCTAATAACACACACAAAAGCCGGACTCTATCAATGCGCTACTTTGCTTGATAGTTGAAAAGAACTCGTATTATAAGAAAGACAAACTTTTGTAAAATTTTACTAATATATTTTCTGATACAAGAATTTGATTATATGCGCTAAAGTTATTTAATATTAAATTTGTTTCCAGAACTACTTGTTTTCTGCGTAGAAATATACCCGGAAGTGAAGGAAGTGATGAAAAGTCGACTGCGCAAGTCGTGAGATCTCGTATCTAGGCGGAGCGAATTTAAGATTTCTATAAAGCAACGTATATTTTCTGACTGCTTTAGAGCCTTTAAACTGACAAAGTTACCGTGCTTGTGAACATTCGAGGTGGGGGGGGGGGGGGGGGGACGGACATGCATAGCTCACAAGATGATACAGACAGACCCAGAGAACTATAGAATGTAGTCAAGCAGTATTTAAGAATAACAGTAATTAATATATAATGATTAGTGGGGATGTGGTGGGAAAGAGGTGTGTTGATTAGTAATACACATTACGAATGACAAGTAACGAGTAAATTAAATATCAACCCAAACATCCCACTTTTTATTTTAAACACGGTAGCAAGTATGAAGAGACTACAATTTAAGGACAAAGTAAAAAAAAAATACTGCCACAACTTTGAAATGTTTATTTACTCTGCTTACAATAATTGGATAGGTGGGATGATGCCACGATCAGGTATCGATAACTGAACATATTATCTGGAATTAGAGACACTATATATCCTAGTTATAACCCATCGATGTTGAACTGGATATTTTCCTCACGAACACACACAGGTGACAACTAATGATCACCAGTTGGAGAGCTACGCAGAAATAGATTAATCAACAAGGCTAAGACTGCAGGAATTTGGCATCAAACGTAAGGCTAACAGGGATCGACGTACGAGAGGATGCATCCGTCGTGTATACAACAAGCGTGCTACAGGATCAGTTAGCATTCATGTATCAGAAAACAATGGTTCAATAAGAGTTGAACCACGAGGAGACTTTTTTTTTTTCAACCCACAGGGTTTTTTTTTTGGTTTTTACAGATCGATTTCAAATGTCAGGAAAAACCACAGCTTTCTCAATTTCTTGTGTTTATTTTCAAAGTATGACGTGTTTTCATAGAGATTTACCGCAGGCAAATATGTTAACGTATTTATAGCATACTACTTTTGTCAACTCACAACGGGCTGATCACCCGTTTGCCAGTCACTTTGATTACGGAAACAACAACAAACGGATTGATTTGTCGTTGCCCTAAAGACGCCATTAGGCGTGATGGGAACAACGGCTAAGAAAATCTATTCGTTGTTGCCCTTAAGACGCCACTAGGCGTAATGGCCACTGACTGCTTTGACGGTCGTTGGCTAAGGACGGAAGAAGAAGACTTTTGTCAACGCCAGCAACAGCATTTTTCAGTTCGTTCAGATTTCTTCTCATTTGATCCATTTTCTGCTTACCATCACCCTGTGTTTTTTTTTTATTATTATATTTTATTTTCATGTGTCTCTCTAACAGTATACATTTCGTTCATATTGAGCCTATTTTACTACTCTCGCATTCACATCAGCACATCCAAGAAAAAAACAGACAGACTGAATAAATATAGCCAACAAGTGGGACTGAGCATCAGCCTGAAGAAGACATGGCACTCAAAGTAATAAATCCTGAGCTCATAAAAATAAGGAACCAAAAGCTGGAACAAACAGCTACACTTATATATCTAGTAAGTATAGTAACACCATACGGCGGAATAGGCAGACACACCAGTAACCGAATGAATAACGCGAGAACAGCCTTTGCAAATCTAAACAACATTTGGAAATCTTCTCAGTACAGCACAAACATCAAATTAAGATTATATGAGAGCTGCGTACTTTCTGTACTTTTGTATGGCGCGGAGTGTAGGAGAGAAACAGAAACGTCTAAATTATCCTCATTCCACACAACCTGCCCAAGGAATACCATCTCCAACCAGGAACTGCTTATACGGTGCAGCCAAAAAGGCATGCACACCATAATTGCAGGCAGACGCTGGAACTCAGATGTCCTCAGCAGGGACCCTGACACCATCACCAGAACTGCTGTGCTATGGACCCCAAAAGGATGGCGAAAGAGAGGCAGACCAAAGACAACCTGGAGGTGAATAGTGGAGGCTGGGATGCAAAGCATGAACCAGAGTTGGGGCACGGCACGAAGGAAGGCCAGTGACCGAGCAAAATGGGGGCAGCTTGATGACGTGATGGGTTTACAAATGGGCAATGCATTCAGGGCCGGATTTAGACAAGGTGAGGCCCTAAGCTACAGGAAGCTGTGGAGGCCCTATCTAGAAATTGGTAACAGAGAATAAGGCAGTGTAACAACTGATTGGCAAGAGATGCCCCTTCGGACTGCGAGGCCCTAAGCTGTAGCTTATTTAGCTTATGACTAAATCCGGCCCTGAATGCATTAGAAACATTTGACATTTTACCCTTACATCTGTAACAGCCACAAACAGGAGACAAAGATAAGTATAGACAGGTTACGAGAAAATGACACCGCTAACACGTAGAAACATGTAATAATAAATTTAAAAACTAAGCTAGACAGAGATAGCATCGCAAAGAAACTAACTACCAAACACAGCAAAGGATATAAAATAAAACTAAGCAAACGTATCCATCATAACTTCCCACTTCATTCCCCATGAGGCATGGTGTCCCACTGCAGCTAGTTTCCCCCCCCCCCCCCCAAACTTGTGCTCAATTACTCACGTGTACTTGCTGCAGTGGTTTCTGTAGCAATGTGTATTACATAACGAAGTTGCCAGCCTCATTTAAAACCTCATATTAGTCGCATTCTACAACACGCCTGAGGGAACAGCGGTTTTCTTTCCTCGTCTCCCCTGAGACCCCTTGGAACTACACCGAACAAAAAAAGGGTATGGCCTGGTGTAAAAGTGAGATCCATCGATATACCAGTGTCACTCGGAAAGTGTTGAACATTAATAGAAATAGGAAGTGTAAAAGCAAAACAAAAAATTGGAGCCCTTTTCCCCAATAGTTAGTAG
This sequence comes from Oreohelix idahoensis, assembly GCA_024509875.1. NCBI lineage: Eukaryota > Metazoa > Mollusca > Gastropoda > Stylommatophora > Oreohelicidae > Oreohelix > Oreohelix idahoensis. The sequence goes on along the minus strand of JAMPIV010002585.1, from coordinate 228,781 downwards.
TAAAATTAGGTCCGGGTTCATCGCATACTCGTTGGACTGGGCCTTTATCTGTACTGTAACGCCTTGAAAAAGTAGATCTTCGCAAGCAGATCAGCTGATGGTATGACGTCAGATCCGCGTCGATAAACAGGCCAAAGGCAGATTTCTACAGAGCAATACGAGACCAAGTTTTAGCGATGCATGTAACAGTAGGCGGGCGAGCGAGGTATGATTACTCTTCGGACATTATCGTGGGCGACCGAAACCCTTCAAAGTTGAAGTCGAATAAGGTCTAGAACTGGGATATTCTAACTTGCTCAACCGTTTCTCATACCCAGCACCCCCTTGGAAATAATTTCTTGATTAACGCTTTAGGTATCCCGCATTATATGGGATTTTCCAATTATTCGGGATTTCCCGTATTCAAGGGATGGAAGAAATTGCCGTCAAAAGCCTACATTTCGTTTATTGAGATTTGTGTTGAAAATTACAAATTACTAGCATATAATGTGTTCACCCTCAAACAGTTAGCCTACCTTCTTTATAAGCACAGATACGATATGTGATTCCTTTACCATTTAGTATGAAATACTACTGGCGCTTCATAGCAAATAGTTGTAAGGAATCTTCTTCTTATTCCTCGTTCGCCCTGAAAAGGACGGTGGTTGCGTTGTGTCTGTTTACGCCGTAGCTGTGATATCTGCACCTTTCGGTCGACACATCCTTCTTCTTCTTCTTCGTTCGCCCTGAAAAGGACGGTGGTTGCGTTGTGTCTGTTTGCGCCTAAGCTGTGATATCTGCACCTTTCGGTCGACACATACGACTTCTGCACGGCATTTTTTGGGACCGGGTTTGCCTTCCCTCTTCGATCCGTACTCGCTCAGCCAGAATGCACTGCTGCAGACTGTTTCCAGGACCACCACGTGGAGGTGGAGTACGGTCTTGGTCAGCTCTGGTTCGCTGACCCTGATGCAAGCAGTCAAGCTATGGGTCGCTGACTGCATTCTCTATTGCTGCATCTTTTGGTCCCGTAAGGAATAAAGCTGCTGCATTCCATTGAATATACAAACAGGCTACTAGACAAATAAGATCGGTAAGCCTACCAGAAAAATGTAAGCTTTTTTTTTTTTTTTAAATATGTGGCAAAAACACAGACAGTAATAAAATTGCAAAGTGCATGGTCAGACGTGAAATTGTTTTTTCTTCACTCCTACCCAACTATTTTGGTTTGATTTTTTCTTCTTCTTCCTCGTTCGTCCTAAAAGGACGTTGGTTGCTTTGTGCCCGTTTACAGCGAAGTTGCGATATTTGCGCCTTTCGGTCGACACATCCGACTTCAGCACGGCATTTTTTGGGACCGGGTTTGCCTTCCCTCTTCGATCCCTACTCTCTCAGCCAGACTGCAGTGATGCAGCCTGTTTCCAGGACCACCACTTGGAGGTGGAGTAGGGTCTTGGTCAGCTCTGGTTCATTAATATGAAACAAATATAAAGGTATGTTATAAGGCACTCGTAGGAAATAAAGAAGTAGAACACTAGACAACAGAAAAACAGACATGAGTGGCTTACCCAGGATTTGAACCCTGGACCTTCCGTGCGACAACACCGCCTAGTTATGCAAGCGAATCACACTGTCCTCCCTGCCATCTACGCATCCCCAAAAAAGGATGTTTCAATGACAGGTCATTAGTGCGAACCTCTATACGTAACATTCCTTCCTTATGTGTTATAAATGTTTATACAGTACAATACCAAACCTACCCTCTATCCTGTTCTTACTGTTCTAAGTCTACTATCATACTGGACACAGTATTAAGGTCTTTGTCTTGTTGGACTGACCGATACTGATATATAGGGGAACAGAAGTGATTGCGTCATTAATAGGCTGAACTGCCCATGGTAAACTTCCGGTGTTATGTATAGAGGTTCGCACTAATGACCTGTCATTGAAACATCCTTTTTTGGGGATGCGTAGATGGCAGGGAGGACAGTGTGATTCGCTTGCATAGCTAGGCGGTGTTGTCGCACGGAAGGTCCAGGGTTCAAATCCTGGGTAAGCCACTCATGTCTGTTGTTTTTCTGTTGTCTAGTGTTTTACTTCTTTATTTCCTACGAGTGCCTTATAACAGACCTTTATATTTGTTTCATATTAATTTACTGTTTTCAGCTCTGGTTCGCTGACCCTGACGCAAGCAGTTAGTTAGGTTTGAAGGACTATCTTCATTGCACACTGACAACTCCATCAGTGCTCCGATCTCCTCCGTTAGATAACACAAGGAGGATCTCAGCACAGTGCACGAACTCAGAGGCACTGACGAGAATCCCAATGTGTGTATATAGGAATTACACATTTTATACACATTTTTGTGGTGGGTAGGTTTCTAATTTTTTTTAATTTTGCCAGGTCAGCGGCATTATGGCCTACTCTTTACGATTTCCAACTGCCGTGTGATGCACAAGTTGCACACGGGACCTCCTATTTTTTCGCCCTTATCCGAGAAGGCTAGGCAAACTCTGTATAGAGCGATACAACAGGAGTGTGACAAAACAGTTTGTGCATGTTTTTTTTATCCTTCTTTCTCTCCTTCATCGTCCTGTTATTTGGGTGCACTTTTCATAATTGTCGTTCTCTCCGGCAGTATCACTTCATTTCTTCATTCATCGTCATATTATTTGACATATTTCCTGCACCTACATATTTCGCTCTTACCACTCGCAGACTTGTTTACGTGTCACCAGGTGAACTGTAGTATTATCGAGATCAACTGTTCAGGTCAGCGGCTAATACTCTTATCACGCTAGCCACCTTTGTTGGAGACGGTCACGGGTGATCCAAGGTGGTCCCGACATTCCACAGAACAATACGACCCGGCAGGGTATGTAAAGAAAGCCATATTGCCCGTCTGAGAAATCCGTCTGGTGGATGCAAGAAGACACACGTGATAATTAGATAATCGCTTTCACTGGCCCGTCTTGGTATTAATATTACCGATAACCTGTCTGGGGAGATTATGTTGGGGCAGGAATGAGTTCACAGAGTTGTTTGTGAGTTTGCATAAAGATGCAAGCGGAAGTGTTACAGCCTTATTAGAAAAGGTCACACGTTGGAATTTTAAAATGTAATATTTTAAAACACGCGGGGGATATTATGATTTAACACCCCGACCCATATAGTCTAAAGAGCTTACCATTGGCTTGATTTGAGAGCCGAAATAGACTTTGAATTTCATTGGAAAATTCGTCGGAAGTACAATCTGGGATTTGAACTGAGAATTGGAAATATAATCTAGCGAAATCGGAGTCACAGATCAGATTGCATCACCACGTTAAGCTAGCAATTCACCAAAGCCAGAGAGAGAAGGATCGGACAAAGGATTCCAAATCTTAAAGGACCAGGATCAAAGTATTTGGGCAACCTTAAAACATAAAAGTAAACCCACATTTTTAAATACTTCTTCTTCTTCTTCTTCGTTCGCCCTGAAAAGGACGGTGGTTGCGTTGTGTCTGTTTACAACGTAGCTGTGATATCTGCACCTTTCGGTCGACACATCCGACTTCTGCACGGCATTTTTTGGGACCGGGTTTGCCTTCCCTCTTCGATCCGTACTCGCTCAGCCAGAATGCACTGCTGCAGACTGTTTCCAGGACCACCACGTGGAGGTGGAGTACGGTCTTGGTCAGCTCTGGTTCGCTGACCCTGATGCAGGCAGTCCATTTTTAAATACGAAGACTGGAGACCTAAGGAATCAGATCACCCATCATAAGAGGAATACTAAAATTTCCAGACCAAGTGATTCGAAAGCATCAACGTGCTGTGTTCATTCTAAACTGCTCCAGGAGATTGTGTTCCCAAAAGTTACTTTAGGGTAAGTGTAAACATTTATTTTACAAATATGAATTTGACATGTTTTCCTTGCTAAGTGGTTATATATGAGTCTGGCAACCTCAACATATGAAAATAGTATGTTCATAAACCACTACAGCGAGCACTGGTGTTTCTTTTATGCTAATTCGCTCAGAAACGCGAAAGCAGCAGCAACCCCATACTCCGATTGGAGCAGTGATGAGTGATGATTACATCACATGCGCATCAAGTGTATAATATCATTTTGTGAGATATATGTACCTTGTTAATTGTAATTCAGGCAAATCATTGCATTTCGCACTGTCCAAGTACATATTTTCCCAGTTTAATACCCAGAAGAATATTGGTGATTTCTAATCATCTTCCCTGAGCTACGCTGTGTATACTCAAGAAGTTAATTATTCAGAGAGGCTAACATTGGTGGGTGCACAGTGAGACAATGTGCCTGTTAATGTGCAGCCCACAAATGTACTTAGCAGAGGCATTTGTTCTTTTTATTTTTGTCTAAAGTTCGTGGTACGAAGCAGCAAGACGAGAGTTCGACGTCACTAGTTGTGAAGTAAAAGCAGGGAATCAACACCAACCTGCTTAATTGGACAAGTTGTGTGAAGAAGTGCCCTCATCACAGAAGAATTGACGAAACCACGGCTGCAGGACTGTAGTGAAATTGACAGAGATACAACGGTAAAATTCCTCCCAAGGATAACATTTAAGGATAAAAACATAATGCGTAGGCTGTTGATGTACATGATCGCCTAGACCGCGGGTCATCACCCTCCATAAATTTGACTTGCTAGACCGGAGGGGAACGGAGTATCAAAAGAAAAAAAAAAATATGACTGGAAAGGCTAAAGAGACGCAACAGGGGGGGGGGGGGGGGGAAATGGATGAAAGTAAAAAAAATTCAAGTCCCCCAAATTGACACGAGGTACGGAATTGGACGTTTTGCGATACCAAGCGCTTGATTTGAATTTGAGCGGAAGAACGCAGATGTCTGAAAAAATTACAAAAATTAAAAAGTAAATTTTTCTTAATATTAATGTTAGGAATATAAAAATTAGCTGGCCAGATGGCCTATTCTGAGCAGTGAACGAATATGGTCTTAAGTTTACAGACGGATAGATAATATTGAAAATAATGACAAAAGACAGTGTAGTTCACATCATCGACAGACTGAATTGAATCTAAACGTGTGGTTATTTGCACACAAAAACACGACCTTGGACACAAGTGTTCAAATTTACTTGGCATAGAAGTGAAGGGACATTGGTGGTAGCTGTGTCTAAATATAACTTTTTACAACAAAAATTTGAAGGGGAGAGAACGGTTGGGTCAAAAATCGAGCACAATTTTGTAGAAACACAAGTAGAGACGGACAGACTAACAGATAACCATCCATACGTGACTGAAGCTTGACTGAAATGACTTTAGTGAGGAAATTTGAAATTAAAAATAAACCTCGGCAGTGATTGGCCACAGACAATCATATTATTAGCGCTCAGAGCGCATTTGGGGTCATTCTTCAATAATTGTTCAGTGTTAGACACAGATTTTAAAGTGTGGTGTTTTCCCATATGAAAGACAGTGAGTTAAATTTAGGGACGCCATCCTATAGCCAGCAGCTCAGCTGAGTTTTGCTAGCACTTCTGTGTTAATTATTCATAATCTGGTAAGATTGAAATTATTTCTTTATATATTTTGAATATTGTTTCATGTTCGAGTGATTTGATACTGCCATGTCGTAATCTAGCCTTACAAACAGGTAGGGATTTTGCTCTGGACCCCCCGCCCGGGTCAGGGTCTAGGGACTAACAGTGTACCTAGGCACCAGCGGGGATTATGCAAGACAGATCAAGAGTTGAGAATAAGGAAACATATTACCTATCCTCTTTTAGGGTAGAAAACTAATAATTATTTTTCAGAATCTATAGTCTGGGAGGATCTATCGGATGTAAACCCACCATGGTAACTGTGCTGTTTGGTCAGAGAGATCTGACCTGTCTGTATAATGTGGTTGTTGTGTCAGTGTGGTGTCCAGACGTGGGTAGAGAATAGATTTTGACACATGGCCCATGCTTTGATTGCAGAGCTGCGAGTTTCTGTCGTCAACGAAGCAGTATCTATTCGGGTGGTGATTTACACAAGTGTATCTGTGCAGTCCTTGTGACAGAGACCACCATTATTGCCCGCCAGCACGGAGAGGTGGGACCGCCTGATTTCAGCACCAGAGCTACAAATACCAGATGAGTGAGCCTCTGGTCTGCTGGATATTCACCAACCCCATTTAGTTGCAGATACCCCATAAAAATTCCCACCATTTTCTGGACACTGTGTAGTCAATATAGACAGGTGTGATGAGACCACCCCAACAGCACAGACAATAAATATCCTCCCTAGTAGCTGACTACCAGAACATTTTAATAAAACTAACTATTCTAGTACTTAAATATGTTCACTTTTGCATTTATTATGTAACATTCCATGCATAAATTTTATAAATTTTAAATCCTTCTTTTAAAACAAGTTCTGGTCAAAATAAAACTTGATCCAGAACAAATAAATGTAATATAATTATATCAAAAACTTTACACACGTGAGTTAGTTCAGTGTATTGTAACACTTGTTAATCTTATTAGTCTTGTTAAATATCTATGGGTATATTTATAACTATCACACCACAGTACACATCATAACCCTAGACACTTTACGCAGCTACATTCAGGTGAATCTTCACAGCCAGTAATAATTAATTAGTTAACTGGTTAGTTAGAATTAGTTAGATTATAGTCATAAGAAGTACTTAGCTTGTATATTATTATATTGTCTGAAAAGTATGGCTGAGCTAGCAAAGTTTAGATCAGCTGCTGTGCTCACTGCGAAGGAGATGGGGATGGATGGTCAAATTTTAATTCAATACGTAACGGCTGAATGTGATAAATATATTGAACGGGAAGAAAGGAGATTAGAAAAAGAGGCTGAAAGAAAATTGGAGTCTGACAGGTTGGTTGAAGAGAAGAAGTTAGAGGCTGAGACTAAGAGGCTACAAATTGAGGCTGATAGAGAAATTAAAAAGGCCGAAAGAGAGGCAGAAGATAAAAAGGCCGAAAGGGAGGCTGAAGATAGAAGGTTGCAGAGGGAGCACGAATTACGACTAAGGGAGCTGGAATTACAAGGCCCGGCCCCTGAAAATGGTGCCAGCCCTTTTGCCTCAGATGCTACGCCCAGTATGGGAGCCTCAAACTCAGCTATGGGGTTTCATTTAGACCATTTTGTTGAGAAAGACGATGACATAGAGGGGTACCTGGGACGTTTTGAGTTATTAGCTACTACATATGGGTTAGAGAGAGAGAGGTGGAGTTTAAAGCTATCACAGGGATTGAGGGGTGCTTCTTATGAAGTATTTGCCAAAATGAACAGGGAAGACCAAGACAATTATGACATGTTAAAGCAGGCTTTGTTATTAAGGTACGAGAAGAATGGTGAATTTTATCGTAAGAGATTTAGAAATGCCAAACTGTTGTCTGGGGAGACATACCACCAATTCTCTGCCAGACTAGAAACCTATTTGGAGAAATGGACGGCTCTGGGGAAGACCCAAGATCTTAAAGAAATGATCATGATTGAACAATTGAGAGAGTCCATGGCTCCAGACATGATAAAATTTCTCATGGAACAAGGTGCAGAGAAGTTGGGGGAAATTTTAAATGTTGCTGAGAGGTATCAGGCAGCCCAGGCAGAGGTAAGTGGTGCTAAGAAGAAGCACATAGACAATTTTAAAGCTCCACAGCAATTTAATAAATTTGATAATAGAGAGCAGGGAAATAAAGGTAGGACAAATTTTGAGCGGCCAAGAAATGACTATCGCGACAGAAACTCACAGTTCAATGACCAAAAGTTCAATGAAAGAAAACCGTTGAACCAAGGAAAAGATGGTGTAAATGGTGCAAGAAGGATAACCATAACACCGAATTTTGTAGAAGGAAACCTTCAAACATTGCTGCAATGAAGTCGGGGACGCAAAGATTAAAGGTTAATCCTAAGGGACAACAGGAACCTTATCACCCCCCAGTTTGTGAGGATGTTATTTGTAATGGGGTCACCATAAGGTGCCTTTATGATACAGGTTTGGATTATGATTCAGTTGTGAAGTCTAGCCTAGTGGACCCAAGTCAGTATACCACAGAAACAGTGGAAATACAAGGGGCGACTAAGGACATACCACTCATGACACTTCCCATCGCAAGGATAACGGTGAAAACTCGCTATGTGGAAGGAGAAATCAGAGCAGCAGTGATAGATGAACCAATCTACCCTCTGATATTGGGGTGTAGATACGTCTTCTTGGGGAATCCCGAGAAACCTGTGATCATGGCGACAGTGCAGACCAGGTCACAGAAGAAGGAGGAAGAAGGTGAACCTATAAACGCTCATCCAGAGGAGATGAGGAAGGCGCAGGCTGAGGATAGGACACTCCAGCCATGTTTTAAAAAATTACCCAAATGCCACACACCTCCGAGCAAGGGGGAATATTTCATGAAGAACAAACTCTTATACAGGAAGGCCGGAACTGGAACAAATGGTCACAACCAGCTGGTTCTTCCCGTTGCATATAGAGAGAAAGTGATGGAACTCGGACATGCAATCCCCTTCAGTGGTCACATGGGGATCAGCGCCACAGGACAGCGTATAGCTTGTCATTACTTCTGGCCAGGGATAACGGAGGATATAAAAAGATATGTCAAATCCTGCCCAGAATGTCAAAGGGTAGCTCCAAAGCACTGGACTGCCCCTGCAACTCTAGGGGAAATGCCCATAGTGGGAACACCTTTTGAGAGGGTTGCAGTGGATATTGTAGGACCTCTCACTCGGACCAAGAGGAGGAACAGTTACATCCTTACTCTGGTGGACACTTGTTCTATGTGGGGAGAGGCGGTAGCCCTGCCATCAATTGATTCAAAACATGTAGCAGAGGCACTACTTACAATATTTACCCGATTAGGATTCCCGCATCAAATCTTGACGGATAATGGTTCTCAGTTCAAGGGGAAACTAACGGAAGAAGTTTTTAAGCTATTTCAAGCCAGGCACTTTCATTGTAGTCCGTACCATCCACAAGGGAACGGCCAGGTAGAGAGGTTCAACGGGACTCTCATTTCTATCCTGAGAAAGCTGGCACACGAAAAACCGGATCTGTGGGATCAATTCCTGCCCGCCGCATTGTTTGCGTACCGGGAGGTACCACATAGTTCAACCGGGATGGCTCCCGCAACTCTGCTATTTGGGAGGCCAATAAAAGGTCCATTAGAGGCGCTATTAAGGACCTGGACAGATGAGAAGGCGGAAGAGACTGTTACCTCATCGTATCAATATGTGAACGAACTGACCACTCGTTTGAAAGCTGGATGGAAACTGGCAAATGATAATTTGAAACAAGCCAGGAAGAAACATGCAGCATATTTTAATAGGAAGGCAAAGGACAGGGAACTGGCAGTCGGAGAGAAGGTGCTGCTTCTACTACCCGGAAGCCAGAATAAATTACAAATTGGTTGGCAAGGTCCATATACGGTTCTAGAGAAGGTGTCTAGAACAAACTATAAAATTGACAAAAAGGGGAAGGAAAAAGTTTATCATGTAAACCTGTTAAAGAAGTATCTGGACAGACCACTCCAGGAAAGCACCCCCTTATTGACCTTGGCTATTGCAACCCAGATGCAAAAGGAACCACTCACCTCACATGAATACCCATTACATCCTTGTGAAACAGCAGCACAGGTAAAAGTCAGTAAGCACCTGACTAAAAACCAGAGGGAGAGAGTTCAAAAGGTTCTGGAGGAACATACAGATGTATTAACAGATAAACCAGGCCATACAAATTTGCTACAGTATGACATGAAACTGGTAGACACAAACCCAATCTGTATGAGAGCCTATTCTATTCCGTTCGCGAAAGAGAAGGCATTGAAGGAAGAAATAGAGTATTTGTTGAAGGAGGGGATTATTTCGCACAGTGAATCATCTTTTAGTTCTAGTGTCGTTTTGTTGAGGAAACCGTCTGGGGAACACAGACTGTGCATAGATTACAGGAAACTGAATGCTGTCACAGAAGGACAAGTGGATCCATTACCAGACACAAAACAGCTATTTGCCAGACTGAACAAGGCAAAATACTTTTCAAAGGTGGATCTTAGTAAAGGCTATTACCAGATCCCAGTGAAGCCTGAAGTGAGACCTTATTTGGCTTTTAGCACTTCGGATGGACATTATGAATTCAATATGCTACCATTCGGACTGAAAAATGCTCCGAGTGTGTTTTCAAGGATGATGCGAAAATTGTTGGACCCCCTGAATAACCCATGTAACACAAATTTCATGGATGATATTCTCGTCGCCACAGAGACATTTGAAGAACACATTGAAGCTCTGGAGATGTTGTTTGATAGACTTCGGGAGGCGAACTTAACTGCTAGGCCAACAAAATGTTGTATTGGATGCAAAGAGTTGGAATTCTTGGGGCACACTGTATATCAGGGTAATATGACCCCTGATCCTAAGAACTTGGAAAAACTGCAGAGAGCACCTAGGCCGCAAACCAAAAAGGACGTGCGATCATTCGTGTCGTTATGCGGATTTTATCAGAAATACATCAAAAATTTTAACGCCATTTGTGCTCCTCTGACTGATCTGACTCGCAAGGGACTTCCAGATAAAATTATTTGGACTGCACAATGTGAACTAGCGTTCCAAGAGTTAAAGGAAAAACTCACTAGCAAGCCTATTCTCAAACTGCCTGATTTGACACAGGACTTTGTCTTAAGAACCGATGCAAGTAATGTGGGACTAGGAGGGGCTTTGTTGCAAAGATCATCTTCACCTGATGGGGAACTTAAACCAGTCGCTTATGCAAGCCGCAAATTGAATAAGGCGGAACAAGGATACTCCACAAGCGAAAAAGAATGTTTAGCATTAATCTGGGCAATAAAGAAGTTTCAAATCTATCTGTATGGTAGGACATTTGTGGTGGAGACGGATCATCAGCCTCTCGGGTTCTTGTCTCAGGCTAAGCATGAAAACGCAAGATTGCTGAGGTGGTCTTTATTGCTTCAACCTTATCAGTTTAGTATCCAATATATCCCAGGCAAATTGAATGTCGGTGCAGATTTCCTCAGTCGGCACCCCTGTGATCAAAATTAGAGTAATGGCAGACGTGAGGAGTAATTTTACCTATGTGTATCGCTGGTTTTGGAACTTGCCATAGGCATGTTTTCAGGTGGGGAGATGTGTAGTGAAATTGACAGAGATACAACGGTAAAATTCCTCCCAAGGATAACATTTAAGGATAAAAACATAATGCGTAGGCTGTTGATGTACATGATCGCCTAGACCGCGGGTCATCACCCTCCATAAATTTGACTTGCTAGACCGGAGGGGAACGGAGTATCAAAAGAAAAAAAAAATATGACTGGAAAGGCTAAAGAGACGCAACAGGGGGGGGGGGGGGGGGGGAAAGGGATGAAAGTAAAAAAAAATTCAAGTCCCCCAAATTGACACGAGGTACGGAATTGGACGTTTTGCGATACCAAGCGCTTGATTTGAATTTGAGCGGAAGAACGCAGATGTCTGAAAAAATTACAAAAATTAAAAAGTAAATTTTTCTTAATATTAATGTTAGGAATATAAAAATTAGCTGGCCAGATGGCCTATTCTGAGCAGTGAACGAATATGGTCTTAAGTTTACAGACGGATAGATAATATTGAAAATAATGACAAAAGACAGTGTAGTTCACATCATCGACAGACTGAATTGAATCTAAACGTGTGGTTATTTGCACACAAAAACACGACCTTGGACACAAGTGTTCAAATTTACTTGGCATAGAAGTGAAGGGACATTGGTGGTAGCTGTGTCTAAATATAACTTTTTACAACAAAAATTTGAAGGGGAGAGAACGGTTGGGTCAAAAATCGAGCACAATTTTGTAGAAACACAAGTAGAGACGGACAGACTAACAGATAACCATCCATACGTGACTGAAGCTTGACTGAAATGACTTTAGTGAGGAAATTTGAAATTAAAAATAAACCTCGGCAGTGATTGGCCACAGACAATCATATTATTAGCGCTCAGAGCGCATTTGGGGTCATTCTTCAATAATTGTTCAGTGTTAGACACAGATTTTAAAGTGTGGTGTTTTCCCATATGAAAGACAGTGAGTTAAATTTAGGGACGCCATCCTATAGCCAGCAGCTCAGCTGAGTTTTGCTAGCACTTCTGTGTTAATTATTCATAATCTAGTAAGATTGAAATTATTTCTTTATATATTTTGAATATTGTTTCATGTTCGAGTGATTTGATACTGCCATGTCGTAATCTAGCCTTACAAACAGGTAGGGATTTTGCTCTGGACCCCCCGCCCGGGTCAGGGTCTAGGGACTAACAGTGTACCTAGGCACCAGCGGGGATTATGCAAGACAGATCAAGAGTTGAGAATAAGGAAACATATTACCTATCCTCTTTTAGGGTAGAAAACTAATAATTATTTTTCAGAATCTATAGTCTGGGAGGATCTATCGGATGTAAACCCACCATGGTAACTGTGCTGTTTGGTCAGAGAGATCTGACCTGTCTGTATAATGTGGTTGTTGTGTCAGTGTGGTGTCCAGACGTGGGTAGAGAATAGATTTTGACACATGGCCCATGCTTTGATTGCAGAGCTGCGAGTTTCTGTCGTCAACGAAGCAGTATCTATTCGGGTGGTGATTTACACAAGTGTATCTGTGCAGTCCTTGTGACAGAGACCACCATTATTGCCCGCCAGCACGGAGAGGTGGGACCGCCTGATTTCAGCACCAGAGCTACAAATACCAGATGAGTGAGCCTCTGGTCTGCTGGATATTCACCAACCCCATTTAGTTGCAGATACCCCATAAAAATTCCCACCATTTTCTGGACACTGTGTAGTCAATATAGACAGGTGTGATGAGACCACCCCAACAGCACAGACAATAAATATCCTCCCTAGTAGCTGACTACCAGAACATTTTAATAAAACTAACTATTCTAGTACTTAAATATGTTCACTTTTGCATTTATTATGTAACATTCCATGCATAAATTTTATAAATTTTAAATCCTTCTTTAAAAACAAGTTCTGGTCAAAATAAAACTTGATCCAGAACAAATAAATGTAATATAATTATATCAAAAACTTTACACACGTGAGTTAGTTCAGTGTATTGTAACACTTGTTAATCTTATTAGTCTTGTTAAATATCTATGGGTATATTTATAACTATCACACCACAGTACACATCATAACCCTAGACACTTTACGCAGCTACATTCATTAAAAAAAAATTAAGTGTGAGGTCGTAGTGGTAGCAAGAAAGGCCTTCTGACAATTCTCAATTACATTTTATCTCAGGAGCCTTCACAGCTGGCCTCATACAATTTACATGTAGTACCATCATCATCATACAATACCATCAATACCACTACAAGGACTCACTTAAACCAGATAAGTTTTTTTGTACAAGGAAACAGCAAAAGGACAAAATTTTGTTTTTTAAAATCCTCAAACAAAAGTCTCAGTGAAGACAATTTTAATTCCATCTAAAATTCACCATTATTTCATTCTTATTTTAACCTGCTAAAACTAATTGATTTTTAATTTGTGAAGTTATTTTAAAACTAAACAATCATTATTTATTCAGTTATTATCAGTATGAAAGCAAATGTATGAGCAAGACTCTGTAATATATATACATATATTTACATATATAGAGCTAATTCTTAGAAAAGGATTTCGCTGGATGTACACCAGCTGGAGGCTTGAATGGGCTAAAACAATTGCTTAATTCTTCATAAAAGGCGGCGGACTGATATAAGTTAACAATTGCCCTGCCAATGCAGCACTGTTCTTGACTTCGGAAATATCTTATGAATACTACATAAACTGAGGAAAGAACAAGCAGGATTTAGAAAGAACAGAAGATGTGTAGATCATATATTTACCCCCAGGAACATTATAGAGCAGTGCTCAGAATGGCAAAGACAGCTGTACATTAATTTCGTTGATTTTGAAAAGGCTTTTGACAGCATACATAGGGACAGTTTATGGAAAATACTGAGGGCTTATGGAATTCCAAGCTGCATAGTGTCAATTATAAAAGGCCTTTATGCCAACTTTACGTATAGCATTGGGTAGAGCAACCTAACCTTTGAAGTGAAGACAGGAGTACGACAGGGATGCCCCTTATCAACCACTCTATTTTTAACAGTCATAGACTGGGTGATGCATCAGACAACAGAGGGCAATCCAAGAGGAATAAGATGGACTACATTTTCTACATTGGAAGATCTGGAATATGCAGATGACATTGCACTGCTAGCACATTCACATCAACACATCCAGGAAAAAACGGATAGACTTAATAAGTATAGCCAGCAGGTGGGCTTTTTTTTTTTTTTCGTACGCCCGCTAATACTCGAGGCGAAATCTCAGGTTATTATTAATGTCTAACCTGACATTGATTTTACGTGAGTATCCCTTTTTTTCTTGTACAGAGACAGGTGTCCCTCGCCATTCAGGCAAATACTCTCCGATTTCGGAGGTACCCATTACAGCTGGGTCAGCTCAGGAGCCGCCAGTCCCTGGTCGACGACACTCCTTCAAATGTTCTCGCCAGGTCTCGAGTTAATCCAGTCCAATTCCCGGTCGACGAAAAATCCTCAAATGCCGTCGCCCGGGTTTGATCCTGAATCACCCGGTCGCCAGAGCGGTGTTGTAACCACTACGCTAGCGCGGCTCCCCCAGGTGGGCTTGAACATCAACCTAAAGAAGACAGAGGTCATGACGCTCAATGTGAGCAACCCTGAGCCCATATCAGTAAGGAATCAGCAACTGGAACAGACAGACAACTTCACATACCTAGGATGCATAGTAACACCAGACGGCGGAGCAAGCAAAGACATCAACAACAGAATGAACAAAGCAAGAACAGCCTTTTTTAGCCTAAACAACATCTGGAGTTGGGGTACTGTACGAAGGATGGCTGCCGACCGAGCAAAGTGGAATCAATTTGTTGTTGCCCTACAAGACGCCACTAGGCGTGATGGCCACTGACTGCTTTGACGGTCGGCGGCTAAGGATCAAAGAAGACTACCTTGAGATAGAAGCATCATTATCCTTCTATCTACAACTCTATCTACAATAAAGTTCGTTCGTTCGTTCGGCCAAGATTAATCTTGTGCGAAGGTAAACACCTTTGAAGGTGCATATTAGATACTCTTGAGCTTTGGCCACTGTTGAACCACTACTGCAGAGCTAAGGGGAGGCAATCCGTGACAGTCAATCCAACCAAGAATTAGTGTCTGATAGCGGTAGGGATCTTTCTTCTCTCACCTCTCATCTGTAGAACATTCTACATGACCCAAAAGATATTTTCTTTACGTCATTTACAAATTCATCTGGCTATCTTTCATGACCATATAAGGTCTTAACACTGCCATGTTTTTTATCATGTCATGTTTGCGAACTCACATCTTATAATACGGCAACCTGGTAGCACGTATCTTCCCAGACAAGAAGTCGGAGTTAACAATAGGAGTGTCGTTCATAGTAGACTCTTATTCTATCTGGAGCCAGCGATAAGTGAAAAATCAATGTGGCAAGTCCAGTCCTTTGTTACGCGTCGCCAATAACAAAAGAAGAAAACAAAACAGGAGAGAGGGTGGGTGACAGGTGTGCCCAGATGTAATAAGAAAACCTTGAACGAGGGAAGTGAAAACAATGAATACTGGAAGAATTAACACGTACATGGAACAGCAGAGTAATAATGCTGGAGAGGAGGGAAGACCAGAGAAAAAAGAACAAACATATTTCGTGACAGCACAGTTACTTGGTCAATGGAGGTGGAACATTTTTGAGACTTAAAAAAAAAATAATCAAGCTTGCTTTGCTTTGCTACCTTTTTATTTCTCTTCAAGAAGCACATTGTAGCAATTAAGATCTTGTTCTGTGTTACAGATTACTATAGAACTGCATTCCATTTTGGGGACATGCTTTATTATGCTAGCAATGACAATGCTTCTTGGCCATTCTATTACTCTGAATGCATACATGCCACATGCTATGGTTTACCCATAATCTGTACAAGGTGTTTGCGTTTTCAGATGTGTACGCCCTGTACACAATTTCTGTACAGGTTTTCTAACCCATTCCCCTTATTACTGTGGTTCAGAGTTCTTTTATAAGGTCATCTTGAACACAGGATTTCCCAGTAAAGACTAAATGATGACACCTTCACATTATTTTTACAGTGTAAAATAAACTCAGGACATTTATTGTTTGGGTTTTAAAATAAGTGAAGACCTGCTTTAATAGGCAAAGTCCCCGTGCCTCATTTATAATGCAGCCCATTGTAATTGAAAATATTTGTACCGAATTAACTCTTTTGATATGTTTTTTTCAGTCTTTGTACAGGTTTTGCAGGTCTTTGTACAGGGTTTTGGAATTATTTTTTGTACAGGTTTTTCATCTCCGAGGTGTGGCATGCATGTGAATGAACTCGATAAGGATGTGAACGTTAAATTCCTGCTTCCCATGGAATTTAGTGCACGTTTGATTATTTTTTTAAGCGTGTAACAAGCATATGGCATTATATAGAAAGGTTATATCGTAAAAGCGATAATCGAACAGCGCAAGACTAGGGGATTGCTGTACTAACTGTAAAGATCCAGAACTAATAGAAATTATGGAATGTTTGAACGTCTCAACCAAAAATTCAAAATAGATGTAAGAGCAGATGCAAGAGGTCTAGAGGCTGTCTCAGTTTATGATATACTCAAACAGTTGGGCCTGAAGGGACAGCCGAGATCAAAGGCACTTAAAAGGCTTGGTGATATTGTGGAAGAGACACCGTGCTGGCTGTGGAACAACTGCTGCAGGCTATGGAATTCAAGAAAGTAATTTATTATTGTGAAAATCTGAATTGCTTAATTAATAAGTGACAGATAACAGCTGCTACAAGTTAATAAAAAAATAAAGGTGTGAAGGAAACGGTTTTAAACTTACATTAACATTTTTTTTTTTAGTTTTGCCTCATTTTTTTTTAGGCAAGGCCTGTTTACCTTAAACACAAGGTCTGTCAGTTATATTAGGACACGTGTCCAAATATACAAGACCCTGTGTTAACTGTTACAGCTGTAAGTGAAACATTTTATTCATTAGATAAAACGCAGAAATAAAAGTTCTGTCAAATGACTGTGCTAAAACTGGATCCTCATATATAGGTATACCTTCAGACTGATATGTCCAAAGATGACCTCAAGGGACAATATTCAAACTTGTGTGTTCATTCTAATTTTGTGTCACTTTCTCTTCCAAAGAATGCATCAGACTGACCAGTCATACTGACAACAAAAGAATTTCATATAAATTAAATAATATATTGTGTGTATTTGAAACAAAAAGCTATAATACAAAACTTGGACCTCCCAGAATTCAGCATTTTCATTCAGGCAAGAACACGTATGAAGCCCACTTGTCACTTTGTTTTTTAGTCTAACGCACTCTTGATTTAACACCAGAAACATGGCCAACATTTTACTCCTGCTTTTTTCCCTGCAAGACAGCTCAGCGTAATTACAGACTGGTGCTGTGCCTTCCCACTAGGCTCCCTGACTTTGTTGGTTTCCTTCAGTATGATACTGCCTAACTTATCACAGGATAATCCTTTCTGATTGGCCACATACAAGGCATTTTGTCTATGGAGATGGTTAACTGTGGATAGGATTATTAAAACTGGTGTTAGTGATAGCTATATCTGACACAGCCTCATTTGGGTCCCAGGGCACCAATGAGACCACTGCTCGCTCAGGCATATCGTATGGGGCGACTAATATAAGGCTGTGCATGGGTCTGGCAATCTCACCATGTATAACAAACTGCTACAGAAACCATCGCTGCAAGAGCATGTGAATGCCTGGTGCAGGTTTCCTGCAAGGGGACCAGTTACAGTGGTGGCTCCAAGCTCTGTGAGAAGCACAAAGGAAAATGATGATGATTATACCCACCACGATACGAGACAGGGATGTCAAATTCATAGACAGCTGGTTTGAACATTCAGGGCCAAACTGACACTCCTGAACGGGTGTCACATATGTAAATAGTGCAGCAGTGACCGTCCACTCCCCCCCCCCCCCCCATCTAGGGTTATATTTGTTTTGCTACATTGTAAAATTCGGTGACAATCTCTCTGAAACACAATAGACAAACGAAGACGCTACTGAAACAGTACACAGCAGTTTTAACGGACGTACCTGGTCGAATACATCTCGTAGAGTTCGATATGAAACTGACAAACGAGACACCTGTGTGAACCAGAGTTTACCCTATCCCGTATGCTAAAGCTGATACGCTACGTGGAGAAATAGACAAGTTACGTCAAGCAGGAATTATCAGTGAGTCTACTTCTCCTTACAGTTCGAGTGTAGTACTGTTACAGAAGCCCAATAAGGAAGTTCGGCTGTGCATAGATTACCGTTTACTTAACACTATAACGGAATTCCAGCCGGAACCTCTCCAGAGTGCTTCTGAGTTGTTCACCAAGCTTAGCAGGGCAAGAATTTTCTCAAAGATTGACCTGAGTAAAGGTTATTACCAAATCCCAGTCATGGAGGATATCAAGCCCCTGTTAGCTTTCAGCACCAGTGCGGGACACTATACCTTCAACGTGATGCCGTTCGGATTGCACAACGCACCGGGAGTCTTCACCAGAATCTTGAGAAAGCTTTTAGAACCCTTGCAAAGTCCTCATATCCATAATTTCATGGATGAAATATTAATTGCAACGGAAAACTACGACGAACATATTGCTACGGTTGCTATGCTCCTGAGGAGACTACAGGAAACTGGCCTCACAGCCAGACCTAGCAAATGTCTAATCGGATTTGAAAAGCTTGACTTCCTGGGGCATACCATTTCTCAAGACTGCATGTGGCCAGTTGCCAAGAACATTGAGAAAATAGTTGCAGCAAAAAGGCCCTGAACGAAGAAAGACACACGTTCATTTCTATCACTGTGTGCATACTACCAGAAATTTATTAACAATTTCAACGGGCTAACGGCACCCCTTACTGACCTTACCAAAAGGGGCGACCGGAAACATTTATTTGGGATGCTAAGTGCGAACACGCTTACGTCACCCTCAAAGGACAGCTGTCTGAATACCCAATTCTGAGGTTACCTGACCTGAAGAAACCTTTTATATTGCAGGTCGACGCATCGGGTCAAGGCATCGGGTCAACACTACTCCAAGCAGATGACAATGATCCGAACCTGTTATTCCCAGTCGCTTACGGCAGCCGAAAAATTGAATACAGCAGAACGGAACTATTCCACAGTGGAGAGAGAGAATGTCTGGCACTCGTGAGTGGTATCAGGAAACATCATGAATATTTTTACGGCGTTTCATTTACAGAGCAGACGGACCATGCTCCACTGGCGTTTCTTGGAGCGAATAAGGAATTCAATGCGAGGATTATGCGTTGGGCATTGCTCCTAAGTGTGTATGCTTTCAAAGTAGAATACATACCAGGAAAACAAAATGTGGGAGCAGATTTTATGAGTCGAAATTGGAGCAGTGAGGAAGAAAGGGAAAGTGAAGATAGCAATCACTCGCAAGATACGGATAACAGCAGCGCTATTTTCATAGAGGAGACATAAAAGGGTTTCATGTCTTCAAGCCCGGACGTAATCTTCTTCTCTTCTTCTTCCGTCCTTAGCCACCGACCGTCAAAGCAGTCAGTGGCCATTACGCCTAGTGGCGTCTTAGGGCAATAGCAGATAGGTTTTCTTTGCCATTGTTTCCCATCACGCCTATTGGCGTCTTTAGGGCAACGGCAAATCAACCCATGTGCTGTTGTTTCCGTAATCCCGGACGTAATGTCACATATGTAAATAGTGCAGCAGTGACCGTCCACTTCCCCCCCCCCCCCACCCCCCCCATCTAGGGATATTTTTTTTGCTACATTAACGCCTGATTCACTATCGCAATTAACACGCAAGCCGTCTGGCAATTAAGCACGGTGGAACAGAGTGAAGTGCGCAGCACAGCGTAATCATTCTTTGATCAGGGAAACACGCAGGCTGAGGCCAGGCGTTAACAGTTTCTTTGAAGAATCAAGGGCGATAAGTCTGAGACGTACCTTGGATTGTTACATTTTCAGGGGAATTAACTTACGTAGCTGATGCGCGGCAGGCGGGGAGAATGAAAGACAAGCCAGAGATTGTCGGTCGGCCGAGGTGAAGAAAAAAACCTTTCATTCAGGAATCGAACCGTAGATGTGCCTGGCCGTAGGTGCGACTTTCGCATTAAGGAGCGAAAGAACGGCATCTATGGATATATACCCGTCTCCCCCAAAGTCATTATCAGTTGCTCAGAGAATTTTCTGAAATAACTAGCTCGATATACTAAGAGTTTTCGTACAAAGTGAATACTTAGATTCGTGGAGTTGTTTCCATCTTTCTCTGTTTGCGGTAATTTATATACTAGTCAGTCCTATTGTATGGCTCTGAGACATGGAGAACAACAAAAAACAACAACCAAAAAGCTACAGACTTTTATAAACGGGTGCTTGCGTAGAATAGAAGGACTGAAATGGTATGACAAAGTCACAAATGTGGAATTGATGACAAGAACCAGACAAGTGCCAGTGGAACAAGAGTTGAGAAGAAGACGCTGGCGATGGATAGGACACACATTGAGGAAACCTGTTGATAGCATTACAAGGCAGTCCTTGTTCTGGAATCCACAGGGAAAGAGAGGCAGAGGTAGACCAAAAAACACATGGAGAAGAGAACTGAAAACAGAGGTGAAAATGATGAGGAAAACATGGAAAGAACTTGAGCGGATGGCACAAGACAGGAAGACTTGGCATGTGTTTGTTGAAGGCCTATGCTCCTTGGGGAGCTAAAGGGTATTGATTGATTGATTGATATGATGTTTACTGCACTTATAAGTAGACCCCACTAAACATGAACTAGCTTTATTTCCTTTTTATCCTGAAAGTACATTCTACGAGATCTTCGCATGTTTTACTTCCTACTTATCCCAAAAGTGGATTCTATGAGACATAAGCATGCTCTACTTCCTATTTATCCCAAAAGTAGATCTACGAGACATGAGATTGCTTTACTTCCCATTTGTCTCGAACGTAGATCTTATGAGACACAAGCATGCTTTACTTCCCATTTATCCCTAAAGTATATCCTATGAGACATGAGCATGCTTTACCTTCTATTTATCCTGAAACTAGTCACGAGTTTGCTTACTTCCCATTTATTTCAAAAGTAGATCCCACCAGACATTAGCATGTTACTTCCCCAATATCATAAAATAGATCCTAATATACATGAGCATACTTAACTTCACATTATCCTGAAAGTAGATCCAACTAGCCATGAACATGCTTATTATTCCAAAAGTAAATCCCATTAAAAATAAATATACATACTTCCCATGTAACCTGACAGCAGATATAAACATATTACCTTATGTAGTACTGAACATGAAAACAAAGTCCACCTAACGAGAACAAGATCTCATCAAGCATTAACATCATCATCACCTCCTTTTTCGCTCCTCGTGCAGCACTGATGCACCACTGCAGACGACCCCCTTAATGAAGCCTGCACCAAAGCCCATGCTCTTGCAGTAATGGCTTCTGTAGCAATTCATATTACATGATGAGGTTACCAGTCTCACGCAATACTTCATATTAGCTGCCTCTTATGAATCCTGTTCCTCCTTCACCTCCTCAGAAACCACTGGGAACTACTTGAAGCAAGCATGAACATAATGACTTATCTTTTTCCACTCTCATAACATAATGAAATATCTTTTTCCATTCTCATAACATAATGAAATATCTTTTTCCATTCTCATAACATAATGAAATATCTTTTTCCATTCTTATAACATAATAAAATATTTTTTTCCATTCTCATAACATAATGAAATATCTTTTTCCATTCTCATAACATAATGAAATATCTTTTTCCATTCTCATAACATAATGAAATATCTTTTTCCATTCTCATAACATAATGAAATATCTTTTTCCATTCTCATAACATAATGAAATATCTTTTTCCATTCTTATAACATAATAAAATATCTTTTTCCATTCTTATAACATAATGACTTACCTTTTTCCACTCATAATATAATGACTTATCTTTTTTCCATTTTCATAATATAATACCTTATCTTTTTTCCATTGGGGGATTCGGACTGCCGAATAGTGGTAGCACCTTTCGGAGGAGAGCAGTCACACTGTTGCCCTGCAGCAGTGGCTCTAATCCACTGGTCCACCTTGAGCAGTCAAGCTTGGTGTATGGCTCCCCGAAGCTACAAATAGTAGCGGACATCCCCCGGTAACAGTCTCCACCGACTGGCCAAACTACACTGAGTGCCCTGGCATTGCTTGGTTCCCCCCCCCCCCTTTTGCACCTTCTAACTCCAGGGCCCCACTTGTGTGTGCACCCAGCCCTCGGGCCAACACTGCAGATCCCTTTTGTGAGGGCAACTAGAAGCATGACGTGATGATCCCACTGACTAAGCAAGAAGCACTAGTGCTGTCACAGATGATGAAAAGTAGTGGTACTAACCAAACGATCAGCAAGTCACCTGGTGGCGGGGATTGGACAGTGTTGATCCCCACAGAGACTGTAGTGATAAAAGTCTGAGGACTGCAAACCATCACACCTGAGGGATGCTTTTTGATGTGGACCGGAACTGCACAGTGTTGCAAGGGAAAAATTACCACCAAACTGGTCCCCAATTATGGCTCAAATAGTAATAGATCCCCTCTGGAGGGGACTCTCCAACTCGTAGCATTGCACACCTCGCCACTAACACAGCCTAGTGACCTTGTCCAACAAGCTTCACTTAATCTGCGCAGGAAAATGAGCTGGCAATGTTTCGGAGACCATCTGCAGAGGAAGGGGAAGCCCGGGGTGAAACCATCTGATCCAGGACGTGACAAGCCTATATGTCTGCACAGTATTGGCAGCAAAAACCTCATCAGAAAACTCACTCTATGCCAACAGACCATAGGTGGTGGGGAATGGACAGCTATGAAGCACACCTCTGATCCCACATTCCAAAACCGGAAGGTATCCTAGATTTGTTACTCAAAAACACCAGCCAGTCAGTGAAGAGTGTTGAGCCTTGTCTCGGGACCTGCTGAGTAGGAGTGGCCCTCTGGGTTTTAAAGAAAGCTCTAGAGACAACATCCCACATGAAAAAGCCAGATAACAAAATCATATGAGCTCGGACGTCGCCTCATAAAAGGTCCGCGCCGGGTATCCGCCGCCGGCTACTACAAGCGATAAGTCAGCTATGAGGACCACACTTAACATTCTCCAGGTGAACATCCCTGGACTGAGACCAAAGACTCTGGAGCTGGGAAAACAGCTGAACGACCTGAACATCCATATCGCACTAATACAGGAAACGCTTCTAGCTGATAAAGAACACTCCATATCAGGTTATACCATGTACACATGCAAATGCGATAAGTGCAGAGGTCTAAGTAATGATGTCCAAGGAGAAGCTCAAAACAAAAGAAACAATGGAAATGATATCCAAGAGATAAAAGTATGGAACAATGGACTGCGGTTCACTTTGTTCAATGTCTACTGCCCTCCAAATTTCAAAAGCCAAATCAACATCCACAACACAGACCTCCAAAAAACCATTATAGCAGGAGACTTTAATGTGCATATACCAGCCTTAGGATACAAAGAAAGGAACTACATGGGCAACAGCATAGATGAACTGTGTAACACCAGCAGCCTGATAATACTGCAAGACTCCACATCCATACCTACACTCCTACATAGAGCCAGTGGATCCACATACAGACCTGACCCCACTATCGTCTCTGCAGACATACTGAATGAATGTACAGTGAAAGTCCTTGATGATATAGGGAGTGACCATCGCCCTATTCCACCCCAAATCTCCCAAACAAGAAACCAACGACCGAAGAAAGCCCCTCGCTGGAACTACAAAAGAGCAGAATGGGAATATTCCGACTCCTCAAAGACGAAGGCCTTACAACAATCAACGAGGACACAGACATTGACACCCTGCACAATACCATCACCCAAACCATACTTGATGCAGCCTACAAAATGATCCTAAAGGGATGCAGAAAGAAATATAACCCTTTCTGGAAAAAGACACTTGAAGATCTTGTCAAAAAAAGGACAGAAGCCAGAAAGAAATCAGAAGAAAACCCAACAAAAGAAAACAGAATAGAATACAACAGGCTAACTGCAAAGATCAGACTTGAAACCTTACTTAGTCGTTCCCCTTCTACCGTGAGGTGTAGAGGTTTGGAAGAGAGAGCGCCAGACTATCCTATCGACTGTCTTCCTCCTGGCCTGGTTCCATTCTAGTCCTCGGTCCTTCAAAGATTGTCTAATGTTGTCCTCCCAGCGGACTCTAGGTCATCCTGGGGGTCTGGATCCCTCATTCTTTGTTACCCATGCTTGTCGTGGTAGCTGATCTTCTCCCATTCTGCAGACATGGCCAAACCATCTTAGTTGGGACTGTTCTACTTGGGTCTGCAGGGGGTGGGATTTAAGGCCTTGACATATCGTCTGGTTGTGGACCATGTCTCTTCTTGTTACTTCTACCACCTTCCTAAGATATCTCATTTCTAAGGTTTGGATCTGGCTTTTGTGGGTTGTAGTCATTGCCCATGACTCGCATCCATATGTCAAGACTGGGACATAGGTGGAGCGGTATACAGCCATCTTCGTTTTCTTACCAACCTCTCTCTTGCTGAGGAATCCTCGATTTATGGCCTGAAAAAGTCTCCCAGCTGCTGCTTTTTGAGTGGCCAACTCTTCTTTAATGCCTCCCTTTCGGTCTATAATAGCTCAGAGGTATTTAAAGTGGTCGACCTGCTACAAGACCTGTTCTCCCAGCTTAATCTGATGTCTTCTTTCTTCTCGTGATATCCCCATGGATTTTGTTTTAGAGCTGCTTATGACCATCACTCTCTTCTCCAGCTCTTCCTTCCAGACTTGCAGGTTGGATTGGAGATGTGCCTCTGATTTAGCAATCAGGGCAACATCATCAGCAAATGCCAGCTCTGAAATACAGACCTGTCTCATCTTCCAGTATCCCACTGAATACTTTCTTGTTCTCTCCTTACATGCCTTGATGACATCGTCCATGAGGAGTATGAAAAGATAAGGTGACAGGATATCACCTTGTCTTACACCAGTGGTGGTCCTGAACTCTTCTGACTTATGGTTTGCTGTCCTCACATAATTTCTGCAAGACTTGTAGAAGCTCTGTATAGCATGAATCAGAGGTGCTGGAATGTTCTTCCTTGCCAAACAGTCCCAAAGTTTGCTTCAGGGGACCCTGTCAAATGCCTTTTCCAGATTTATGAAACAAAGATGGATCTCACTCTTATACTCAAGGGCCTTTTCACTCAGCTGTCTGAGTGTGAAGATTAGGTCTTGAGTACTTCGGTTTGCTCGGAATCCGCACTGGACCTCATCCAATTGTGGCTCAGCTAGGCGTCGGAGTCTCTGCTCTAGGATTCTAGAGTAGATTTTACGAGGGACACTGAGAAAGGATATGCCTCTATGGTTTCCACACTGTCGATTGTCACCCTTTTTAAAAATTGGTGTTATGATGGCAATCTCCCAATCTTTTGGTATGGTCTTGTTGCACCACACTGCCTGTAGGACCCTTAAGAGTAATAGGTCGCCTGATGCTCCCATATACTTAACCATTTCTGGTGTTATACCATCATGCCCTGCTGCTTTGCCCATCTTGATTTTCTTCAGTGCTGCCTTCAGTTCTTCCATCTTTATGTCATTTTCACCATCATTGGTTTTCTCTTCTGTGCTAGTGGTTATTATTTCTGATGCTTCACCATGCTCACCATCCAAGAGTTCTGAGAAATATTCTTTCCATCTTTCCATTACTTCCTTCGGGGCAGTAAGCAATTTGCCTTGCTTGTCCTTTATAAATTTGAGAGGGCATTGTTTTTCCTTCCTCACGTTCTTTAGGGTCTTATAGAACAATTTCTGGTTTTCTTGTGCATCTTTTCCTAGCTTTTCTCCAAATTCTTCCCAGGACTTCTGTTTTGCTGCTAGCACCTTGTTCTTTGCTTCTGTTCTGAGTGTCACATATTCTCTATTTGTCCTGTTGTGTTTTTAGCTCCTAAGTATTGCAGATAAAGCATCCAAGAGATTAAATCTGCTCAAGTACCCACTGGGGAGCTGACAAAACAACACTTAGGCAGCTCTATATAGGATATATCAGATCTATAATGGACTACAGCCTCCCCTTGCCAACAACTGCATCTGAGAGCTCTTGTAACCAGGTTAACAGAGTATAAAACCAATACTCATAGCGGAAGAACTCAATACAAGACACCATCTACCAGAAAACAGAGAAGAATTAAGAAAAAAGTCTGACAGTCCACCAAATACAATCCTTATACAGCCCCAGTTAAAAATCAAACTCCTTGACCACTCAGTAAACAAGTCAGCAGACCCTAACACCTTAAAACTCTGTGCATTGGAAACCATTGACTCCTACCCTACAGACTAGATCCATGTGTACACAGACGGGTCAGCTTTCAAGGCCACCATCAATACAGGGTATGGTTCTCTCATAATATTTCCAGACAGGACAACAAGCCAGCTGTCTGCACCTTGTGGATCATACTGCTCAAATTACGACGCTGAGATTCAGGCCATGTCGGAAACCTTGTCATTCATCATCGCAAGATACAAAGACAAAGACACAACAGCACATCCAAAAAAAAACCTAGTCCTCTTCTCTGACTCGCTATCTGCCCTACAAGCCTTTGCAAATTGGATCCCATCAGATGAAAAAACCACAGCTAACATACTTAAAGAAATCAATGTACTTGCCTCAATGGCATCAACACAACTCTACAGTGGGATACCAGGCCATATAGGCATCCGAGGCAATGAGAAAGCTGACAAACTAGCAAAGAAAGGAGCAAGTATGCCGCAACCAAACATTCCCACCAACTTAAGAACCACAAAATACATGATACACAACAACAGCAACCAGCAGTGGATGGACCGCTGGGCCACGAGCTCAACTGCAAGAGCACTATATGCAGAAATGTCTCAGCCAGATCCCAGAGATAGTATCAACAACTTAAGCCGCAGAGACCAGAGTACAATCTTCAGGTTGAGAACAAGACATGTACCTCTCAACAAGCATTTGCACAGAGTGACCTCAGACCATGCACCATACTGCAACCACTGTAACAGACAGAAGGAAGAAACAGTAGAACACCACCTCCTGGAATGCCTGGCACTAGCAGACCTGCGGAAGCAATTGCTACCACCAAACCCCTCCATCACCAACACCCTGTATGGAGATACAATGCAATTGAAAAAGACATGTACCTTTCACTACCTGGCACAAGGAAAAAAGAGTGAAAACTCGTAACCTAGGGGATCGGAAAAGTCAAAAGTATCTTTTTCTATTCTCAAAACATAATGACTTATCTTTTTCCATTCTCATAATAAAATACCTTATCTTTTTCCATTCTCATAATATAATGCCTTATCTTTTTCCTATTCTCATACTTACTGGTACATTTGAGGTATTCCTCCTTTTCGTCCAACTTTTTTTGTTTCTGCTCCTGTAAAGTTCTAATCATAAACTTGAAGTCCTCTACATACTTAAACTAGAAAGAGCAAAAGCATGAAACAATGATGTGCAAACTTCAGAACAGATGACTTTATTAGAAAATGTAAAACTTGTCATTAATAATTTAAATTTTAATGAGCACTGCTTTAAAAAAGAAAGGGGGACACTATTATGATTCAACGAAATCTGTATCCACAGTTTACCTTTTCACCACTGCTGTGAGCTTTTATCAATTATTCTCATTCCGTCTTGCATCTGATTACCATTACTGGACGTAAGAGCCATGCCATAAGTGAAATCTTGATCATCAAGCTCTTTGGGTTCATCCACATATGACCTCATGCAATGTTACCATTTTTAGACCCTACCTCCCCCTTGTCACACTTCGTCACAAAAACCTAGACCTCCCCTCTGTGTGACATCACAAATCTCTTGTTTTTATTTTAAAAGAAATAGTGTTTAATTAATCCAGCTTTTACAAATATCTTTCCTTTACTATGCCACCTCTCAACGCAAGACAGGGTCTAACCTTACCCTACCGAACTAATGTTTTGCATTTTTCCTCACAAAAGAAAAAAATAAATAAATATATCAATAAAAAATGTTAACTTTCATGTCAGCCCAAATACTTTCAACCAACTAAACTGCTGTGTCTTTGATCCCATCGGACTGTTGTTGGGATGGTATTAATTTGCTATTGTTTCATTTTTTTTTTCAATCTAATGTTAATAAACAGAACAGTTTATCTAGTCTGCAATTTTTATAATAATTTTTTTTTTTTTTTTTCGTACGCCCGCTAATACTCGAGGCGAAATCTCAGGTTATTATTTATGTCTAACCTGACATTGATTTTACGTGAGTATCCCTTTATTTCTTGTACAGAGACAGGTGTCCCTCGCCATTCAGGCAAATACTCGCCGATTTCGGAGGTACCCATTGCAGCTGGGTCGGCTCAGGAGCAGCCAGTCCCTGGTCGACGACACTCCTTCAAATGTCCTCGCCAGGTCTCGAGTTAATCCAGTCCAAATCCCGGTCGACGAAAAATCCTCAAATGCCGTCGCCCGGGTTTGATCCTGTATCACCCGGTCGCCAGAGCGGTGTTGTAACCACTACGCTAGCGCGGCTCCCTTTATAATAATAATAATAGCCCCTTCAGTCATAACTGACTATGGGAATGCGCCCCTGAGGTGACAGCCCTCAACTGTTTATTTTCCTGGTGCTCCTTTCAACGTTTTCTCCTCACCTCTGCTTCTTGTGTGAGCCTCTCTTCGCCCAATCTTAGGTGGTGCCGTAAATAGCATCGCCACTTAGTGCGATCGGCAGCTTCATCCTCCCATGTTGCTGGATCCATGTCCAGTGCCCTCATATCTCTCATGCACACATCTTTGAACCTCAGCTGTGGTCGTCCAACTGTTCTCTTGCCATCTGCTAATTGTCCGTAGAAGATATCTTTTGGGATGCGACCATCTTCCATGCGGCGAACATGGCCAAGCCAGCGAAGTCTGCGCTGTCTAAGCAGCATATACATACTTTGAAGGCCAGCACGTGACAACACCTCGACATTTGTCACTATCTTTCCACGAGATGCCGAGGATGCGGCGTAGACACCGCAAATGGAAGGAATTGAGCCTTCTTTCTTGCTTAGCATAGGTCGTCCAGGTCTCGCTGCCATATAGGAGTGTGCTGGTGACGCAGGCATTATATACCGCAGCTTTGGTCTTCATTGTGAGTTTAGAGTTTCCCCAAACACACGATGTGAGGCGGGCAAAGGTAGCTGCAGCTTTGCCAATGCGGCTGTCGATTTCTGTATCCAGTGAGAGTTTGTCATTGATGGTAGACCCTAGGTATGTGAAGTGGTGCACCACTGCCAATTCATAGTAATCGATAGTGATAACTGGTGCAGCACCCACATCCTGACTCAGCACATTCGTTTTCTTTAGACTTATTGTGAGGCCAAAGTCCTTGCATGCTTTAGTGAAGCGATTCATCAAGCTCTGAAGCTCCTGTTGGCTTTGAGTGACGACTGCAATTTTTAAAGATGTGTATTACATTATACAGATAAACAAATATATGTACATGTGTGTGTGTGTGTATATATACAAGGGCTATTCCAAAATCAACCTCCGATTGGCTGGTAAAAATAAACTGGTTGCCATAGCGACACGGCGCATTGCCTGCAGCAATCAGTATTATGTTTTCTCGCTTCACACAAACCCACATTCCCAATTGTTCAGTTGTTCACGAGTAGCGACCGAGTAAACATGGACCCTGTCATCGCTACTCCTACCAGCTGTGAGGTCCATGCTGTGATTCGTTTTCTGCAAGCAGAAGGACACAGCGCCGCCGAGATTCATCGTCGATTGTGTCATGTGTACGGTGAGAACGTTATGAGTGACAGTTCTGTGAGGGATTGGTGTATGAAATTCAGGGATGGGCACACAGATGTGCGTGATGCGGTGGGACAAGGACGACACTCAACTGTGACTGATGAACTCGTTCATAAAGTCAACCAAGTCGTGGGTGAAAAGTGTAGTTTCACGATTTCAGATCTTTCTGCTGAATTTCCTCAAATTTCGAGGACTAGTCTGTTTCAAATTGTCACAGAGAGATTGGATTACCACAAGTTCTGTGCATCTTTTGGCCAAATACCATCACTAACCAAGATCTGCTTACTCGTAGCAAGCAAGAGGACATGCACACCATCATAGCTGGCAGACGCTGGAGCTGGGTTGGTCATGTCCTCAGAAGAGACCCTGATGCCATCACAAGAACAGCTATGCTTTGGACCCCTGAAGGAAAATGAAAGAGAGGCCGACCAAAAACAACCTGGCGGAGGACTGTGGAGGCTAAGATGCAAAGAATGAACCAGAGTTGGGGCACTGTACGAAGGATGGCCACCGACCGAGCAAAGTGGAATCAATTTGTTGTTGCCCTACAAGACGCCACTAGGCGTGATGGCCACTGACTGCTTTGACGGTCGGCGGCTAAGGATCAAAGAAGAAGAAGTTCTGTGCACGGTGGGTACCAAAACAACTGACTGACATTCACAAAGCTCAAAGAATGGGCTCAGCATTGACATTCCTTCTTCGCTACCAGGAAGAGGGGGACGAATTTCTCGACAGAATCGTGACTGGGGACGAGACATGGGTTAAGTTCGTGAATGCAGAGATGAAGGAACGGCCCAAACAGTGGATGCACACTCAGTCTCTAAACAAGCCCAAGAAATTCAAACAAACATTTTCACACCGAAAAATGATGGCTACAGTGTTCTGGGACCGCAAAGGAATTTTGTTGATGGAATTCATGGCACCAGGGACCACAATAACGTCAGAAGTTTATTGTGAAATGCAGAAGAAGCTTCAGGGGTCAATACAAAACAAAAGATGCAGAATGCTCACCAAGGGCGTTGTTCTCCTGCATGACAACACGCGGCCCCACACTGCAGCTCACACAAAGGCTTTACTTGAGCTGTTTACCTGGGAGATTTTCAACCACCCCCCTTGCAGCCCGGACTTGGCACCAAGCGATTACCATCTCTTTGGCAAGATAAAGGTCTGGCTGGCTACCCAGCGCTTCAAAACCAACGAGGAGCTCATGGATGGAGTCAACAACTGGATGGGTACTCTGGCGGCGCCATTCCTTGACGAGGGATTGCAAAAGCTAGTGCCACGGTACGACAAGTGCCTGAATTTGGGTGGCGACTATGTAGAAAAGTAATGCAGTTATGTATGTAAGTTTTGTATGTAATAAGATTTTATTCTCTATTTTTACCATTCAATCAGAGGTTGATTTTGATTTTGGAATAGCCTGTGTGTGTGTGTGTGTGTGTGTGTGTGAGAGAGAGAGAGAGAGAAAGAGAGAGAGAGAGAGAGAGAGAGAGAGAGAGAGAGAGAGAGAGAGAGAGAGAGAGAGAGAGAGAGAGAGAGAGAGAGAGAGAGAATTAAAAATCAATTAAAACCCGTTGCCATAAAGGTTACCATAAATTATCTCTTATTTCAGCAGCGGTTATAATAATAATATAAGTCGTCCAAGAGGGAGTAGTCTACTATTGTCGTCAAAGTAGACTAATAAAAAATGAAGTTACAAAATATATTATGTTCAGTTTATGAAAGAAGCGATCCCCACTTGTATTTTTGTGTGTGACATCACATATGTTTTAATATGGGTGGCGACTATGTAGAAAAGTAATGGAGTTATGTATGTAAGTTTTGTATGTAATAAGATTTTATTCTCTATTTTTACCATTCAATCAGAGGTTGATTTTGATTTTGGAATAGCCTGTGTGTGTGTGCGCGTGTGTGTGTGAGAGAGAGAGAATTAAAAATCAATTAAAACCCGTTGCCATAAAGGTTACCATAAATTATCTCTTATTTCAGCAGCAGTTATAATAATAATATAAGTCGTCCAAGAGGGAGTAGTCTACTATTGTCGTCAAAGTAGACTAATGAAAAATGAAGTTACAAAATATATTATGCTCAGTTTATGAAAGAAGGGATCCCCACTCGTATTTTTGTGTGTGACATCACATGTTTTAATCCCCCCCCCGCCCCGCCCCCCCCCCCATCATCACACCGTAGAAATTGTTTTTAACACCCCCCCCCCCCCTGACTGCATTACATCATATGTGGATGACCCCTTTTATCAAAGTTCACTGAATTCCGTTTTGTATTGGTTGATGTATCTTTACAATCCAGTCAACTGCCAGTAAAAGTATTAGAGGCATTCATGCCACAATCCAGTTCTTTTCTCGAAGGGTTCTGTAAATTGTCACTCCTTTAGAATTCTGCAATTCACACAGTCACACGTTTCTTTATTAGGTTAAAGAATTGAAGTCCATAATGCCCCATCTGTTTCCAAAGTCATTCACTGTCTAAACTGTGCAATGCTTTTTCACAGGCATAAATTCAGTGTAAAGTGGCAAGTTCAGGTCCCCACTTTGTTCAACAAAAATGTGGTGTGTGCTACCGTATTGGCCCAAATATAGTATGGCCTCGCATATAAACGACCCTAAAGTTTTGAAGGTGTTCTTCATGAAAAATAAAAGGTCTCGAATGCACCTCGAGGTAAAAACTTAATAAATTTGACAGTTTTCTTTTAATGTAAACGTTAAGTGATAAATTACCTTAATTATTATTTATAACTCCCAGATTATTAGAAACACAGCATTTTTGAATCCCCTTTACAATGGATTCACTACTAATTCTTCCCCAGGCTGTGATTATCCACTGGGCCAACAACTGTATGCTTGGTTTCTTCAGCTTGCTGTCATGGTTCCCATTAATTAACCAGTCACTATATTCTTTTCATAAGTACTCCTTTAAATGGTATTTAATAACTACGTCTAGGACTTGAAGTTGAGAAGTCATTCTCATCGGGATTATAACAAGATCAGTGTTCATTTCTGCGACCGGCTTCTTTATTTTCTCAAATGTGTGGCCACGAAAAGCATCAAGAATTAGAATGCATCTCTGCTGTAGTAAAGTACCTGATCGACATCCCCAAACAACCTTAAGCCAATCTACCACCAATTCTTCGGTCATCCACCCCTTTTTCCTGTGCTCAAAAAATAATCTTACTTACTTACTTAGTCGTTCTTCTTCTACCGTGAGGTGTAGAGGTTTGGTAGAGAGAGCGCCAGACTATTCTATCAGCTGTCTTCTTCCTGGCCTGGTTCCATTCCAGTCCTCGGTCCTTCAAAGATTGTCTAATGTTGTCCTCCCAGCGGACTCTGGGTCGTCCTGGGAGTCTGGATCCCTGGCTCTTTGTTTCCCATGTTTGTCGTGGTAGCCGATCTTCTCCCATTCTGCAGACATGGCCAAACCATCTTAGTTGGGACTGTTCTACTTGGGTCTGCAGCGGGTGGCATTTTAGGCCTTGACGTATGGTCTGGTTGCGGACCATGTCTCTTCTTGTTACTTCAACCACCTTCCTCAGATACCTCATTTCTGAGGTTTGGATCTGGCTTTTGTGGGTTGTAGTCATTGCCCATGACTCGCATCCATATGTCAAGACTGGGACATAGGTGGAGCGGTATACAGGACAAAGAGTTGCACAAAAAATAATCACAGCTGGTAACTGTTCCTATGGAAGCATTTTTCTCTTCAAAATAACGTTTGGCAGTAGTTTTCTACCATTGGCAGTTACTCCTAGCAAGAGAGTTATGCACAACTTTTCATTCCCTGTAGATCTAACCTATAACTGATTATGCACCTTCTTGTCCACAATAACACTTGATTAAAAAAAACACTGGTGTCTGGTCAGAATTTGCTATCTGGCCAAGCAGATAATTGTGGGATTTTCTCAGTTTTGTAATATATCGCTAATAGGCAATCAACTTTTCCGTATAATCTGCAGCTAGGCGTAGCACGAGTGTAGTGCAATGTCGTAAGCACAGACTCAAATGCCGCATCCTTCACTTTCACCACCCCAAGCTCACCTTAAATTCAGTACATGGGATTTTTAACTCTCTTGCCACCTCCAGTGCCTTCATTGTAATAACTTCATGGCTTATTGTGTATCCTTGGTTTCGTTTGTCGTGGATGTATTCACAAACAAGTCTATCAGTGTTTTGAAATTACCCAGTCTTAGGCCCTCTGAATACTTTTCTTGATGCGCTGGCACTCCTAAAATGTTCTTCATTGTTTTGCTAAAGTTGAATATTAGCCTTTGGAAACACCAAACTTGTTAACATCCTGCACATTGTTTGCTGTGCCTCGCGTATAGCTCTTAATTAAAAATTCATTTCCCAGCTTCTACCCATTCCCTTGTTTACTTGAGATGCAGAGGGAGCCTTCTTTTCAGTATGATCACTCACTTGCAGATCTGCCAGGGGTACCATAATTTTTTTAATATCAGTAACACAGCACAGATCCTGCCACCAACTAACACTAACCTACTGAATCAACAGTTCAGCAACACTGAAGGGTGTAAATCCTAACTCTCTTGCTTCAATTTTACCTTGAGTTTATTATAAGCGCAGTGATTCCTGTCCACACTGGCCGGTACAGTTTGAACATGTGTGACAGTATGGCCTACTACGTTGCTTTTAGCACTACTCAGGCCACCATCTGATAGATTGTATTAAGGGTACATAAGCAAGACTAATTCACTAAGTACTTGAATAAGACTAGCAAGTGGAATGAACACTAGTCAAGAATCCATGACATCATCAATCTATGCAAACATGAACCAATGACATCATCAAACCTTGTGTGGAAAACACACAAGTTAGGCCGGAGGTCCAGAGTATAGAGAATACTGATTGGTCAATATCACATAGTTACGAAGATTTTTTTAGATCAGAGGTTGGTAGCCAGGAGCTTAAAAAAAGATTATATTAAATGACAAGTTTTTCTGGTGCTTTACCCTTTTGGGTTTATAGCGCCCGTAAGTACCATCTCGAAATAGAATTAGGTTTCGCATTGAAATTTATTTTGTTGTAGGAAATTTCAGTACATAAAACCGACATGCATACAACCTAAGCAGTATAAGGTTCCCACCAAGAATCAAAACTGAGCAAAGACTGAGAAAGAAAGTAACCATTCGTTACTTCGAGAAAATATGTGGCAAAATTTGAAGAAAGCTCTGCTTAGAGATTAAATGTAGCAGAATATTTGTACAGAAATGCATGACTAATTGGAAATGAGTCCATAATCTTTGTATCGACAATAAAGAGTTCATTTATTGAGACTTTGGACTAATATATATATTGAAGTTAGCATTGACACTTTAGGGCTTTCTGAGAGTTCTACTGTTCCACAACTAATAAGTCTCCAACCTAAAGCAAGGGCCTAAGAACCTGGGCTTACCAATACTTGTCTGAATCAATATCTCAGGCGATTAGCCTGTCAAGACAGACGAGCCTTTCACACTAAAATCCACGGCCATCCTTGATAACCAAGTAAAGATAACTATCTACCCTCATAGTGCTCTATTACATGAACTCTACATAGTACTATCCCCATTTCCAGAGTGTGCGGTCACATATGCTGCAAAATAGACCTCTGTAGGAATCTGCTGTTTTTTTTTTTCAATGAAAAATGTTAGACTGCACAAATAATGAGTAAAGTTTTCCGAAGACATTTTTAGGAAAAATATATTGCACTATATCAGGGCCAATATGGTATCTGGTTTGTGCAAGATCTGTTTTGTCGAAAAGTTAGTGAGTGTGTGTGAAAGACTGGCTGAAATTGAAATACCTTTCTTCAGAAGAAATAAGAGTAAACACAGGGTTTTAAAATTACACTTGAGTCTGGCTGAAGTTAATAATATCTTAATTCAGTAGAAATAAGTATATTATTAAAATATCAGTTATACTAGTCTCAGTAAAAGGGATACAATACGTCAGTAGACTTAATAGCATCACCTCGAGCCTCAGTAAATTGATCAGTAGTTATTATTACAATACTTCATAGAATTATCAGTAATAATCGGAAGCTCGTGTAGAATCTAAGTTAATAATCTCTTAATTCGGTGGAAATAAGTATTATTAAAATATCAGTTATACTAGTCTCAGTAAAAGGGATACATTATGTCAGTAGACTTAATAGTATTACCTCGAGCCTCAGTAAATTGATCAGTGGTTTATTATTACAATACTTGATAGAAATATTAGTAATAACTGGAAACTAGTGCAGTGTATATTGAGAGATTGAACTACCTACCCAGCAATCTGAAATGAACGCAGTAGCTGAATTAAGAGATCAATTTTTCCAATATCTGAGAGATCACAAAGTGAACGATTTCATAACAACGATAAGACGACTAGATACTTGGATAAGTGACTCTTATTTGGAAGGCAAGGAAAGAGGATACTCGAGAAAGTTAATTGCGAAACATGTCTTAGAACAGGCAGAACTTTTCACGAGAACAGAGATGGAAATGATTCACGAGAACAGAAATGTAAAGGATAGAGAGTGAAAAAAAATGGACTCGCGACTGGAAGGAAAAGGAAGCCAAGTGGAAAGAAGAGGCCATAAGCAGTGAACATATGAGTAAATGACACAAAGTAACTAAACTTGGAGAGTCACGGATATAGTAAAGAGACTGACTGTTAACAGCATGTGAACATTAACTAGTTTTACCATAAGCATGCAAATAACTTTACAAAGAGTAACCTCAAGATTAATAACCTTATGAGGGTGTGGCTAAGCTGACAATATGCCCAAATATACCATGCAAATGCAACTAATATTCTCATAATTGTGTTACTAACCACCAATCAAGAAAATATTCATTCATTCTCAATCTTCAGCATATGCCTTTAACAAATTTGTTTGCCAAGTCTTCCTGTCCCATGCCATTTACTCAAGGGCATTCCATGTATTCCTCATTCCTTTCATGTCTGTCTCCAATTTTCTTCTCCATGTGTTCTTTGGTCTCCTCTACTTCTTTTACCCTAGGGATTCCATAATTAGGACTGACTTGTATTACTATCAACATGTTTCCTCAGTGTGTCCTATCCATTGGGTCTTCTTCTCATCTCTTGTTCTACAGGCACTTGTCTGGTTCGTGTAATCAGTCCCACATTAGTGATAATCAAGAAGATATGCTTATTATCAAACAGACAGATGTTGAATTTGGGTTGGTCATGTCCATGGAAGAGACGCTGACACCAAAACTGCTATGGTATGGACCCCAGAAGGAAAGCAAGAGAGAGGTCAAACAAAAACAAACTGGAGGAGAACTGTGAAGGCTGAGATTCAAAGCATGAAACAGAATTTGGCAATTGCATGAAGGATGGTCAAAGACCAAGCAATGTGGAGAGTTTGTTGATGCCCTACAAGATGCCACTAGGTGATATGGTCACTGACTGCTTTATCAGTCAGCAGCTAAGGATTCAAGCAAAAGTGTTACTACCATTACAACATCACCAGTATAGTATAACTATCCTTGCCAGGACAGCACTGCTAACTATCTTCATTACAGTGTAGCTATCCTTACCACAACAGTGTAGCTTCTTCTGTTGTCCTTGAGCTGTAGTTTGAGAGACATGGGGTACAGGTCAATCTTGGAATCCAGAACATTCATACTATACTCATATTTCCCTTGTAGGGACTGTAAACAGAATAGTAATGAAACAGATACAGCAAAGCACAAAAAAAACTAACATCAGCAACAAAGCCAGGGAGTACTGCAAGTATACAATAATAATATAAACTTTTACCAACACCAGGTTCAATATAATTTTTGTTTCCACTCCTTATGAAGCATGCAGTCACCACTGCAGCTAGTCCAATGGCATGAAGCCAGCACCAAAGCATTCATGTGCTATAAAGGTTTATGTAGCAATTAGTTTTACATGAAGAGATTTCCAGCCCCAATCCAAAACTCATATTAGTCAACTTTTATGACAAGCCTGAGTGAGCATTAGTTCTATTCTTACTCCGCCTCCTAAGAGTCCCCCAAAACTACACAGGGCCAGGATTAATATAGTAAGCACCAAAAGTGACAAAGACAGTAAAAAAACTACAATAACAACAAGAGAAAGTAAGTTACTTATTTCATGATCAACATGAACATCTTAAAATGATTAAATGTCAAAAAGTTAGCAATGATTAGGTTGATGTTACAGTCTGTCCACCAAGTTAATTAATTTCAATTAAAACAAAAAAAAAGGTGTTGCTGAGCCCTGATTATATTTTGTAGCACGGTGTCAAACAACTGATGTAACCAATTGTATTAAATGTAAATATTACTTCTAAACACACCTGCACCAATAAATCTCTTTCTTCCTGTGGTTTTTCTCCCCTCAAAATTCAGTCATGGTACATTAATGTTAACAATGCAGGAAGTGTAGGCTGATTGAAAAGTCACTTCCATTTTGTTAAATTTGTATGTCCTCTCTTGTATCCATTAGATACACGTGAAAGAAATGTCAAAACAACAACTAATAGCTGCCATATGCAAATAAGTCTTATTTTTTAAATTGTTTATTCCCAAAAATAAAAGCTAAACTGGCCAATAAACTGTCATCACAAGAGACAGTAAAAATTGATGCCCACTATGAAGTCACGTATTGAACACACCAGATCTCATGCTGAGTTGCAGTATTAATGTGATATAGCATTTTATTTACTAAAATGACAGTTAGCTGTCTTTATTTTTATTTCATGTAAATTATTTGGATAGGAGTGAGGGAATAATTTAAAAATTGGAAGAGACTTTTCAGTCACTCTGCAGTAGAGTAATGTACTGGTATATTTCATGATAACTAATGTACCAGTAAAAGACTGTCTCCAAAGGTAACTGTAGCATCGCTGACAACCAGGTGAACCTTGGTGAAACAAGCAAATATTTAAATGAAATAATGAATCTGAGCTATATCTGAAGAATGTTTTAAAAAGGTGATAAAGATAAAAAAAGGGATACTATCTTCTAAACATATTCATAAGGAAGCTTAATAATAGGCAGACTGTTGATTTTTAACCTCTGTTAAAAAAAATATATATATATAGTGGTCAGATACTGTTACTGATCAGGTATGGACATCACACTAGAAAGATCATCAAGAGTGTGACACAAGGTGAGATATGAAAGTACTGAATGATACATCCGAAGCAATGAAAAAAGTGGCAGAGAGATAAGATAACTGAAAGTATGTGGTTACTGATTTATTCATCAAAGGACATCAGCAAGGGGCATCGAGCCGCGGTAGCATAGTGGTTAGTGCACTGGCTTCCTAGCGCAGTGGTCTATGGTTCGATCCCCAGATGAGGCGGAAAAATTTTTAGGCCACAAACGGCTCCTGGGTCGACCCAGCCCCAAATGGGTACCAGAGCTACTCTGGGAAGGTTAAGGCGGCCGGCGTGATGCCGACCACATCACCCCTCGTGTGCCGACGGTCAAGATAATATGGGCCTAACACCATATTCCCAATATGCCTCAATGGGCGTGTAACGGGTTCCTTTACCTTTACCTTTAATGTTAAATGTTCTATTGACAATTACATGAGGTAATGATTAGAAATTGTGATGGCAGCAACAATAATGAGAAGACAACTGCAAGACAAAAATGTTTGTGACAAATGCTCACTTCTCTGTAGTCTCCCATGCAAGGAAAAATGCGGGAATTAGTTTTGTAATAAGCATCACTTGTCTCAAAATACATCCATCCTGAAAACTGGGTACTGGTAACCTTGTCCAAGCTGTACCAGCGCTGGAAGAAAATAATTTACTTGTTGTAACTGAAAGTGGACGTACCTTACTAATGCAATCTACGCAGTTTTTGTATACTGTTTCATTAATATTATATATGTGAGTGTGTGTGGGTATGATCTGTGGGGTTCTTATGAGAAAAAGAAAGAATACGGCCACTGCTTCAGAAATGTTTTAAGAGGCAACTAATGTGAGGTTGTTCATGGGTTGGTATAGCAAACTCATTATCTGCTAAAATATCACCACTACAAAAGCACATACAATGCTCTGGCATAGAC
The DNA here is from genome assembly GCA_024509875.1 of Oreohelix idahoensis. NCBI lineage: Eukaryota > Metazoa > Mollusca > Gastropoda > Stylommatophora > Oreohelicidae > Oreohelix > Oreohelix idahoensis. The sequence goes on along the minus strand of JAMPIV010002585.1, from coordinate 188,772 downwards.
TTCAACATGGCCAGATGCAGTGGTAGCCCCATTGTCTGTAAAGAAGGAAAAAAAAACATGCATACACACAAGAAGCATATTGTTAAATGGTGGCAGTCCCTTCAGAGCGTTGTCACCTTCCATAGGAAAACAAATATTTATTTCTAGTACATCATGATCTATTCATAACTATTGAGGAAGTGAAATGTTTCACATGCCATATAACTGCCAAATATCTTTTCATGTCTAACACTGCATGTGCATGGACAAAGACACTAAGTAAATGGACGAGGTCAGGTAAATGTGATTTACAAGAGTACTGCTGCTGGCGATGCAGAAGTAGAAAGATGGAATTTTTTTTTCATCACGCTGCTGGAAACATTGACAAGCATTGAGTGACACCCAGTAAATATTGACTATTGCGTATATAAGAATGTCCACTGATATACATCATCATTAAGTGCTATGCAGCAAAGCATAGGCATTCATGTCTCCATTGGTTCTTGGTGCTCTGTCAATTATGTTGTGAACTTCCTCACATGCTATAATGTGGCCAGCAGTTGTTGTTTAACTAGGGCTGCTGAGCTTCTCGCTCTTTTGCAGCCAAAACCAAGTTGAAGATTCCTTGGTATTATCTACACTGTAGATCTAGTCTTTTCCTGTGGCTTTTCTGACATTCCGAAACGTGCTGAGTAGAAGTCATGAGCTCCAGTTTCTCCAGCTTGGCTTGCATTGAGCCACTTCTCAGCCCCCCCCCCCCCCCCCCCCCGCTGCCTATCACTGGGTCCATAGTGAGATCCTCCTGTATGCAGTCAACCAGGTCAAAGTCAAAGAATCACGGCTGGGGCTCAAGTGACTTCTCCAAGCTTAGTGTGCAATGCTGGGTTCCTGTCGTAAATTTATTTTGAGAGAAAGAGTCTAGAAATAGTAGTTCGGTTTAGAGTGTAGAATGATGATGAAAACTCAGTGATAGAAATGTATAGATTAAATATGATGCTCCACAGAGTGCTGGAGGAGAGTAAAGACAGACTTATTTACGACAAATCGTTTCTCTCAATCTTCTCTTCCACTCTCCTGGTCAAACAATTATTTGCCAGTTTTCCAGACACACGTCTGCGCTCACACCGATTTGTTGCTTCAAACACTCAGACGACGTGGATACAGCTATATTAAACAAATAGGGAATTTTTTTTGGCTTTTGGGTATTCCAACACAGTCCGATATAAGTTTATGATGTTTATTAACCTTACAGATCAAATCACAAAAAAAACAATATCAAGTGTTACATAAAATTATCATAAGTACAGAAAAATGCAAATATCAAGGTAGGGAGGGGGGTGAAGAAGATTGGTATCGACTAAGCCCTTCCCGCTTGTATTAGACAAAGATAAACCCAGTCTCAAGATAGATAGTTATCAGGAGCATAGGAAAGTTAACCCAACAGTGAATTTAATTACTCTGAAAGAGGTGTTACAATATTAATTATGGTGGTAGACAACAAAATACTGTTATCCCAACTGGTGTCTTCCCTTTACTAAGCAAAGAAAAAAAGGGGGGGGGGGATGAAACAGAGTTAACAAAATTATCCCACTAAAGGAACAATGCCGGGTATACAGAAAACGTATTACCCGGTAGGCAAGTTAACAAATGGTTTTATGCAAAAAAATAAATCTCCTGTCATTCATGCACACTGTGCGGATCCACACTCATATATACTCACACATTACCGAGTTGCAGCATCAGACAATCCCTAGAATGATAAACACAGTGATTAACTCTTGACATGTGAAAACTGTCTAGCACTTCGATGCCCCGCCCTAGATATTGCGAGTTTTTTACTGAGAGCAAATATTCCCGCTTATCGCCGGACTTGAAGTTTAAAGAGTTCTTGTGGTTTATTATATAAAAGGAGTCTATGGGATGGCACTGACACAATTCAACACAGGGGTGAAAATGAGGTGATGGCAATATTCCTTCACTGTGTGATGACAGCAACTGACCGGTAAAGTTTTTTTTTAATCCAGTGAGGAAAAACTAGGCTCAGTCACAGTCAGGTAAATCGGTAATCTCTCACAATAGAGCAGTATATAAACTATCGCTACTGGCACTGTTCATCTTCCAGTTTATCTTACAGATTGTAATTTAATTTGATGATAATAATCAAATGATCTTGGGTAGGCTTTCTTTCATGTAATTATGTTAGCTAGGCCGCACCGGACCACCACAAGATTTACTTTTAAAAAAATGTCTCATCAAACTGTCTGGAAGTGTAAGAACCGAGTATGGAAACTCTGAAAGATTTCGTTATTGCTGGGATTGCAAAAGGTGATCAATCTAGAGAAAAAGATAGAAAACCCATAACAACATAATCATACTTTAAAAATCAAATAATCTTCTAAGCGCGCGATAAATTTCCCGTTAAGACTATTATATATACGCTCGCGTATTTAATTATGTATTTAATAAACACTGCGCGAGTTCTAGTGGTTAAATCACACATCTATAAATATAGGACTTAACTAAATTTATTAATTATAAATTCCTTCGCGACTTTAAAAGTTAATTTAAGCATTAAACATCTATTATCTTTTTGGAAATAGTATAGCAGGTATATCATTACATTTACAACTGGAACTATTCAGACGGTTTAATTTAATAGGTTTAAATTAACACAAAATCCAATGAAATAGAATGAATGAACTAGACCACTGATCACTTTACACAATATATATATTACCGTTTTGCACAGAAATAGAATTCACTGCAAATATAAATGAAAATCCATGGGATAATCTAGCAAGATTTCAAATATCGCTAGTGCTTCTATCAAGTTCTGGCCAGCGAGTGATGAAGTGTATTTCTACGTGATCTGTATATCTACAACTGGAATGCAAGATGAGTGGGACATGAGAAACTTGACAGCCTTTTTGATCTCGGAAGGATTTTGGGGATCTGACCGCCAGACCAAAGAGGGAAACCGCCCCTGGCCTCTCGTATCTTCGCTCGCTGCTTGCGTCAGCTTTCCCCGTTCGCTCTGGCTGCGATCGGTTCCGTGCTTAACACCGAGATGCGAAATCGTTTCAGGGACCACTACTGTCTTTGATAGCATGCCGCCCGTCCTTCCTGAGATCTCCCCCAGTGTCTTTCTTCTGACCGCTCTGGTCCATCTTACCTGCGAGAAACTAGCTTCTCTGCTCGGGGATCGTCTCAGTGTCTTTGATCTCGTGCCGCATACTAAATGAGTCCCGGTGGAATCGGTTCGCTCTGGCGAAACGAAAAGTTACAACAAATGTTTAGGGGTTCTGTGGTGAAGTGGGATGTTATAAATATTTATAGGGGACTTAGTGTACTGACTGAGATCAGCTGTGAAGGTATCTATATCTATTAAAAGTAGTGTATTATAGATAACCTTACTTGCTACCACATATCTCTTATCTCAGTCAGAATTATTCTGGAATAGTGTGATGCTACGTTATGTGTCTAGGGTATGTGTATGGTGAAGTGTAAGTCACAACAACAGACAGATAAACAATTTAATTTACTCCACTACTCTTAACAACACTGTGACACTCACATACATATAACACTCTATGAGAATAGCTTAAAGAAGTCACTAGTAACGTTTCAAATAACAATATGTATTCATTACTGGCATGAATGAATATGTGTCCTGATTCAACTACAAGGGAACCAGGAATCACAATCAATTTAAATTACAAGTTATGTACAGAATGTATTTAATATGAATATTGTAGTGACATATATTATTACCAATGTTCTATGTGTGTCATTTGTGTAGTGGTAAAATGAGGTAATACTGGTTTTGGTTTGTTCAAGCTCTGTTGGTATGTGTCATCATGACTTCAATAGTTTGTCTTTAGGGACCATTATTGTAGATGTTCACAGTTCCTGATTTTAAGACAAGTAAATTCCCCTCTTAATGTTAATTTTAAAAAGTCAGTTCAAGATGAGGGGACATAATGTTGAGCTCAGCTGGCCAACTCTGCTTATCTTGAGTGATGGCGGCAGGAAAGGACTCCTCTGCTCGAATTCTCCTCTGGGCTCAGGAGACACCTCACTGATAGCTAAAAAGACCAAGGAGTATGCTGTCCGACTCTGGATTCAGCAAAGCTCTGACCAGGTGCTGCTCACTACCATCAAGACCACTGTCCCACAATTTCATGGAAATAAACACAGATACGTTGATTAGCAATGAATTCTGGCACAAACTGGCACAAATTCCGTTCTGCCTATGTTCCAGGCTTTTATTTTAGCAAAAATGTGAGCTGGCTTCAACGTACTGTCGCTTTATCAAGCTTATTTGAATTAGTGGTCTCGAACTAACGCTCTGAATTGTGTATACTATCATCTTGCGACTTCTCTGAGCCAATGAGCCCGTTTCGACAAGTGTTTGAAAAATAAAATTTTATATACCATCTTTTTCCCGTTCCCCAACATTTACCAAGTTAGTATGTTTATAGCCCGACCAATCGTATTTGGTCTTTCATTTGTTGCGCTCCAATGAAATTCTGGCACAATCTGGCACAAATTTCGGTATCTGGTATGGTCTTTAGCAAACACATTGCTACTGAATGCTGGCTTCACAACGTCTTGATAGCTTTATCAACATTTGGAATTAGTGGTCTCGAACTAACGCTCCCAAGTGTGTATATCAGCGAGACTGGCCAATGAGCCACGTTTCGACAAGTGTTTGAAAAAATGTTATCATGTTATTCCTCAGTGTGGTCCTTGCCCTAACAAACATTACAAGATAGTATTTATAAGCTGACACGGACAATCTGTGGTGAGGCTTTCATTTGTTGCGCTCTCAATACTTATTTGGAAGTTCCTGGCTAGGCTTTCTCATGTAAACGTAAATTTTTTCTAACCACGTTTAAAACAATAGTTTTGAGCAGTTACATGACCTTCAAATGCTGTCATGCTCCGCCCAACCCATTTTCGGGTTATAAAGGCCCCCATTCCTGGGACTATTTGCACGTACACGTTTTTACATATTATTTAGCAAGCACTCAAGCCCTACAGGAACCTCAAAAATACTGCGTTGGTAAGGAATGCTGGGGGTGGCTGCGCCACCAAAATACTGCAATTTCTTCTATCTCCTGTTTAGAAGATGTGCTGTCTGGGTACTGTTATGTGTTCAAACGTAAACCTATATAATGTTGTCTTTTCTAATAAGAGTCTGTTATGATTTATAAACCTAACTCTGGGAAAAAAAAATAGTGTATTTTTCAATCCACTGGTCCCCGTCTGAAAAACAAAATTAGTGCATAGTTGTAGACATTTAAACGCGTGATGGATAGTATTTGTGTACGGTATCGCGCGAAGCGGGTTTAGTGTTCGGCTTTCTGCCTCTCCCTTCTCTTTTTATCCCTTTAGTCCATCTGTTCGTTCGTTTTGGTAATTCACGCCCCACTAATTAGTGGAGGGTCTACCAGTCTTTCATTTGGTGGCAATATACCGGGGGGGGGGGGGTATCATTAATCCTTAAAGGAGTTTATTAAAGGGTTGGGGGGGGGAGTGGTCCCCATTAACCCCCACCACCCCCCCTTTCTTTCAACAAGCGGGGTTAGCCATATAATACAAAACCCTTTTACCTCGCACCCCTTCCAGAAATGGCGAGGCAATCACACCAGCCCCCCCCCCCCCGCAATTCCCCAGCATATTTTAAATAATTGGGTATAAAGCCCTTTTTAATATTAATAAAACAAGCGTTTTTACACATTCTATGCAGATAAACTAGGCTGGCCAAGGGGGGGTTTTTGGTCGAAGCACAACCCTAAGATGATTTATCGTTAAATGCGAAGCGAACTGGTTCATTACAAAACATTCCAGATCCAACTCCCCCCTTGGCCTAGGCCTGGATTAATCACACAATGTGTCAGGCCTGAGGGCCAGGTAACTTCCAAAAGACCTCGGATCCAACGGACGGTAGCCTTGTCTCCAGCGGTAGATAAAGATATGGTTTTCATAATCACCCCTGATCTCCTTGTCCCCCAGGTAAGCAAACCTTCCCTATTCTGTAGTCTATTTTGTGCCAGTACCGTTTTTTTCCGCCCACCTACACCCCAATACATAATCTCAGCAGAAACCTGTAGTTGGAATGGAGATGAAATTGTTCACACTTCCGTCGACCGCGTAGGAAGCTGACTCGCTCTGGAACTACCTAATTCAGTTTACTCTTTTTTCAAAAATTGCCACATCGCACCCACCGACCCCCCTGCCAGTCCCCCCCTATTAAAAACGCGAATCCCTCAAGATTCTTTTTCATTTTACCCCATACCATGTACCTACTCCCTCTAACGTGTCTACAAAACTCGCCACCCGCATGAACCCCAGAATCCATAAAGACCTATCGACTCCCTCTCGCCAACATAACTCCGTCCCCTCCTGCCAGCCCCATCCTTGTTCCAAGACATCCCCCTACGAGGAGCACAACAAAACCTTTCATCCCACAAAGCCCCCCTCCCACAGCGTGGAATACAGTATCCAAAAATTTTTTTTAAACGTGGAATGCCGTTCCGACCCCCCCAACCCCTAATAGATAAGAACTTTGCACTACTCCCTGTGTTTGTTAACTATTGCCCTTGAGGTAAGTCTGGTGAACTTCTCCTTGGGTTGACAGTATGCCCCTCACCAGCCTCAGTCCCCATTTCCCATAAAATTGAAGTGTAAGTTGAAACTACACCTCTAACCAAAAATCCATCCCAACGCAACCTTCACAACTCAATCTCCCTACATACTCTCCCAAAACACCATTTTTAAATCCCCCAAATCACACATTTGTACGGACCAAAAACTCCACGCAAAATCTGTGACCAAAAACAAATCTCAAACAACACCCCACTCCATCTAACCCCCCTGGCCCCCCAACCCACTAACTCCCCCCCAAAATTAGACCCCCAAAATAACCCAATACCTTACCATCCCACCAACCACACCCCAAAAATGAACCCCATCACCCAGGTTAAAACCCAACTAACCTTTAACACACCAAATCTTGCCCCCAAAAAACAATGGGGTAAAATACAGGTTTTACAAAGACATAAACGTAACAGTCACGCATTTTAAAACACCCCCCAAAAAACAACAAAAGGGCCCCAACCACCCATAAAACCAAAAACGAGTAAAAAACCCCACAACAAAACCCCCCCCCCCAAAATCCCCTACACAAAAAAAAAAAAAATACCCCAAACCCCACACCCCCCCACCCCCACCCCCACCCACCCCCCCCCCCAACCACCCCCAATACTCCACTCCCTGCCTATGAGTTTAGACCTTCACCTCTGCCACCCCCCCACCTCACAGCATGTGTCAAGATCCTTACCTGTTCTCCCAATACCGATACCGTTTTTCTCGCCCCACAACCACCCCACCTAACAACCACTCTACTGGGTTTCCGACAGCCCTTTCCCACCAGCTGAGATCACCCAAGGAACCCCTATCGTTCCCAAAATCCAACAAACCCACACCCCAAGTTATCGCTACACCACTCTCCGGATTCCCTGCCTATGAGCTCCACCACTCTACTTTCAATACCCTTTCACGCCCTGATAATAACATCCCACCCACTCCACTCACATCTCCGTAGTAGACGTTCCCCGTGACCCGCAACCGCATCTTTAAACCAGCCACCCTACACAACCCCCAACACCGCATGACCCCAACCTACCCGAACTCCATAGTGACCTACATTTCTGAGGAAATACCACCCCATTCCCATCTCAGGGATCTCAATTACCCCCCTTAAACCCACTTCACACACAATCGCTTACCCACCTTTTACCTACGCCAGAATAACACTCTCCGCACATTCTGTAAAATCGGAAAGTGAAAAATCCAAGCTGGCAACTCCTTATAACACTCTTAGAGTGTTCCCCTATTTTCTGAGTGAAACAAATCGTGCAATTTATGCCGCCATAACCTTTTACGGTCTTTAGTGTGGCAAACAGGTCTTGAATATATTTTATCCTTTAACACCCCCTCAATGAGGACTAATATATGATTTCCGCGATAGAGTACCAATCAACGACCCCCCCCTTATCCGGTAATACTAGAGATCCCACTCGAACCAGCTGCATACCGTAACGAACTCCGTCACATGTAATCCAGCCATCTACTCCACCAGTGTCGAGGTCCCTAGCAACCCATACGCGTCTCCTGGTACAAGTTACTATATAGAAGAGTTACCATGGAAATCCTATTACGAATATCTCTCTCGGGAGTGTGCGTGAAAAATTAATCGTTATCTAAACCACCTTACCCTTCAATAACGACTTTAGCTCACTGTGCTGAAATTCTAATTCCTAGACTTCAGTAATAGAAATTCTTATTCTAAGGTAATTGTGCCTTGAGATGAGTCATTTGTGTCCTTAAGACACACACTACGAAAATAATTACATGTGTTTTTATTTATGTGTCATGTATTTTCTCTCCATGGGCGATGGATGGACAAGGTCAACAAGTGTGTCTCTTCCTGATGTTCTCTTTCCAAATATTTCTTCAGGAGATTCACATGATAGATTTTTTCTTTCCCCTTCTTATCTATCTTATAATTTGTTCTAGACACCTTCTCTAGAACTGTATATGGACCCTGCCATCCAATTTGTAACTTATTCTGACTCCCAGGCAAAAGAAGCAGTACTTTCTCTCCCACAGCCAAATTTCTGTCTTTCGCCTTCCTGTTATAATAGGCAGCATGTTTCTTCCTGGCTTGTTTCAAATTTTCATTGGCAAGTTTCCAGCCAGTTTTAAACCGAGTGGTCAGCTCATTCACATATTGGTATGAAGATGTAATGTTTTCCTCTGCCTTTTCATCAGTCCACGTTCTTAACAAAGCTACATATGGACCTTTAATTGTGTGGACCTATTTGTCCATGCACCGGTATGGTCTCTTCCACTCGAAGCTTTATAGTGATGACTTTTCCTCCCAGAATTATCATTCACAAAACGACCGCTACCAATTTTTCTTTTGGGGCTTTCTCCCCACTTAAAATTCTTGATGAGAGATTTCCTCTCTACATCTTCTTCCTCCAGCTTGTTTAAGTCCGATTGAGGGATTGTCGGCTTATCCTGGGGTAAGACATCTTTTTGCACTCTCCGCATAGTGGCCATTGTAAAACAGTTAAGTGAAGCTTGTCCGTGAAAAGGGGCTTCCCATTCCATTTGGTCCACTTTATCAAATCTATTTTTCCTTTTCTTGTCAGGCCTGATTTTGCCCCATGTTTAAATCAGGCCCCTGATCCCATGTTCCCACTTGTGGGTGTTCCCCACATTGTGCTATGCTACAAATTTCTAAAATTTTTTTTCCCCATCTTGCTTTCCCCGTCCTAATAATTGTGAGCCACCGATTAGAGCAAAATTCTTACCCTCCATGGCGGGTCCACCCCCCATTATATTCCAATCCTCAAATGGTTTACCAATCCATCTTTTTCCATTTTTGCCCCCCCATTTTTTTCACCCTAAGTTGCCATCTTTTTTTTGTTTAATATGGGTAAAAACCATGATCCCTCCATGGTCCCCCATACCTTTTTTCCCAACATGAAATTCAATTATTTTCCCATCCTTTCTTTATTTGGCCAATGAAGGTTTCAACCCCCCCAATTTCTTTTTTTTGGAAAAACCGTTGTACCCAGCCTTGTTGAAAAGCCTCATTGGCTCTAGTTCTTCAAAAAAGTTCTTTTATGTACAATTCCCCCTGGTCCCCTTCCAATGTAATCAAATCCAATTTTTTTTTTTTTTTTTCAAGTTCCAAAATAAAAAAAATCCTCCCTTGCCTGGAGTTTTTTTTTTGGGGAGGGGTATGCCACCTTTTTTTTTGTTTGTAACCTTTTCTTGAAAATTGGGGTCCCCCCTTTTTTTGTTCTTGGAAAATCCCCTTTTTGCTAGTCCCTTTTCTATAACTTCTGCCGAACCTTTATTCCGTTTAAGTTTTCAATGATCCTTTTCCAGCCCCCTTGGGGGGCCCCCTGGAGTGATTTGGAAAGTGGACGCTCCTATGGTTGTTGTCTAAAGATAAGGGACTCCCGCGTCTTTTCCCTTAGGATCCAATTTTCTCATGATTGGTCCCCCCATGTCCTAGTTGCCTTTGATGGGGCTGCCCAACCTTGTTTTTTCTAGACTCATGGGTTGGAGCCCTTTACCCCTTGATACTTTTTTGTGGCTTGGGTGGCCCATAAAAATCCACCAATTGTTTTACATCCCTTCTGGCCAACTGGTCTGCCCCCTTGCCAAAACAGTTGCCCATGGAAAAATGACTTTTGGTGGGTAAAAGGCCTTGACCGACAGGTGCAAACAAATACACCCCCTTTTTTTTGTTCCCCCTTGTAACAGGTCCTCATCAATTTTTCCCTCAAGGGTGGTTTATCTAAAACATAATATTTTTCCTTTGTCACTTTGCATAACGGGGGTCCTGGAATTGTACCCTTGGGTTGAAAGGGTTGGTCCCATATCATTTTTACCACCCTTTTTTTCCTTCCTCTGCACAACTTCTGTGGGGGTTACCTTTCAGTGTCCCATGATTGGATTGGAAGATTTCTGACATTTTTTTTTACACCACCTTTTTCCTTGGTTGAAAGATTTTCTTTCATCATATTTCCTTTCATCGAATTGTGGGAATTTATTTTTATTTTCATACCGTGGCCTATCAAATTGGTGCTTACCTTTATTTTGATCCCTAGGATCAAATTTATTAAAGTTCTGTGGTGCCCTAAAGTTATCCACCTGTTTCTTTTTATTACCTGTTACCTCTGCTTGAGCTGCTTGATACCTTTCAGCAACATTTAGCAACTCACCCAGCCTCTCTGCACCTTGTTCCATGAGAAACTTTCTCAGGTCTGGAGCCATGGACTCTCTTAGTTGCTCTATAAGGACCATTTCCTTAAGATCTTGGGTTTTCCCCAGAGAAGTCCATTTCTCCAAGTATGTCTCTATTCGTGCAGAGAACTGGTGATAGGTTTCACCTGACAGTAGTTTAGCATTCCTAAATTTTTTCCTATAAAATTCTGCATTCTTTTCATACCTTAACAAAAGAGCCTGCTTTAGCATGTCATAATTTTCCTGATCACCTCTGCTCATTTTTGCAAAAACTTCATAAGCTGCCCCACGAAGTCCCTGAGATAACTTTAAGCTCCACCTTTCTCTCTCTAACCCATACGTGGTAGCTAATAGTTCATACCTATTTATATAGCTCTCAATATCATCGTCTTTCTCAACAAAATGATCTAAATGAAAATCATAGCTGAGGTTGAGGCTCCTTGAGTAACCGTAGCATCAGAGGCAAAGGGACTGGCACCATTTTCAGGAGCATGGCCTTGAAACTCAAACTCCCTTAGTCGTAACTCATGTTCCCTTTGTAATCTTTTATCTTCTGCTTCCCTTTCTGCCGCTAATTTTCTTTCTTCTCTTTCTGCCTGCAACCGCTTAGTCTCAGCCTCAGCTTCAAATTGTAACTTCTTAATTTCCCTTTCAGCCTCTAACTTTCTTTCGGCTTCAAACCTTCTTTCTTCGCGTTCAATAAATTTGTCACATTCCGTAGTGACATAGGCAACCATAACTTGCCCATCTAATCCTAACTCTTTTGCAGTCTGAACCGCAGCAGATCGAAATTTGGCCAGGTCCGCCATAGTCTATCAGGTAAATTTATACAATGTCTAACCAACAATTCAATCTCTAATGGACAACACAGGCACCGTGAGCTCAACCTTATTTAATTCCACCCAAGGATACCTTTTAATTCTTATATTCCCTGAAGTGAATTACCCCCAATATTTTTAATAGTTAAAGATTCAAAATCCCAAGAGCGAGACCCCAATATATGTGGTGAAGTGGGATGTTATAAATATTTATAGGGACTTAGTGTACTGACTGAGATCAGCTGTGAAGGTATCTATATCTATTAAGAGTAGTGTATTATAGATAACCTTACTTGCTACCACATATCTATATATCTCAGTCAGAATTATTCTGGAATAGTGTGATGCTACGTTATGTGTCTAGGGTATGTGTATGGTGAAGTGTAAGTCACAACAACAGACAGATAAACAATTTAATTTAATCCACTGCTCTTGACAACACTGTGACACTCACATACATATAACACTCTATGAGAATATCTTAAAGAGTCACTGATAACTTTTCAAATAACAATATGTATTCATTACTGGCATGAATGAATATGTGTCCTGATTCAACTACAAGGGAACCAGGAATCACAATCAATTTAAATTACAAGTTATGTACAGAATGTATTTAATATGAATATTGTAGTGACATATATTATTACAAATGTTCTATGTGTGTCAGTTGTGTAGTAGTAAAATGAGGTAATACTGGTTTTGTTTTGTTCAAGCTCTGTTGGTATTTGTCATCATGACTTCAATAGTTTGTCTTTAGGGACTAGTATTGGAGATGTTCACAGTTCCTGATTTTAAGACAAGTAAATTCCCCTCTTAATGTTAATTTTAAAAAGTCAGTTCAAGATGAGGGGACATAATGTTGAGCTCAGCTGGCCAATTCGCTTATCTGGCGTGATGGCGGCAGGAAAGGACTCCTCTGCTCGAATTCTCCTCTGGGCTCAGGAGACACCTCACTGATAGCTAAAAGGACCAAGGAGTATGCTGTCCGACACTGGATTCAGCAAAGCTCTGACCAGGTGCTGCTCAGTACCATCAAGACCACTGTCCCACAATTTCATGGAAATAAACACAGATACGTTGATTAGCAATGAATTCTGGCACAAACTGGCACAAATTCCGTTCTGCCTATGTTCCAGGCTTTTATTTTAGCAAAAATGTGAGCTGGCTTCAACGTACTGTCGCTTTATCAAGCTTATTTGAATTAGTGGTCTCGAACTAACGCTCCCAAGTGTGTATATCAGCGAGTCTGGCCAATGAGCCACGTTTCGACAAGTGTTTGAAAAAATGTTATCTTTTCCCGTCTCCCCTAACAACCAAGATAGTATTTATAGCCCGACCAATCGTGGTTAGGCTTTCATTTGTTGCGCTCCAATCAATTTGGAGTTTACATGGTAGGCTATTTATGTAACGTAAGGTTTTTTCAAACACGTTATAAAAAAATTTTATGAGCAGAAATGATTTTATGCTGTCAGGCACCCCCAATATTTTATTTTGGGTATAATTTATTAATTCCTGGACTATTTGCGTAACGTTTTACATATTATTTTTCAGCAAGCCCTAAGGAACCCAAAAATACTAATTTAAAGGAGCTACGTGGCTGCGTTCAAAATATGCAATTTCTTCTACCTCCTGTTTCGAAGATGTGCTGTCTGGGTACTGTTATGTGTTCAAACGTAAACCCATCTAATGTTATCTTTTCTAATAAGAGTCTGTTATGATTTATAAACCTAACTCTGGGAAAGGGTAGTGTATTTTATCACTGTCCGTCTGAAAAAAAATTAGTGCATGTAGACTTACACGCGTGATGGTAGTAATTGTGTATCGCGCGAAGCGGGTTTAGTGTTCGGCTTTCTGCCTCTCCCTTCTCTTTTTATCCCTTTAGTCCATCTGTTCGTTCGTTTTGGTAACGCAGTATAATTAATGTTAGGGTTAATTTAGGTCATTACGCAGTACGTCTCAATGCTTTTCCAAGAAATACAGCACACGTTTCATTGAAGAAGGCGGGTAATAATACAGTAAGCTTTTACTATCAACGTGAAAGCGTTACAATTTGCAGACGAAGCAGAAAACAAGGGGGATTTCGAGTACATTCTTTGTGACAGCACTGTTATTTTTCCATTGCTCTTCTCTTTATTAATTTTATTTGTTAGGCTTCATATTTACCTAATAATTTATATATGTGGATTAGAATATTTCATGACAGGTTCTAATGTTATGAAAAGCTAAAAGTCCCTTTAATCATCCATCATATCAGGGAAAATTCACTTGTCGAACTAGACGTACGTCACAATTGTCCCCACTTTTAGACATGAAACCATTTTTCATGTTTCATTTTTTTGACAATGGAGGTGACCTGATTGGTGATTTTAGGATGAGTGGTATCTTCAGTTTGCTCTTCTTCCTCTGTAGAGCAGTTTCTACTCAGGAAATCAGCCCCGACATTCTGTCTTCCCGGAATATATTCCACTTTGAAAGAATAAACGCTTAAAAGAAGCGCCCAACGCATGATCCTTGCGTTAAATTCTTTATTGGCACCCAGAAATGCTAACGGAGCGTGGTCTGTTTGCACCGTGAAAGATGTACCATAGAGAAACTCATGATGGCGTCTGATACCGTCAATCAGAGCGAGACATTCTCTTTCGACTACGCTGTAGTTCCGTTCAGCTTTATTTAATTTCCGACTGCCATAGGCAACTGGAAATAGCATGTTTGGGTCACTGTCATCGGCTTGAAGCAGTGTTGACCCGATGCCCTGACCTGACGCGTCGACCCGTAATACAAAAGGTTTGTTGAGGTCAGGCAACCTCAAAATGGGGTATGCAGACAACTGTCCTTTCAAAGTGCTGTACGCGTGTTCGCACTTTTGATCCCATATGACCTTATCAGGACAACCTTTCTTTGTAAGGTCAGTCAGAGGTGCTGTCAGTCCGTTGAAGTTCTGGATGTATTTCTGATAATATGCACATAATGATAGGAAGGAACGTACGTCTTTCTTCGTTCGGGATCTTTTGGCTGCAGCTATTTTCTCCACGTTCTTCTTAATAGGCCAACTGCATCCGTGAGAAATAGTATGCCCCAGGAAGTCTAACTGTTCAAACCCGATGAGACATTTGCTAGGTCTGGCTGTGAGACCCGTTTCCTGTAGTCTCCTGAGGAGCATAGCAACCGTAGCAATATGTTCTTCATAGGTTTCCGATGCAATTAATATGTCATCCATAAAATTATGGATATGGGGACTTTGCAAAGGTTCTAGAAGTTTCCTCATCATCCTGGTGAACACTCCTGGTGCGTTATGCAATCCGAACGGCATCACATTAAATGTGTAATGTCCTTCACTAGTGCTGAAAGCTAACAAAGGTTTAATTTCCTCCTTGACTGGTATCTGATAATACCCTTTACTGAGGTCAATCTTGGAGAAAATCTTTGCCTTGCTAAGCTTGGTGAACAACTCAGAAACAGTTTGGAGAGGTTCGGGCTGGAATTCCGTTACAGCGTTTAGCAGCCGGTAATCTATACACAGCCGAACTTCCTTATTGGGCTTCTGCAACAGCACTACACTGGAACTGTAAGGAGATGTAGACTCACTGATAATTCCTGCTTGACGCAGCTTGTCTATTTCTCCGCGAAGTGCATCAGCTTTAGCGTACGGTATGGGGTAAACTCTGGTTCGAACAGGGGTCTCGTTTGTTAATTTCATATCAAATTCGATGAGATTTGTTCGACCAGGTACATCCGTTAAGACTGCACTGTACTGTTTTAGTAGAGCCCTGGTTTCTGTTTGTTGTTCTGGTGAGAGATTGTCGCCGAACTTGACATCTTTAAAGGATTCTGTGGGTTGCAATGGATACTCCATGCAACCATCATCATCTTCCTCGTCTTCCGTTGCTATGGCGACGGCCAGGAGATGCTCGGAGGATGGCACCGGTCTTTCTAAATATTTCTTAAGCAGATTTACGTGGAAGACCTTCTCCTTTCCTTTGATGGAGATCTTGTAATTGGTACGTGAGATCTTTTTAAGGACGGTAAACGGCCCTTGCCATCCGATGCGAAGTTTATTGCTTCCGGTTGGAAGTAGCAACAAAACTTTCTCCCCTGGTTGTAGTTCTCTCTCTTTTGCAGCTTTGTTGTATCTTTTAGCATGTTTAGCGCGGGCTTTTGTAAGGTTGGTAGTAGCTAGATCCCATCCTAGCTTTAGCCTTTCCTTGAGCTCAGATACATACTTGCTTGCAGAGACGACTGTCTCGTCAGCCTTTTGGTCTGTCAGGGACCGAAGTAAGGCTTCTAGTGGCCCCTTAATAGGTCTGCCAAATAAAAGTGTAGCTGGCGCGAATCTCGTAGACGCTTGGGGTACCTCTTGGTAGGCGAATAAGGCAGCCGATATATATAGGTCCCAGTCTTCCGGTTTATGGAGCCGCGGTAGCATAGTGGTTAGTGCACTGGCTTCCTAGCGCAGTGGTCTATGGTTCGATCCCCAGATGAGGCGGAAAAATTTTTAGGCCACAAACGGCTCCTGGGTCGACCCAGCCCCAAATGGGTACCAGAGCTACTCTGGGAAGGTTAAGGCGGCCGGCGTGATGCCGACCACATCACCCCTCGTGTGCCGACGGTCAAGATAATATGGGCCTAACACCATATTCCCAATATGCCTAAATGGGCGTGTAACGGGTTCCTTTACCTTTACCTTTTACTTCCGGTTTATCCTGACCCAGCTTACGTACCATGGTGGTGAGGGTACCATTAAAACATTCCACGAGCCCATTTCCGGCCGGATGGTAGGGACTTGTGTGGATATGTTTGGCCCTCAAGATCTTAAAGATCTCCTCCATTAACAGGCTACGGAATTGGGATCCAATGTCCGTCAAAACTTGTTGAGGGAATCCCAACCGTGTAAAGATTTGCACGAGGGCTTCTGCGACATGCTTGGAATCTGTGCATGTTAGCGGTATAGCTTCGGCCCACATTGTGCAAGTGTCGACTAAAGTCAGGATGAACCTGTGCTTTCTTTTGGTCCTTTCCAGGGGTCCAATGATGTCGACAGCAACCCGTTCAAATGGAGTACCCACTATTGGCATTTGCCCCATAGGTACTGGGGGTGTCAAGTGCTTTGGTGCTACCCGTTGGCACTGGGCGCAGGATTTCACGTACCTGATAATGTCAGAGTTCATTCCTGGCCACCAATAGTGGTTTTTTATTCGCTGAATAGTGGCGTTTTGTCCCATATGTCCGCTAAAGGGAAGAGAGTGCCCCATTTCTAAGATCTGGCTTCTGTACTGCGTCGGTACTAGGAGCTGGTTATTCCCCGTGTCCGGGTTGCCCGTTCTACGATACAATACGCCATCCTTAGAAAAGATGTCTCCGTTGTGTCTGGGGTCCTTAGCCATGGGCAGTTTTTTAAAGCAGAGCTCCAGAGTAGGGTCCTTTTGTTGCGCCTCCTTCAGTTCGTTCGGCAACAAATTTGGCGCAGGCTCCCTCTCCTTCTTGGCTTGCCCTCTTGTGGTTACCGCTGCCACAATCGGCTCCTTTGGTCTCCCAATAAACACATATCTACATCCCAGGATAACTGGGTAGATAGGATCATCCATAATGGCCGCTTTAATAACACCTCTGACAAAATCAGAGTGTATTTCTACCAGTGCGATAGGAAGCGTCCTGGGTGCGTCACTCTTAAAAACTCCACTGAGTTTGACGGTTTCCTCTGTCTCCTGACCTGGTTTGACTAGGTGTCTAGCAACAATACAACTAAAGCTTAATCCAGTGTCAAAGAGACAAGTAGTTGAGGTACCATTCAAAATTACAGTTCCTCGAGTTGAGGGTCGGTCCCCCTCAGGTTGAGAATCACTGACATTGACTCTACCTTTCGAGGCTGTATGCAAACATCCGACGCGGTTTGGACCGGTTTGTTTGCCCTGATCAGACGTTCCTGGTGTAGGGGTCTTCCCTTTTCCTTGACCTTGGTGGCCGCGCTGCCACGTAGGCTTGGTGGGTTGATCAGAATTGTTGTTAGGGGGGTATCGGGTTTTGTAGAATTTCGATTTTTCCTGGGGAGGTCTCTGGGTATTATTTTCTCGTTGGTTATAATTCTGAGAGGAATTAGAGGAATAGGATGACTGCTCTAGATTTTGTTTACGAGATGGCTCATCTGTGGGTTTACGTTTTGTGCTGGGAAGTTCGGCCATTGCATTGGTATAGCGTTCTGCCTTATTGAGTATGTCCTCAAGCCTGACTGCGCCCTGTTCAGCCAAAAATCTACGGGTTTCGTTTGACAAAGTTGACTTTATCTGTTCCACAAGAACAAGTTCAAGTAGTCCCTCATATGTAAGAGGTAGGTCAGATAATTCAATGCACTTTGTCAAATAGCCCGTGAGACGTGAAGAGAACTGCGGGAATGTTTCCGTGCTCTCTTTCCGGCTGTTTCTGAACATTTGCAGAAATTTTCGGGCGGTCATCTCAAACCGCTCTAGCAAGGCCTTTTTCAGCATGTCGTAATCATGTTGGTTGGTTCCCAGCTTTGTATATACGTCATAAGCAGTACTTTTCAGTGACGTTGAGAGTTTAAGTGCCCAGCGGGAACTCTCCAACCCATACAGATTTGCGAGCCTCTCGAATTTTTCTAGATAGCTGTCAATTTTCTCATTGGGACTAGGAAAAGACTCTAAAGCAAAAGACATCGCAGTTAATTGGGCAGACTGAGTGCTGGAGAGATCCATTGACTGCGACTGGGGCGAAGACGGCTCTCCGTTATTCGAAGTAGAGGCGCCCCGACTCTCTAAAGCCTTAAGCGCCAATTCATGCTGTCTTTCCTTGTCTCTCTCTTCGCGTTGTCTCTCCTTCTCTCTTTCCCTGCGGGCGTCCATCTCTGCCTCAATTTTCTTCTGCTCCAATTGACGATCGTCCGCTTCTTTCTTCCTAGCTTCTGCCCTCTCTTCCGCTTCCTTTTTCTCTTTTTCTTCTCTCTGTTGGTCCGCGTCATATCTTTCAAGTTCTTTGTTGACAAACAGGTTCGCGGCTTCTCCTTCTAATCCTGAGTCCTTCGCCTCCTGTCTCAAAATGGATCTTATCCTAATTCTCTCTGCCATACCAAAGAACTGGATGCTTCTAAGACTAGAGAATAGTAAGATGGAACAAGAAGGGGAAGAAACTCGGAACCGCTACGAGAAAAACCAAAGTAAAAATTTACTTGAGTTACCTCCTACCTTAAATGTGTTAACTTATCGCTGCTATTATTGTCACTTAAGACTCTTAACGCAAGCGACTATGCCACTAAAATGGTAAGTTACACTAGAAAAGAATCTACTCTTACTAACAGTAGAGAAAAATTTATATTAAAACAATTTAAAGAAAAAAAATTTTTTTTTCCCTGAAATTTTAATTCTCCACTACAAAAAACTCCCCCTGAAGTCAATTATATGAGAAGAGACGATGTTAACTAGACTTAAAAAGTCAGAACAAGGCGTCTTTAGCTAAGCTCAACTCTTTTAACTTCAAAAACCCTTTAGTGACTGTAAAACAATCACGCAATCCCAGCAAATCTTATAAAGAAAAATGTAATGTTTCTCTGCCAGAGAATAATTTAAATAACAACTATTTTTGTTTATCCGTACTTTCTACTGCTGTGGAAAGAAAACAACCTGTAAATATGCTGTGTGGACGACCCAAATACTAAAAAGCGTTGTCTAGGGGTGTAATTACTTATTTATTTATTTCCCTAAATCACAAAGACAGATCACTCACACTCTATCTAGTTAGACCCAGACTTAGATCAGACTCAAAATATCTTTATCCCGGCTATGCGAATGCCTCAAATGTAGCTCAAGATGCAGAACCAGCCCACAAATATGTGTGCATCAAATGTATCTCAAAATTATCCCGGCGAGCCAGCCAAATATTGTCGTAAATTTATTTTGAGAGAAAGAGTCTAGAAATAGTAGTCCGGTTTAGAGTGTAGAATGATGATGAAAACTCAGTGATAGAAATGTATAGATTAAATATGATGCTCCACAGAGTGCTGGAGGAGAGTAAAGACAGACTTATTTACGACAAATCGTTTCTCTCAATCTTCTCTTCCACTCTCCTGGTCAAACAATTATTTGCCAGTTTTCCAGACACACGTCTGCGCTCACACCGATTTGTTGCTTCAAACACTCAGACGACGTGGATACAGCTATATTAAACAAATAGGGAATTTTTTTTGGCTTTTGGGTATTCCAACACAGTCCGATATAAGTTTATGATGTTTATTAACCTTACAGATCAAATCACAAAAAAACAATATCAAGTGTTACATAAAATTATCATAAGTACAGAAAAATGCAAATATCAAGGTAGGGAGGGGGTGAAGAAGATTGGTATCGACTAAGCCCTTCCCGCTTGTATTAGACAAAGATAAACCCAGTCTCAAGATAGATAGTTATCAGGAGCATAGGAAAGTTAACCCAACAGTGAATTTAATTACTCTGAAAGAGGTGTTACAATATTAGTTATGGTGGTAGACAACAAAATACTGTTATCCCAACTGGTGTCTTCCCTTTACTAAGCAAAGAAAAAAAAGGGGGGGGGGGGATGAAACAGAGTTAACAAATTATCCCACTAAAGGAACAATGCCGGGTATACAGAAAACGTTTTACCCGGTAGGCAAGTTAACAAATGGTTTGTTGCAAAAAATTTAATCTCCTGTCATTCATGCACACTGTGCGGATCCACACTCATATATACTCACACACTTACCGAGTTGCAGCATCAGACAATCCCTAGAATGATAAACACAGTGATTAACTCTTGACATGTGAAACTGTCTAGCACTTCTATGTCCCGCCCCAGATATTGCGAGTTTTTACTGAGAGCAAATATTCCCGCTTATCGCCGGACTTGAAGTTTAAAGAGTTCTTGTGGTTTATTATATAAAAGGAGTCTATGGGATGGCACTGACACAATTCAACACAGGGGTGAAAATGAGGTGATGGCAATATTCCTTCACTGCGTGATGACAGCAACTGACCGGTAAAGTTTTTTTTTAATCCAGTGAGGAAAAACTAGGCTCAGTCACAGTCAGGTAAATCGGTAATCTCTCACAATAGAGCAGTATATAAACTATCGCTACTGGCACTCTTCATCTTCCAGTTTATCTTACAGATTGTAATTTAATTTGATGATAATAATCAAATGATCTTGGGTAGGCTTTCTTTCATGTAATTATGTTAGCTAGGCCGCACCGGACCACCACAAGATTTACTTTTAAAAAAAGTCTCATCAAACTGTCTGGAAGTGTAAGAACCGAGTATGGAAACTCTGAAAGATTTCATTATTGCTGGGATTGCAAAAGGTGATCAATCTAGAGAAAAAGATAGAAAACCCATAACAACATAATCATACTTTAAAAATCAAATAATCTTCTAAGCACGCGATAAATTTCCCGTTAAGACTATTATATATACGCTCACGTATTTAATTATGTATTTAATAAACACTGCGCGAGTTCTAGTGGTTAAATCACACATCTATAAATATAGGACTTAACTAAATTTATTAATTATAAATTCCTTCGCGACTTTAAAAGTTAATTTAAGCATTAAACATCTATTATCTTTTTGGAAATAGTATAGCAGGTATATCATTACATTTACAACTGGAACTATTCAGACGGTTTAATTTAATAGGTTTAAATTAACACAAAATCCAATGAAATAGAATGAATGAACTAGACCACTGATCACTTTACACAATATATATATTACCGTTTTGCACAGAAATAGAATTCACTGCAAATATAAATGAAAATCCATGGGATAATCTAGCAAGATTTCAAATATCGCTAGTGCTTCTATCAAGTTCTGGCCAGCGAGTGATGAAGTGTATTTCTACGTGATCTGTATATCTACAACTGGAATGCAAGATGAGTGGGACATGAGAAACTTGACAGCTTTTTTGATCTCGGAAGGATTTTGGGGATCTGACCACCAGACCAAAGAGGGAAACCGCCCCTGGCCTCTCGTATCTTCGCTCGCTGCTTGCGTCAGCTTTCCCCGTTCGCTTTGGCTGCGATCGGTTCCGTGCTTAACACCGAGATGCGAAATCGTTTCAGGGACCACTACTGTCTTTGATAGCATGCCGCCCGTCCTTCCTGAGATCTCCCCCAGTGTCTTTCTTCTGACCGCTCTGGTCCATCTTACCTGCGAGAAACTAGCTTCTCTGCTCGGGGATCATCTCAGTGTCTTTGATCTCGTGCCGCATACTAAATGAGTCCCGGTGGAATCGGTTCGCTCTGGCGAAACGAAAAGTTACAACAAATGTTCAGGGGTTCTAATGTTATAAAAAGCTAAAAGTCCCTTTAATCATCCATCATATCAGGGAAAATTCACTTGTCGAACTAGACGTAGGTCACAGTTCCCAACAATAAATAAATATTAGACAAACATAAAGGTATGTTTTCAGGCACTCGTAAGAAATAAAGAAGTAGAACACTAGACAACAGAAAAACAACAGA
Source organism: Oreohelix idahoensis (assembly GCA_024509875.1). Taxonomy (NCBI): domain Eukaryota; kingdom Metazoa; phylum Mollusca; class Gastropoda; order Stylommatophora; family Oreohelicidae; genus Oreohelix; species Oreohelix idahoensis. The sequence goes on along the minus strand of JAMPIV010002585.1, from coordinate 166,659 downwards.
CGTGAGTGGCTTACTAAGAAATTGAACCTCGGACCTTCCGTACGACAACACCGCCTAGCTATACAAGCGAATCACACTATCCTCGTCTGTTGTTTTTCTGTTGTCTAGTGTTCTACTTCTTTATTTCTTACGAGTGCCTGAAAACATACCTTTATGTTTGTCTAATATTTATTTACTGTTTACAGGCCTCGGGTTTCCCTTCCTTATATGTTATAAATGGGTTCCCAACATGTTTCACTACAAGGAGAATCTCTGGAAGTATTTGGATGATTTCAAGAGTCAATGAGGGTGTAATTAGCCTTATAGACAGAGGTTCACTTCCACATATGTAGCCTATATTGTAGCATTGTGTATAGCTGGTGGTCATATTCTTCTTCTTCTTCCTCGTTCGCCCTGAAAAGGACGGTGGTTGCGTTGTGTCTGTTTACGCCGTAGCTGTGATATCTGCACCTTTCGGTCGACACATCCAACTTAAGCACAGCATTTTTTAGGGACCGGGTTTGCCTTCCCATTGCGATCCGTACTCGCTCAGCCAGACTGCACTGCTGCAGACTGTTTCCAGGACCACCACGTGGAGGTGGAGTACAGTCTTAGTCAGCTCTGGTTCGCTGACTCTGATGCATGCAGTCAAGCTATGGGTCGCTGACTGCATTCACTATTGCTGCATCTTCAGATATGCCTCCATGCATTGGCCAGCAGTAAATAGCTTACAAGAATCGTGTACATTCTATCTAAACTCCTCTTATTTTGAGTTCTTTCTTTGCAGGTGCAGTGCTAGAAATTAAAAGATGTTAAATATTTTTTTTCTATTGGTTTCTACATACGTCTAGCAGTGTCAGCAAAACAAATTTTTTTTTTTTTTTTTTTTTTTTAAATTAATGAAGATAAACAGAAATCCCGTTCAACCTCTGATGGGTTATAATTAGGATATATATTGTTTTCAATTCCAAATAATATGAACAACTGCCGACATGAGAAAGTGGCATCACATTTGAAAATAGGGATACTCACAATTGTGCTTAGGCCTATACGTTAAATAATAAAATAAAAAACAAACAAACAAAATCAAGAAGAAACTATGACCAAGAATAATATTAAAGTGGAGGGGTGTAAAGGCCTGGTGGTTCTAGTTATATAACGGACTTTACCAGATATTTAATTGACTTTCATCTGTTTAAAGTCACATGCATTGTAAGAACAGCATCAGACCTTCACATTCCCAGCCACTATATATTAACATGTGTTCGTGTTAAATATTGTTTGACTATATTATGCAGTTCCCTAGGTCTGTCTATTCTCAACACCTCCTCTATATTTATAGGTAAGTTAGATGCCTGCAAATAATCCAATATTGGTATTCTCATTTGGTCATACCTCTTACACTTTAACAAGAAATGTTCTATATTATTGTCTTGAAGACATCCTGCACAGTAAGGTTCTTCTATTCTGAAATAGCCTTTTCCCAGCTGTAGTCTGAGAAGTTTCTTATTACTGGGAATTTTCAATTCCCTAGATATCTGACATTTTCTTGTTGGAGCCCTGAACATCTTATATGCATGTCTTCCTTTCAGATTTTTATCCCACTCTGCTTTCCATTCATCTGTTATTAAATCTTTAATTAAGCTCTTAATTTCTGATTTACTCATCCCTACATTTATTAGATTTTTATCAGATCTACCTTTCTTGGCTTCTTTATCTGCCTTTTCATTTCCTTCTATGCCAACATGTGAAGGTATCCAAGCAATTAATACTGAACATCCTCTGGAATATAAGTATGTAGTAGCCAGAAAAATCTTCTCTGCTATATCAGGTCTACTACATTCTCGTAAGTTTCTAAGTGCTTTAATTGTTGAAAGAGAGTCAGTAAAAACTGTTAATTTTTTGGGAGGGTTATTAGAGAATATTTCTAGTGCTTTTAGTATTGCCACCATCTCTGCAGTGAAAATGGATGTATTTTCCGTGATGCTATATTCTTTTGCCATTTTCCATATTGGAATATATATTCCTATCCCCAATTTGCCATCCTCTCCCTTGGATCCATCTGTGTACACAGTAATGCTGTCTTTTGATATTTGTTGTATATATTTATTGGCTGTGTTTTTAATATTTTCTATATTATTTGTTTTCTTAAGTATTTCTGCTAGGTGGTAGTCCGTGTCTGGTTTCTTGATCTCCCAGGGTGGAATCACTGGCTTGTATTCACAACTGTTATTAACTGATGTAATTAATGTACCCAGATGGACAATTTCCTCCATACACTTCCATCCTGTAGGGTATCTAGTGATATTCATTGGCTTGGCCTGAGTTGTTAGTTGGCATCTGGTAAAAGCTGTATGTGCTGGGTGAGACTTATCCAACATAACTCTGTTCATGTAATTTAGTCTTAACTCCTTTCTCCGTAATTCCAAGGGTATGATTCCTAAAGCCACCTCTATAGCTCCCATTGATGTTGATCTGATTGCACCTGCTATTGTACATAAAGCCTGATGCTGAATTCTGTCTAATTTAATCTTGTTACTGTGTGCAGCAGAGTCATATATTATACTTCCATAATCTATTTTTCCTCTAATAAAAGATTTATAAAAAGTGAGCATTGTCTTAGTGCTTGCACCCCATCCATTACCTTTCAAATATCTTAATAAGTTAGTCAATCCTCTGCAAGACTCCACTAGTTTATCTATGTGTTTATTCCAGTTCAGCTGTCGGTCCAATATCATTCCTAGATTGTCGTAGATTTCCGATAGGAGAATTAAGACTAGGTTTGGTCCCTTCTGAATAGGTTTGAATAGGTGATAGACTCAGTGAGAGTTAGTGAAAGGTAATAGAATTTCCACACACGTGAGATGATAGATTTGATATAGTGGCTGTCTCTGAAAGCGAAAAGAATTCTTCTCTCTCTCACCTATCTTCTACAACAGTTGTTACAGCGTCAGACAGACTACACCAATATACATATTACGTATATTTCTATCACTCACAGGCACGCACATACACGTGACGACAGGTAAACACACAGACGTGGGAAAACTATAACAATGATATATATATTATCTAGAACGAGCTGACCAAACACGATTATTAAGTTCAAGAGCGATTTTAATATCAGGAAAAATCGGCTCACAACATCAAAGAAAGTACATCAAGGAAAATACATATACACATAGTCATAAAAATTCAAGGAAATGTTGCAAGGATGATAGCCCCGTTATAGTGTTAACTCTAGGTTTAGCCCGGCCCCGTTAAGAGAACAGATGATGGCGCCCGAGTCACAGATACATAGGGTTTGAGTCTAAGAGTTTTCTTTGTTTTATCTCGTAATTATATGCACAGAGTTTGAAAAAAATCTGATTTAACCTAAGACAAAAACACAAGAACTCTAGCCTTAGCAACAAATTATGCAGATTGAAAAAAAAATTAGGACAGCAACAGGGTGTCAAAGATAAAATAGTGAAAAATATCACTCAAACCAGCGTACACTCATTCATTCCGCCATGGCTTCTCATACTGGTACTCACGACTTTGCTTGCTGCCTCTTGGAACACATTGATTTTAGATTTTCACACAGACTCAAAAAATGCAGTCTTCTGCCAAGAAGTCCCCAGTTCCAAAAGACGTATTTAACTTGGAGTCTCCGGGAACGACTACTTGGGTATGCAAATTTGTTCAAATGTCTGATTAAGTCACCTAACAATTATTCCAGGCGCGGGAGTTAGCAGAGCACAGTGTCAATAGCGTAGGTTTCAAAAAAATGATGAATGTCAGGTCGGTGCCTTCCCTCAGTATAGGATTCACTTTAGTCACACCACAGATTTGTCCACAAGATATAATCTAGTCGGGAAATGATTGTTAATATTCACGCCACCAGGCAGCAAATTATATAGAGTTTCTAGAAGAAATTAAGTGCTGGCTCCAAGGTCCAGTATTTATCATTACAGTCTTTGAAAACCCGTTATAGGGATATTAGTATTTCTGTCTAACTTGCACCGTCAGATCAGTGTTACTTGAGAAAACCCACGTGGTTCAAAATAAGGACTGTCTATTTCTTCACAAGTATGGAAACTACTACTAGGTGCTGGTAAAGTTAGGGTCACCCCAAAACTTTCACTGTGTGGAGGAAAAATAACACATATAATATAATAAACAGAATCTGTACTGGTTAAAACTTACATTTAAACTTGCAAGCAGAGAGCTTTGCTTATCATTTAAACTTCCCGTGACGTAAGTTATATTTAAAAATCAGCAATCCTCATAAATTAAGAACACGTGCGTATTCCGTCACCATTCATGAGGCTGGATTCTAGAGTTTATACGTTAGTTTAGAAAAATACACTCGACTGAGTATTAGCAGTTAAATTAAATTTATAAATAGCTACAATTGCCGTTATAAGCTAGAAATTTTAATTTTATTCTGCTTTCCACTGAATGCTTCCCTAGAAAATATAATAGCCTACCACTTTATTTCTCTTCTGCGCTAAAGAAATAGATTAAAATGAATTAAGCGATTTAACACTTTAACACTCACAAAATCTATATATCTATCATATTAATTACCTCAACCACAGAATTACAGGTAGTCGCACAACTTAAGAATAAAAATGCTGAAAATATTTCTGGAAGTCTAGAAGTTCGACAAATTGCCGAAACAAACTGAGATCTTCGCTAACAGCTATTCTGTTTTCGAGCGACCTATCTACTGTGGAGTCTATGAGCGAGAATGAAATTAAAGTTTCAAACTTGGCCAATATCTTAAAATCAGACAAAGGGCCCAAACTTATTTCGCCAAGCGAAATTATCTCCCCTACTCCCAACATTTACGTCCGCTTAACGCGTGTCGTAACTGTCACCTACTGACCACGATGTACGCGTGTCAGTTTCAAATCCCAGACAGCCTGACTCCATTTCAGGGCAGTTTTCACACTACAGCTGACCATGGCCCAAGTGAGCGCCGTGTCAGTTTGGGATTTTCCAGACAAATGTCTGGATACTGACCGGTGCAGATGTAAAGTATCACACCTCACCGGGACTAATGCCGAGAAGAAGCTCGCGCGCTCGGTGAGAATGTAGACGATTTGCTACGTCCTGTGTTCAGCGAACCGACTTATCACGCCTTCTGACGCCCTGCAGCCCTGACATCTACGTAATATCGTCCTAGCGCGATTCTCAGTTTAAGAGAAAGGAAAACAGGTAAAGTTTGCGAATTATATGAAAATAATATTCGCAAAACGAATGGATGAAAAAATATACAGGAAAAAAACGAAATACCGAGATAATAAAAGAGAGAATTTGGGTGAACGAATAGGAAGAAGATGTAGGAAATTAAATGAATATAAACCCTACGTGACAGAGCCTCCCCCCTTTAAGATATGGAAGCACTCCATGTCTACGTTATGGAGTTTAATTTCCTATAACCGTAGCTTCGGGGTGTCTGTCCTCTTCCCTCTCATCTTCCCCCTCCATCTCTGTCCAATTCCTACTCAAGTCCACTCCTCAAAGTTTCCTTCCCCTGGAATGTCTCATATGCGCGCTTGAAAGAGCGTCGCCGCTTCTGACATTTTTGAAAGATTTCCTGTGATAGCGGTGGAATATCCCTGCCACTATCGTCATCTTCGTCAGTTTTGGCGGTCGTCAGGAGATGGTCGGAGGTTGGCACTGGTTTTTCCAAGTATCTCTTTAAGAGATTTAAATGGAAAACCTTCTCCTTTCCTTCAATAGAGATCTGGTAGTTAGCCTTAGAAATCTTTTTCAGGACGGTAAACGGCCCTTGCCATCCGATCTTCAGTTGGTTGTTCTCGGTAGGGAGTAACACCAAAACTTTCTCTCCTGCTTCCAGTTCTCTCTCTTCCGCGACTTTCCTGTATCGGTTAGCGTGCTTGGTGCGTGCTCGCTTAAAGTTAGTCGTTGCTAGGTCCCACCCTAGTTTCAACCGTTCCTTTAAAACCGACACATATTTACTGGCTGAGACAACTGTCTCATCAGCCTTCTCGTCTGTCAGAGACTGAAGTAAGGCTTCAAGCGGGCCCTTAATGGGTCTGCCGAATAAGAGTGTAGCTGGCGGAAATCCTGTGGAAGTATGAGGAGATTCTCTGTAGCCAAATAATGCTGCAGGAATACAGAGATCCCAATCTTCAGGTTTCACTTGTGCCAGCTTACTTAGCATCATGGTGAGGTTTCCATTAGCACGTTCCACGAGCCCATTTCCCGCCGGAGTATATGGCTTAGTGTGGATGTGCTGGGTCCTCAAGATCTTAACGATCTCATCCATCAACAGGTTTCGGTATGGAGATCCATTATCCGTCAACACTTGCTGCGGGACTCCCAACCGAGTGAAAATCTGCACGAGGGCTTCTGCGACATGCTTGGCATCTGCGCATGTTAGCGGGATAGCTTCTGCCCATAAAGTGCATGTATCGACTAAGGTCAGGATGAACCTGTTCCTTCTTTTAGTCCTTTCGAAAGGCCCTAAAATGTCGATCACAACCCGTTCGAATGGTGTTCCCATTATTGGCATTTCACCCATGTGGACTGGGGGTGCCCGTTGCTTGGGTGGCACACGTTGGCACTGGGCACAGGATTTGACATATCTGATAATATCAGTATTTACTCCTGGCCACCAATAATGAGTGGTTATACGTTGGTTTGTGGCGTTCTGTCCCATATGTCCGCTAAAGGGAAGAGAGTGCCCCATTTCTAGGATTTGGCTTCTGTACTGTTTCGGTACTAGGAGCTGGTTGTAACCTTGGTCAGGCTTGCCCGTTCTCCGATAAAGTACGCCATCCTCAGAAAAAATGTCCCCGTGCTGTTTGGGTTCCTTAGCCATGGGCAGTTTCCTAAAGCAGGGTGCCAAAGTAGGGTCCTTGTATTGCGCTTCTTTAAGTTCCATAGGTAACAAATTAGGCGCAGGCTCCCGTTCCTTCTTGGTTTGCCCTCTTGTAGTTACTGCTGCCACAATCGGCTCTTCCGGTTTCCCAATACACACGTATCTCCCGCCAAGTATGACTGGGTAGATGGGATCATCCATAACAGCCGCTTTGATCACACCTCTGACAAAGTCAGAGTGTATCTCCACCAATGCGATGGGAAGCGCTGTAGGTGCATCACTCTTACGAACTCCACAAAGTTTGACGGTCTCTCCTGTCTCTTGACCGGGTTTAACCAGGTTTCTGGCAACAATGCAATCGTAAGAAAGCCCCGTGTCAAATAAGCAAGAAGTTTGAGAACCGTTCAAGTAACAGTACCTCGCGTTGAGGGTCTATCCCCAACAGGTTGGGAATCACTGTCAATAATTCCGCCTTGCGAGACTGTCAATAAGCATCCGATGCGTTTCGGCTCGGTGTGCTCGGTCTGATCATATGTCCCGTGCTCAGGGGTTCTCCCTTTGCCACCTTGTCCTTTCTGGCTACGCTGCCATGTAGGGCGGTCGGGTTGATCAGACTGTTTGGGGTGGTTGGGGTACTTGTTCTTGTAGAACTTGGATTTTTCAGGAGGGGGGTTTTGAGGTCCAGTTTCTCTGTGGTTATTTTGGTTAGAAGCCTGAGAAGATTGCTCTAGGTTATGTTTTCGAAAATGCTCCTCTGTCGGTTTCCGCTTTGTGGCCGGTAGTTCAGCCAGCGCATTGTGATAACGCTCAGACTTTTCCAAAATGTCTTCAAGTTTTTCTGCCCCCTGCTCAGCGAGAAATCTCCGGGTATCAGCAGACAAAGTGTTCTTTATTTGTTCAGTTAGAACAAGTTCCTCAAGACCTTCATAGGTAGAGGGGAGCTGCGAAAGCTCAAGGCACTTTGTTAGATATCCCTTAAGACGAGATGAGAACTGGTGAAAAGTTTCAGAATTCTCTTTCCGGCTGTTGCGAAACAGTTGCAAAAACTTGCGAGCGTTCATTTCAAAGCGCTCCAGTAACGCTTTCTTCAACACATCGTAGTCGTCTTGTTGGCTACTTTCCAGCTTAGAATAAACATCATAAGCAGAACCTTTTAGGGCCTGGGAAAGTTTCATATTCCAACGCGACCTCTCTAACCCGTACAGAGTTGCAATTTTCTCAAATTTTTCTAACCATGTGTCAATCTTCTCATTTGGACAAGGAAAAGATTCAAGAGTGAAAGACATAGCATTTAGTTGAAGAGATTGAGTGTTAGCAGGGTCAGTTAAGGAAGAATGAGGAGAAGACTCTCCATTGCTGGAGGTAGAGGCAGCACCACGACTTTGGAACTCTAGAGTTTTAAGCGCCAACTCGTGCTGTCTCTGTTCCCTCTCCTTCTCCTGCTGTCTCTCCTCCCTCTCCTTCTCGTGCTGTCTCTCCTCCCTCTCCTTCTCGTGCTGTCTCTCCTTCTCCTTCTCTCTTTCCTCATGCTGCATCCTGCGAATTTCCATTTCCTCGTCCATTTTCTTCTGCTGTAAAGCTTCAGCTGCTTTCCTCTCCGCATCATATCTCTCCAGTTCGTCTCTGACAAAAGCTTTCGCTTCCTCTCCTTCCAGTCCCTCCTCTCTCGCTTCGTCCCTGAGGAGTTGTCTAAGCTTTGCCCTCTCGGCCATATTATGTCAGTGACTGAGACACGTGGAGATAGAAAATAGGAAAAAGAATAACCTGGTTCCTACCACTTACGAGAAAAAATTACCAAAAAATCAAAAGATGATATATTTAACCCTGGGATACCTCCTCCAAAAAAAAAATCTAACTATCGCTGCTATTATCGGCAATAAAGCACTCAATGCAAAACACGACTACGCCAAATAAATGGTAGTTAAGATTAATCCCTGAAAAATAAGTAGTTACAGTGGAAAAGCAAAAGAATATTGCAAAAATTAAAGAGAAAAAAACTCCCTTAATTTTTAAAAATCCACTATAAGTTCGCCCCTGAAGTCAGATCGGGTAAGGGAGGGAATTAATCTGGACAAAAAGTCCGAAACACACTCCTTAACTTAGTTCAAACGCCGTTCTGCCTCAGTACCCAGTGAATGTTATACACTCACCACTTTACCAGCATTTAGTATTACAATCAGCAGTTAACATATATCCCGACAAAATCAACCTGTAACCAAAATGTATATTATTCAAAGATGCTGTGGAAAAAAAACTTATTAGTTTGTGTGGTCAGCACGCCCGTAAACAGATCGCTAGTCTAGGGGGTAATTATTAAAGATATAACAACTCACAAGACATCACACTCTTACTCTATATCAGAATACAGAATCTTAAGTTCAAAATCCAGATAGACGAGTCCACATTTGTCGTACTCGTCTTCCTATTCTAAGTTCAAAGACCGGAAACGAGCCCTCATTTGTCGTAGATTTCCGATAGGAGAATTAAGACTAGGTTTGGTCCCTTCTGAATAGGTTTGAATAGGTGATAGACTCAGTGAGAGTTAGTGAAAGGTAATAGAATTTCCACACACGTGAGATGATAGATTTGATATAGTGGCTGTCTCTGAAAGCGAAAAGAATTCTTCTCTCTCTCACCTATCTTCTACAACAGTTGTTACAGCGTCAGACAGACTACACCAATATACATATTACGTATATTTCTATCACTCACAGGCACGCACATACACGTGACGACAGGTAAACACACAGACGTGGGAAAACTATAACAATGATATATATATTATCTAGAACGAGCTGACCAAACACGATTATTAAGTTCAAGAGCGATTTTAATATCAGGAAAAATCGGCTCACAACATCAAAGAAAGTACATCAAGGAAAATACATATACACATAGTCATAAAAATTCAAGGAAATGTTGCAAGGATGATAGCCCCGTTATAGTGTTAACTCTAGGTTTAGCCCGGCCCCGTTAAGAGAACAGATGATGGCGCCCGAGTCACAGATACATAGGGTTTGAGTCTAAGAGTTTTCTTTGTTTTATCTCGTAATTATATGCACAGAGTTTGAAAAAAATCTGATTTAACCTAAGACAAAACACAAGAACTCTAGCCTTAGCAACAAATTATGCAGATTGAAAAAAAAATTAGGACAGCAACAGGGTGTCAAAGATAAAATAGTGAAAAATATCACTCAAACCAGCGTACACTCATTCATTCCGCCATGGCTTCTCATACTGGTACTCACGACTTTGCTTGCTGCCTCTTGGAACACATTGATTTTAGATTTTCACACAGACTCAAAAAATGCAGTCTTCTGCCAAGAAGTCCCCAGTTCCAAAAGACGTATTTAACTTGGAGTCTCCGGGAACGACTACTTGGGTATGCAAATTTGTTCAAATGTCTGATTAAGTCACCTAACAATTATTCCAGGCGCGGGAGTTAGCAGAGCACAGTGTCAATAGCGTAGGTTTCTAAAAAATGATGAATGTCAGGTCGGTGCCTTCCCTCAGTATAGGATTCACTTTAGTCACACCACAGATTTGTCCACAAGATATAATCTAGTCGGGAAATGATTGTTAATATTCACGCCTCCAGGCAGCAAATTATATAGAGTTTCTAGAAGAAATTAAGTGCTGGCTCCAAGGTCCAGTATTTATCATTACAGTCTTTGAAAACCCGTTATAGGGATATTAGTATTTCTGTCTAACTTGCACCGTCAGATCAGTGTTACTTGAGAAAACCCACGTGGTTCAAAATAAGGACTGTCTATTTCTTCACAAGTATGGAAACTACTACTAGGTGCTGGTAAAGTTAGGGTCACCCCAAAACTTTCACTGTGTGGAGGAAAAATAACACATATAATATAATAAACAGAATCTGTACTGGTTAAAACTTACATTTAAACTTGCAAGCAGAGAGCTTTGCTTATCATTTAAACTTCCCGTGACGTAAGTTATATTTAAAAATCAGCAATCCTCATAAATTAAGAACACGTGCGTATTCCGTCACCATTCATGAGGCTGGATTCTAGAGTTTATACGTTAGTTTAGAAAAATACACTCGACTGAGTATTAGCAGTTAAATTAAATTTATAAATAGCTACAATTGCCGTTATAAGCTAGAAATTTTAATTTTATTCTGCTTTCCACTGAATGCTTCCCTAGAAAATATAATAGCCTACCACTTTATTTCTCTTCTGCGCTAAAGAAATAGATTAAAATGAATTAAGCGATTTAACACTTTAACACTCACAAAATCTATATATCTATCATATTAATTACCTCAACCACAGAATTACAGGTAGTCGCACAACTTAAGAATAAAAATGCTGAAAATATTTCTGGAAGTCTAGAAGTTCGACAAATTGCCGAAACAAACTGAGATCTTCGCTAACAGCTATTCTGTTTTCGAGCGACCTATCTACTGTGGAGTCTATGAGCGAGAATGAAATTAAAGTTTCAAACTTGGCCAATATCTTAAAATCAGACAAAGGGCCCAAACTTATTTCGCCAAGCGAAATTATCTCCCCTACTCCCAACATTTACGTCCGCTTAACGCGTGTCGTAACTGTCACCTACTGACCACGATGTACGCGTGTCAGTTTCAAATCCCAGACAGCCTGACTCCATTTCAGGGCAGTTTTCACACTACAGCTGACCATGGCCCAAGTGAGCGCCGTGTCAGTTTGGGATTTTCCAGACAAATGTCTGGATACTGACCGGTGCAGATGTAAAGTATCACACCTCACCGGGACTAATGCCGAGAAGAAGCTCGCGCGCTCGGTGAGAATGTAGACGATTTGCTACGTCCTGTGTTCAGCGAACCGACTTATCACGCCTTCTGACGCCCTGCAGCCCTGACATCTACGTAATATCGTCCTAGCGCGATTCTCAGTTTAAGAGAAAGGAAAACAGGTAAAGTTTGCGAATTATATGAAAATAATATTCGCAAAACGAATGGATGAAAAAATATACAGGAAAAAAAAAAGAAAAAAAGACAGAGATAATAAAAGAGAGAATTTGGGTGAACGAATAGGAAGAAGTTGTAGGAAATTAAATGAATATAAACCCTACGTGACATAGATATCGAGTGGTTTGAACTGTTTTAATGTTTTGTCCTTGGATATTTATATCTATAATTTTATTTTTTACAACCCTACCTTTACTGAAGATCATTCCCAATGTTTTATTTGAATTCAGCTGAAAACCCCGTTTTGTCATCCATTTACATACTATATTTATTTGCTTCTGTAGATCCTTATATAATTTTGGCAGATGTCTCCCAGTCCTCCATATAGCAACATCATCTGCAAACTGTGACAATTTATTTGTTATATCATTAAATTCCTCACCTAAATCATTTACCATTATTGTAAAAATTGAAGGAGACATTACTGATCCTTGGGGTATTCCATTTTGTTGTTCATACAGTTCTGATCTATCATTGTTTACCTGAACAGTGAAATATCTATCTTGCAGAAAATTCTCTAAATAATTATACATTTTACCGGTTACTCCTATCTTCTTTATTTTAAAGAGAGCACCCTCTCTCCAGCATTCATCATAAGCCCTAGCTATATCTAAAAATACTACCACAGTTCTTTCTTTCTTTTGAAATCCCGATTTTACTTCATGTTCCAATTTAATTATCTGATCCATAGTGCATCTGTTCTTCCTAAGTCCTGACTGAGTTTGATTATATAAATTATTCTTTTCCAAATAAAACTTTATTCTTTTATTTACTAAGGTTTCTAATATTTTACCTAGATGGGAAGTTAAAGAAATTGGCCTGTATGAACTGGCATCATGGGCATCTTTTTCTGGTTTTAGTATTGGAATAATTACTGCTGTTTTCCATGTTTTGGGAATTTTTCCTGTATTCCAAATTTTGTTAAAAAGGGATGTTATAATTTCTATGGTACTTTTTGGTATGTGTTTCAAGATTTCATAGCTCAAGATGTCATGCCCTGCTGATGTATTTGTTTTGTCCTTTATTGTATTTTCAACTTCTTCCATTGTAATATCTGCATTTAAATATGATAAATCTTCAGTATTATAAGGTACATCTTTACTGAGTTTTTTAAGAAGTGTTGCTCTTCTGTTGACTTCAGCCTGTCCTAGATTTTCCTTAGAACTAACTCTATGGTAGTACCTGGCCAGCACCTCTGCTTTCTGCCAGTCAGTCTCTGCCATTTCAGGTCTTTTTATATTAGGTATTATCATATTTTTAGTTCTGCCTTTAATGGCTTTTAACTTATTCCACACATCTGTTGTAGAGTTAGTTGTAGGGTTCAGTGTTTGGCAGAAACTTCTCCAATGATTTTCTTTTGCCTTTAGTATTATTCTGTTTGATTCATTTCTTATGTTCTTATAAATATCTAAATTATCTTCAGATCTATGCTTTCTATATTCTTGTAAAGCTTGTTTTCTTTGTTTTTGAATTTCTGTACATCTAACTGTCCACCATGGTACTGGGTTTTTGTTCCAATGTTCATTCTTCTTTGCTTCCTTAATGCGGTGTGGAATTACGTGTTCTGGCATATATGCATTTGGGATATGTTTAACAGCTTTTAGTAATATTTCTTTTGTGAGATTATCTGCAAATACATCTATATTTTCATTTTCTATATTATTCTTTTTTATCTCTTCCATTTCTACCAGAAAAGCTACCCAATTAGCTTTATTATAGTAAAATTTTGGTTTTTCTACCAGTTTGTTAGGTTTGTAATTATCTTTTAGTGTTATTTCAATGGGTAAATGATCTGAATTTGTATCCCCAATAACTTCCCATTTTGCATTAGCAAGATTTGGTGTTACAATGTTATATCAATAGCTGTGTCTTGCTGATTTGCACAAGGGTTAATTCTTGTTACTGATCCATCATTCAGTATTATTAGTTCATTGTTTTCAATGAAGTCCAACAGTAGTTTTCCTGATTTGTCTATTACATTGCCTCCCCAAGCTGTATGATGAGCATTGAAATCTCCCACTATGATAGTTCTGTTGTTTATTCTTTTATTCACGTCTGAGATATCTCTTTCGTTTATGTTTCCACTTGAACAGTAAAGGTTAACTATTTTAATTTCTTCTAGCTCAGTAGACACTGTTATAGTTATTCCTTCAAAATCTTCTGTTCTAAATGATTCCCAGTCAGTTATTACGTATGTTTTATTAACTAGAAATGCCACACCTCCTCCTTTTTGAGTTTCGGTCCTATCATTTCGAAAGACTTTATATTCAGGGATGGTAAAACGTTGACTCGGATTAAGATTAGTCTCTTGAATGGCAAATATTACTTTAGATTGTTTATACATGCCTATTAATGCTGGTACATTTTTTTTGGCACTTCTGCAATTCCACTGTATTATTCTAATGTTCTGTACGTCCATTATTTAATTGTTACGTTAGTTATAAATAGTGTTGTACTCTTTTACTCTGAGAAGTGTATAATATATTTATTTATTTTTTAACAACAAAGTCTCCTAGATTTTTGGTTTCTCTGTTAAAGTGAGTTTGTAGTTCACTTTGAAGATTCAGCATAAAGGCTTTCACAATGTTTGATACAGAATGAATAAGTTTTTGACAATCTGTCATTTTTTCATTCCACATTTCTTCTAGTTGTTTTTTATCTGTTCGCTTTTGCTCACTCATTATGAGTTGTCTTTCTGACTCAATCCTTTTCAGTAAATCTTCATTCTCTTCTTTGAGTTCTGCTAATTTAGCCACATCTTTAGCTACTTCATGCTGTATGTTTTTCATGGTTTTTAAGATTTCTTCTGCCTTTCTCACTGTATCTTTTGTTATCGATGATTTGATCATTTCACTTTCTTCTGGTAGATTGCTATCTTTTGTCAGTATTTTTTGGACTTTATTTTTCTTTTGGGTTATTTCCACATTTCTGGTTCTGACTGTGATTTCTCTTGGTGTCGGAGTTGTAGATGTAGCAACTGAAGATTGATGTTGTTGTAGTGCTACTTTAAATGGTGTGTTAGTATTGACTGATTTTATTAGAGCTAGTTTTGTTTGTTGGTAATGTGGACATCCAAGGAAACGTGCACTGTGGTTTCCTAGACAATTTGCACATTTTCTGTTTTTATTTCTTGTTCTGTAATCTTTATCATCTTCTACTAATTTGCAGTGATCATAAGTGTGGTCCCCTGCACAATATCGACATTTAGGCTTACTTCTACATGTTCTTTTGGTGTGGCCAAATATCTGGCAGTTTGAGCATTGAATGACTGGTGGTATGTAAGCTTCTGTTTTGATTGTAGTACTGCCACTGAAGAAATGTGATGGCATTTCTCGCCCTTCTAATGTAACTATTAATTACAGTTGAAGTTCCTAAAACCAAATTTATTCTTCGGTCTTCCGTGGCACATTCATCAGAAACAAGTAGGCCTCGGCCTCTACTTACCCTAGAGAAAAAGTTGATAGGGACAGCATCCAGCTTGTTGTATAAGCGACAATTTCATTTACTTTTTTGTGCGAGCCATAGCAATTAGACTACTTCTTGTGAGATCTACAAAAAGTCGCATTTTGTTCTTGTAGGTCTAACAGTCTACAGTCTAGGCCATTTCGTATTTTATTGTTTACACAGCAGCACTGCGTCCAGTCCAAGTGCTGCAGTACGACACTTTGCAACGCACTGTTCTTGCTGCGCACCCGACGGATATAATTCGTGAATACTTCAATACGCTTAATTATACAAAGCAAATATAGGTAGCAAAAATATAATGCGTTATTCCCTCATTTTCTCAGACTGTTATTTACTTTAGTGTTAGTAACTGAATTTTAAACGGCGATATCAGCGTTACACGAAAGCTTAATAAAGCTGCTCTTCACAGTTTGAAGCTAACGTAAAGTCAATATTGTCCGAGATGGCAGCAGACGAGGACTGGGTTTGCTGTGAACTGGGAAAACTTGGAATAGATGTAACAGAAGATAATGCAAGGTATTGTGCTCCTACAAGTTTTTACTCGATATCTGGACCCCCACATAAAGTAAATAGTGATCCTTTACACATGTGTTTGTTTGGCAGCCCACACACGGAGCCGGTGTTGAGAAGTGACTTTCAATTTCACGTTGGTTGTGCAATCAAAGTTTAACTCATTGACGGTGACATGTCGACTTTGAAATGCTCAGCGCTCGATGTCTTTCGAAAAATTAATATTAAATGTATTCGTGGACAATATGTACGGCGTGCACTAAATCTAGTGATTCCATAAATATTCACTAAACGGTAAACTTACGAATAAGAAAAAATAAAATTGTTTAAATGAAGAGCAGTGAGACATAGGCCTATGTTAGATTTCGTCTATCGGTAAGGTGGTCACTTAAGTTTCCCACATCAATACAGCCTTAAATAATAATAATTCAGATATGCAGTAATAGGGTTAGAACCCTAACATTAATGGCTTGAGCAACTTAACTGATCGCTAGACATTTGGGCGAAATCAGACATGCCCTACTGGTGTTCATTTTGATTGAAATGAATGTTGGGACACGTTTTCAATAATAATAATAAATTCTTTAAGCACCAAACACGGCGCATAAGGCAGAAACCATTGCTCTACAGGTTGTTCGTTGTGACGCCACTCCTCTTAACTCTTGCACATTATTTAGGCCCAACGTTCTTCCTTCTCTTGTTATTGTTCTTCTAAGTGTTTCTTTTGGTCTTCCTTTTTTCCTCTTACCCTCAGGAACCCAAGTGAGCGCCTGTAGTGGTATTCTGTTGTTTTGCATTCGTAGGACAAGACCGATATATGACCATCGTCTTTTCCTTATATAGTCGGAGACATATTTCTGCTTAGAGTAGGGTTCCCATAATGTTTTGTTTAAAAACCGGGACATTTCCAAATTTTTACCTAAAAAACCCGGGACATTTTGTAAAAAAACGGGACGTTAAAAATTAAGGTAAAGCACAAATAAATCTATTATATATCATATGTTGCACTTAAAATAAGATACTGGTATAAAAATACACACATTAACTAACACAACTTCCACTTTATCGTTGAAAAGTTTTTTCACCGTGGCCAGTTGTGCAGTCCATGGACTTAAAAGCTGTGGTTATGCACCGCCGTGTGATAAGCGAAGGTTGCTTCCTGTGCTGCCAATGATAACTGTTTTTCCATTTCCTTTTCACTCTGGGTTTTCGCATTTAAGAAATGACTTATACTGCTGTTGGAAGCCTTACTTTCAACAGCACCATTATGTTTTTTTTTTCGTTTTCACTTGGTTGACCACGTCTGACCGACCACCATGTGAAATGCAAAATTTAGAGCTGCATAAAGTACATTCCACATTTTCATCTACACCTTTAATGAAGGGAAATTCTCTTGTAATGTTATCTTTTATACTGCACTTACGTTTCGGCATAATGCGGATAAAAAATGACAAAAATACTGTATAATAATGCTAATACGCATTAAATCATTTGGTAGATGCTCACTGAACACTGTTTTGGTCGACTTTCTAATTTTTGTTCGAGATTCAAACCGAGGGTCCACTGTAACCGGAAATTGATAAAGTAACACTACTAAAACACGGAATAAAATCCGTTACCCAAAGATTTTTTTTT
Source organism: Oreohelix idahoensis (assembly GCA_024509875.1). Lineage (NCBI taxonomy): Eukaryota > Metazoa > Mollusca > Gastropoda > Stylommatophora > Oreohelicidae > Oreohelix > Oreohelix idahoensis. Next base: position 149,260 of record JAMPIV010002585.1, on the reverse strand, counting down.
CAGGAAAGACCCTTAAAAAGCGGGACATTTGGAATAAATTCGGGACACCGGGACATTTTATCAAAAAACGGGACTGTCCCGGGAAAAACGGGACGAATGGGAACCCTAGCTTAGAGTCTTCTCTTATTTGTCGATTAGTCTTGAATTCTTTCGATACAGCCTTAAAAAAGAGTTCAGAGACGTATTAATAAGGGATTAGGTTTAGGAACCCTAGCCTTATTCCTAACCCTAACGACATGAGCAACTTATTTTGATAGCATTGCACACTTTCCAGTGTCCTTCATTTCAACTGAGAAAAAAAGTGATGAAAAAGAGAGAAGAAATGAGGAGCTGTTTCATTGAGTTGGACACATAAAAAAAATATCTTAACAGTTTTTTGGAGGGATTGCTAAACATAATCTCATATAGAAAATGTACTCGCACCAAGATAATTTATTGTCACATAATTTTTTGGGTCACTCTTATCCACTACGGCCGTATCCTGTGACATTTGTTGTACTGACTAATTGCGTGCTTTTTAGTGGTCGGCACCTTTTTCTTTCTCTGCTATGTAACAGATATTTGATGTCAAATCATTTGACACTCTTTTTGGTGATAATTCATCACATTTGCTTGGTGCTTCACAGCTTTGTGGAGATTAACGCAGGTAAAGCCCATATGGGACTGGTCCATTTTCGCATGGTTTTGTTTGCTCGGGCTGAGCCAGGGGATAAAATTACTCACCAGCAGACGGATTTTGTGTGCACAAGCGATGGATAAAGAGATTACTTGTCTGTGCGACACATCTTGGACAGACATGAATGACTTAATCGTTTCTTGTCCGACTTTCACAAACAGATTACTTTAGATAAAAGTAAGATGTTACATCCGAAATACATTGCTGAGAGAGTGTTTGGACGTGTCACTTTCATATATGGGAGACGTGACCTTTTGCATCACGCACAAAATTTCAGGTGGAAATAATTTAGAATTACCCCACAAAACACAAGTTTGAAACGATTGGAGCCCTGCTTAGCATCGTAACAAACAAATGCGGGGGAAGAAGGGCCATATAATCTGACCCTTTTGCAAGTCTAGTTCACTGTGAGAATCGCTTGCCAAGACGACACCCAGACTGCCAGAGTTAGAATCATAATTCCATATTTTCAGACTGGACTTTGTTGGGGCATCTTGAAGGACTTAAACAGCCCAGGAAAACTCTTATAATTTTAAAACAAGGAAAACCAGGGCATCTGAGGAAACTGAAAACTCAAAGTCATAGTGGGAATTTATTGTTAAAAGTAACGACTTCCAAGAACAAGTGAAAAAAAGGCATCTGCTAGTGCCTTAACCTACTTCTCTGAGCATACAGTCTGTGAGCCAAGATTGGCGTAAGTTGTACATTCTATATTTTTCATTACTAACGTGAACTAATATGTAAATATTGCCATGTGAAAATTGCTAGTGGATGTCCAAGTCAATTGAGTCTGGCAACCTCAGCAAATAGAATGATGATTTCTTGAACCACCACTGCAAGGGCTGGGACTGCTTTATTGCTAGTTTCTTAAAGAGAACTAAAAGCATAGGTAGTCCCAAGTTCCATATGGAGCAGTGAAGGAAAGATGAAAGAAATGATGTACATTCTAATTATAATATTTACATTTACAAACCAGTATAAATGTCAATGTAAACATATTCAGTCTATATTGTGAACATTTTTCAACCAGTGTAGATGTAACTGAGAACATATTCAATCTATATTGTGAACATTTTCCAACCAGTGTAAATGTAAACATATTCTATCTATACTATTAACCTTTTCATTTGAATGTAAAGTAAATATAAAGCTATTCAGTTTAAATGTAAAGAAAGTTTTCTCTCGAGGGATTAAGCTTAATTCTCATTGAGGGTAAATTCTGAGGTAGATGAGATGGTGGAATAGGAAGAAGGGAACACATAACTATGTGTCGGGAAACTCAATACTCAGAGGGTATTTGTTTCTATTCTTTTACCATACTAGTTAATGGTACCAGCTGAGGGTACTAAAGAAGGAAAAAAAGTGGCCTAAAGTCGAAGCTAGATACCATCATCAGACGGGGCTTAAAGACGAGGGACCAACTTTGTAGACACTCCCTGACACTTCTGGGAATGTGCTGCCCACTACAAGCTTGACTAGCGATGAGCGTGATCAGCGATCCAGCCTACCAAGAATCAAATCATCAAAAGGAGCAGAACCGTCACTGACAGCTAAGTAACACATAAAAGCTGCCAAGTGACCTCCTTTACAAACTTCCATTCCATCACTACAGTGATGATAATTTTCCTGATAAATAATTATTCATTTTTTAAAACCTTGTTAAAACCTAAGTGATTATTAAATCTGTTATTTGTAAATATACACATTTAATGTCGATTTAATCATTTTGAATGTACTGCATGTTTGTCTCATTCAATTTGCTAAATACACTCTAAACAGTGCTATACCATAATAATAAGAATTCCACTGAGTAAATCAGGGTGGGGGGCATGAGCGAGCTGAAATTAATAGTTGCTTAATTCTTCATAAAAGGCGGCGGATCAGATATAAGTTAACAATTGCCCTGCCCAACGCAGCATTGTTCTTGACTTCTGAAATATCTTATGAAGACTCCCTTGAGATAGAAGCATCAGTAGACACCTTTGAAGACCCATGCTAGATACTCTTGTGTTTTGGCCACTGTTGGACCACTACTGCAAAGCAGGGGAGGCAATTCCGTGACATTTATATTGTAACTTTTAGCTTTCATTGAAACAAATTAAGAAAACAAATTGAGCTTTGCTTTATGCAAAATAATGCTGAATATGCCTGGCTTGTATTCTTCTTCTTCTTCTTCTTCTTCTTGTGATCACATCTTTGATGATTACACCGTCAGACGAGTTCTCATGATGAATTCGACTGTTGTTTGAAGTTCCTCTTTAACTCCATATAGCTTTGAGTTTAGTGTTGAGTCATTGGGCCAGTATATCTTTCTTAACTGGTCATACAGAGGACAATCCTGTAGAACATGCTCAGCAGTTTGTTCGTTTAATCCACATGTGCACAGTGGTGAAGCAGACAATCGTAGCTTGTGCATGTGTTTATTCAGTTTGTTATGCCCTGTCCTGAGTCGAAAAATAGTTATCTGTCCCTGCCGGTCGAGAGTGTGATAGTCGTCTTTGGGTTGGTTCTGTTCTCTTCTGATAGTCTGGATAGCTCTCTTTTTCTCAAAGTATGTGACTTCATTATCTTCTTGTTCACATTCTCCTCCCTTTTTGCAAGTTTATCTGCCTTTTCATTTCCGGGTACACCACAATGAGATGGTACCCACTGAAGTATGGTTCTCTTTTTGGCAGCTACCTTGTTTAGTTCATTTCTCAGATGCGGGAGTTTACCACCCTTGAGAGCTTGCAGGACAGACAGTGCATCTGTGAGGATGACTACCTGGTGGCAGTCAGAGTTGGTGTTATAAATCATATTTGCAGCTTGCTCTAGAGCTTGAACCTCAGCTGTATAGTTGGAACAGAATTTACCAGTGGGAATGTGCCTAGTCTCATAGTGGTTGTCAGGATATGAGATAAAGATACCGGCACCTCCATTCCTAACAGCATTAGTTGCTGATCCATCTGTATAGGCATGTATCCATGATTGATCGGGATAGCTTTCTTGGATCATACTCAATGTAGCAGTTCGTTTTTGCAGATCATTATACTCACATCCACTTGTGAGACCACTGACTGATGTATTAATTTGGAGGGCACTGCTGGCCTGCTCCCATGGTACAGGGTATAGGGTGGGCTTCAGTGGTGTTGTCTTCATGGATAGGTCTTCTTGATGCTGTCTTATAAGTCTTTTCCCCCGATGCACAAAGCTGCTACGCTTTAGACGTCCCAATGCCAGATCATCTAGTCTTGCCTTCATTGGGTGCATTGGCATACTGTTGTACTTTTCCATCTGGATCATGGTTTTTGTGTCTCTTCTATGGGACAATGTCTGTAATCCAGCAACCTTCTGCATCTCTGTTATTGGTGTAGTTTTCATGGCTCCTGTAATGAGCCTGAGAGCTTGATTTTGCACCTTGTCCAAAGACTGCAGATGTGAGTTAGCAGCTGATGACCATGCTGCTGAGCTAAACTCTAAGTGTGGTCTTATTACTCCATTATAAATCTTCTTTAGATTTCGTTCATTTGCTCCCCAGTTGGTACCTGCTAATTTTCTGAGTATGCCTAGTCGTCTTCGGGCCTTTCCTTCTGCATTTTCAATATGCTTATTCCATGTAAGCCTTTGGTCAAATGTCACCCCAAGATAGGTGGGGTAGCTTTCTTCCTTGATCACGGTTGTCCCTAGGTGTATGTTAGCTGATTTGTCCTTGGGGGCGAGGGAGAACAGTGTTGTGGAGGTTTTGTCTGTGTTTATTGTGATAAGCCATTTCTCTGCCCATGACACTAGCATGTCTGCTGCCCGCTGCATTCTATAATTTGCTGTGGTGACATTTTCATCAGCGCACCAGAGTACTAGGTCATCTGCATATAAGGCAGCTTTAACTCCTGCAGGGAGATCTTTCACCAGGTCATTGATGTAAACAAGGAAGAGTGTTGGGGAAATTACTCCTCCTTGAGGTACCCCCTGATGGAGCAACACTTTTCTGCTCTGCAGACCGTCAAGAGTGACTCTAGTTCTCCTGTTATGCAAGTATGACTGGATCCATTTCATCATGTTGCCTTGGATTCCACTTCTCCTAAGTTTTGCAATGAGGCCATCTTTCCACACCTTGTCAAAGGCCTGCTTGAAGTCGACCCAGATCGTTAGGACCTTTTTCTTCTCCTGGAAGGCATCTTCTATTGCTTGAGACAAGTAAGTAACTTGGTCTTCTATACTGTAGCATTCTCTAAATCCAGCTTGTTCCGGCACCAGGATCTGCTCAGACTCTAAATACCATTTCAATCTGTGGTTGACTATTCGCTCCATAGTCTTCCCAACACAGCTTGTGAGACTGATTGGCCGGTAACTTGCAGCCTCGGTCTTACATTTCCCTTTCTTTAGTATGGGTATTGTGATGGCTTCTCTCCATACTTGGGGTACCGTTCCTTTCAACCAGCTGTGGTTGAATATCTCAAGCAGTTTTGTCTTTGCTGCTGAGCTCAGATTTACTAGCATTTCGTTGCTGATTTTGTCTGGGCCGGGTGACTTTTGAAACTTAAGCTTGGAAATAGCCTTCTGTAGTTCTCCTAGTGTGATGGGTTCCCTCATTGGGGCAGGAGTATCTGTCTGTCCCATGGTTGCCAGTATTTCTTTTCTTATCTCTCTCTGATGATCTATGTTAATGGGTAAGTTGCTTTCTGAACTGTATCTTCTAGCAAACAAGTCTGCAGCTTGTTTTCCTCTGAAAAGTTTGCCACCTTCATCCAATGTGATAGTCTGCCTAGGTGAGGAACGCTCTTCATTTAGAGACTTGACTAATCTCCAAAGTTTCCTGCCGTCTTTCTCAAGGTTCAGCGATGCCGTTTTAGTTCTCCAGCTTTTCCGTTTTTCTTCTAGCTTTGTTCTCTGAAACTCTGCTACAGCCTTTTTCCATTTGTTGTGAGTTTCAAGTGAAGGCTGAGACTCTGCGTCCTTTCTAGCCCTGTCCATAGCTTCCTGACGTTCTTGGAGTGTGCTGGACCAGTATGGTATGTAGTTACGCTGGCATCCTTTGGGAATGGTCCTGACTTGTATAATTTGCCCACTGGAAGGTAGCTAAAGGCTCCCATTACATGCCTATTGAGACATATTGGGAATATGGTGTTAGGCCCATATTTTCTTGACCATCTGCACACTAGGGGTGATGTGGTCAGCATCACACTGGCCACCGTAACCTTTCCAGAGTTGCTCTGGTACTCAATTCATGAGGCTGGGTCAACCACAGAACTGTTTGCGGTCTAAAAATTCCCACCTGAAATGGGGATCGAACCATGGACCACCAAGCTAGGAAGCCAGTACACTAACCACTGCGCTACCAGGGCTACCAATTTGCTGACTGGCTGTATTATAAAAGCCCTATGTAATTCCTGGGGATCTCTGATGAGACAAAGAAAGAATATGACCACTGCTTTCTCAGTCACAAGATGACTGATATGAGGTTGTGCATGAGGCTGACAACCTCATCATGTAAAGCAAATTGCCACAAAAACCATCGCTACAAGAGCATGTGACTGCATAGTGCAGGCTTCCTGCAAGGGGACCAGCTGTAGTGGTGGCTCCATGCTGCATTGAGAGCTAAGAGGAAAATGATGATGTATCATAAAACAGTAATTGTCAGCTTACATTAATCAAGATTATGTGCACCTGCATTGTATCGTCTACACTAGTCTGACATTTTTTCTACAAAAGACATTACAGATTTGAATTTGCTTCAGGTACATCTTGTCAATGAAAGATATTGAACTTGAGGAGTACATGCAAGAAATTGTGGATGCTTCAGATCCAAAAGTGAGAGTATTCTTGAAAGAGCTACATAATCGCTGTGGTCAGGAGTCACATAATAGCAAATCTGTCAAGGTATTATTCGCTTTAATTAATGGATGTTGCTTGTTACAGTTAACAAGTGATATTGTTTCTTTTTTTAAATGAAAAGACGTAACACCTTACTGAAGACCATAATAGAAGGCAAAGGTGCAAGAGGAAGACAGAACTATAAGGGGGAAGAGAACATCAAGAGATGGACAGGAAAGAGTGCACCATCAAGACGAGACAAAAGATGTTGGAGATCCATTGCTGCTGACTTTCGATGTGAAGATGGTGCCTGATGATGATGATGATTGTTTCTGTTAATGAGTAATATTTATCACAATTATTGAGTAGTGTTTGGTACTGTTGCCCTATGTAGTTGTGGGGGGTCTCTGAAGTGGCAAAAAAAAGAATAAAACTACTGCACCCTCTGGCATGTCATTCAGTGGCGTCTAATACGAGGTTATGCGTGGGGCTGGCAACCTCATCATGTTAAACAAATTTCTACAGAAATCACCACTGCAAGAGCTTGGTGCAGGCGTCCTGCAAGGGAACTAGCTACAGTGGTGGCTCCATGCTCCATAAGGAGTGCAAAGAAAAGGATTAATGATGATGATTTGGTACTGCTGACGAGTCCTGTGTGCAATAATTTAATGAGCATCATTTGTTATGTCAGTATAGTATATGGTAGATTTAATTATTATTTTTTAACAAGTAAAATATTCTAAAGGTAATGAATAGCATACTTACTTAGTCGTTCCCCTTCTACCGTGAGGTGTAAAGGTTTGGAAGAGAGAGGGCCAGACTGTCCCATCGGCTGTCTTCCTCCTCTTGTAGTTCGCGTAATCATGATTTAAAGCAAACAGGTGATTGGCCTGTTGTGCCTTTGCATGGTGGAGGGGCTGCCTCCTTACGGTCTCCATGCAGACTGCCCTCCTCCTTTTTCAGCCGGGCTTGGGACCGGCCTAGGCGGAGTTCGTAATGAATAGCAGTTACTGTAATTAGTGAATGAAAATATTTTGTATGTAGTTTAGTGCATGTACAACAATATGAAATGACATTTTAATACGATTTTGTATTTTTCTGAACATATATATATATACTATATTTCAAATTAACCCTTTGTTTACCACATTTCTTAGGTTTACAGGAAGGACACATTTGAAGTAAATAATTTTAAGAACTCAAAAAAGAAGAAGAATAAAGAACCACAAAACTTGAATAAGAAAGATGAAAATCCACAAGAACCACTATCAAATGGAGGATTTCATAAAATGGTAATATGTTACTTTTCTTCTTCTTGTCAACTCCCCATGAAACATAGATTTAGGTTTGTCTGAGCCACCTTGTCCTGGGCTGTCTTCTCCAGTTCATTCCATTTCTTCTTTATCCTTATTTGTCTCCTGTTTCTTCATGTGTTTGAATCTACCTGTTTTTCTTCCGTCATAGGGGTTTTAGAACAACTACTCAGTGCTGCTGGTTAGTAGCTTGCTCATTGTGTGTCTTGCTCCGTGTTTCTGTTCCACTGACGTGCCTGGATTTCTCCCTCATTTCCACATTGGTGATTTTGTCATATTTATTTTATCATTTTAGTTCTTCTGTTGTGTGCAGACAGTGTTACTACTAGAATATGATTATTGTGTCAAGATATAGTACTTATCAGCTGTTTATTCATTTACTAATCACAACAGTCACCATTCATGGTTGTACAAATTTGTGCAGTTTTTGCTGCTAAATTTCTTAACGTGTTTGAAACATAGTATTACATTTAAGAATGTAACTACTAATAAAGACGAAATAAAATTGTTGAAACATTGGTTAGAGTGAAAAGAAACAAACATACATTATGCTTTCTTGTATGCTACATTGTTAGAAAGTAGACATGAAGAGGACAGAGAAAAAGACTGAGCGAGGATAAAGCTAAAACGTGTCGGATACACTTTGATATAGGCTATATGAAATGCTCAGGAACATCGTATATCACTCCCATACAATTAATGGCACAGTTATAAATATAAAGGAAGAAAAAGCAACTCAGTGAAACAGTAAATATATTGCCTTGTGTTTTTTTGCTGCAAGCTAATAAACAATTGTTTTTATTCATGTGTCAGTGTTTCAGAGAGATAAATGGTACAGTAATACTAACAGTTTTCTAATATTAGCTCTGCAAACTTGTGTGAAATTACAAAGGCTTTACAGTATGACCATGTGATCATAGTCCTTTTGTGGTTGTGACCGCTGCTGCAAGGCTAATGTGATAGTGGCTTGAACATTATAGTGTAGGTTGTAATTTGGTCGCAGTAAATATGATCATTTTGTATTGGTGCTTCAGTTTGTGTGTGTGTGGTTTATATTGTGTATGGAGCAAGATTAAACTAACTGAATGTATACACACAATAGGTTAAGACTGTTGGAATTTGGCATCAAACGTGGGATTAGCAGGGATAGACGTATAATAGGATGCATCCATCGTGTATACAACCAGTGCGCTAACAGGAACAAATTAGCATTCATACCCTTCAACATTTGCTGAGGGAGACTGAGCAATATGGGTTTGCCCTGAGTGCAGTAATGTTGATTATGATCAACAATAACAATACACACGATTAAAGAGTATAAACTGAGAGTCACTCAGTAGTTGTTTCTCAGTACTTTAAACTGCCACTTAAAAGAAGAGTCTACGTTCACTGTAAGTGTGTTAATGTATTATTACTCTGCCTTTTAGGCGTCAGCTCTGGTTGGTGAAGAAACTAATGTTTCTTCAAACTACAGTCTAGATACATCCAGCACAGGAGAAATAGGTGTAGGTGCCAAAAGGAAGACTAAATATGTACCTCTTTTCAGCAAGGAAGGCCAGGCAAAGTCAGTCATTCAGTTACCAGGTATGTTGTGCAGCATGATTTTATTTCATATTATTTTGAAGGTACATAGTGTTCACAAAATCTGTGTCATAGGGAAAGTAACATTTAATTTTAAGGAAGTCAACTAATGGCAAAAATAGCCAAGTTTAATTTTGGGATCACGTTGCCTATGCAATGTCAATGTACTCCTTCAGGAACAGCTTAACCAGAACAGCTGAAATAAACTCCCCCACCTCTTCAGTTGCATTTAGTCCGATTATTATTCACAGCACCTAGTCTTCTTAAGAACTTCTATAAAACTTTCATCTCTTGATCAATCCAACCCATGCATGTTTTTCATGAAGCGATTAAAGTTTGTTTACACTAAAGATTTTAATCCCCGCTGTTCTTTGCTGGGTTCTACTGGAGACATAAATGTAGGTCTTGTCTTAACTGGTGGCAAATTTGTTACAGGTACTGTATTTTTATATTTATTTAATAGGGCAAAACAACAAAAATGCAAACAGCTAAAGACCTTGGTATTCTGCTGCATATGATGTGCGTTATGACTGTGTGTATGTGTGTGAGAGAGTATGTGTGTATAAAACAGGAAACCGTATGATGGCTTTACAAGGTAATCCTTGTTCTGGAAACCCCAGGATAAAAGAGATAGAGGTAGACCTAAAACACATGGAAAGAGATAAAAAAAAACATGGAAAGACCTTGAACAAATAGCACTGGCTATAAAGGATTGGCATGAATTTGTTGAAGGCATGCTCCTCAGAGAGCTGCAGAACGAATATCAGTATTCACTCCCTTTGATATGGTCCTAGACATTTTTTTAATCTAGCTTATTCCCTATATATTATGACTAAAACATTGATTTGTTGTTACACTATGGATTTTAATGGATTGCAAATAGTGTTTACCAATATGTTAGCAGACATTAATTCTTCCAGAAAAGTTAATGTGTACATTTGTCAACATTAACAGCTTGACCTTACTAGAATTCTGTCACACCGTCACAGATTTCTGGAACATTTTTGTACTTGCAGTGTCTTCTGCTATGACTGGTAAACAGGGTGTTAATGGCTCTTATTTTTCTAACTGGGTAGCATTTACCTTAACTAAGCAGTAATGTGTTTCTATGTACTCTGTAATGCCATGATTTATCAGTAAGGGTGTGCAAGCAAAAGCTCAAACTTGATAGAGATGATGGCTAAGGAGCATGTATTCAGAATGGCTGTATGTTGGATATACGTCATCAAAAGAGGTGGTTACATAAGTAAATATCTTTATATAGCTCAAGGGATAAAATTTAGACCAGATCTTGTAGATGGTCATCAGTGCAGAAGTACTGTATCCCGCAAATTATCTCATTTAATTTGAATTATGGCTCAAATGTATAGTTGAAGGTCTTTGCGGTAAAGTCAACCAAACTTTTACATGGATGAAGCAGAGAAGGTGTACCATTCAGTGCTATTCCTTATTTTTTCCTATTTTGTTATGATTTACCATACCTTTTCCTTTTTCATCTAATCTGTTAGATTAGGTATTCTACTTCACCTGTTTCTACAATTCTGTGTTGGTAATTTCATCCTAATATTTCAGATATAGCTTCTTCTTTGATCCATAACCGCCAACCATCAAAGCAGTCAGTGGCCATCACGCCTGGTGGCGTCTTGTAGGACAGCAACAAATTGATTCCACTTTGCTCGGTCGGCGGCCATCCTTTGTACAGTGCCCCAACTCTGGTTCGTTCTTTGCATCTCGGCCTCCACAGTTCTCCGCCAAGTTGTTTTTGGTCGGCCTCTCCTTCGCTTTCCCTTGGGGGTCCACAGCGTAGCTGTTCTTGTGATGGTATCAGGGTCTCTTCTGAGGACGTGGCCAACCCAACTCCAGCGTCTGCCAGCTATGATGGTGTGCATGTCCTCCTGGTTACTCCGAATAAGTAGTTCTTGGTTACTGATGGTGTTTGGCCAAAAAAAAAGCCAGATCCAAACCTCAGAAATGAGGTATCTGAGGAAAGTGGTTGAAGTAACAAGAAGAGACATGGTCCGCAACCAGACGATCCATCAAGGCCTAAAATCCCATCCGCTGCAGACCCAAATAGAACAGTCCCAACTAAGATGGTTTGGCCATGTCTGCAGAATGGGAGAAGATCGGCTACCACGACAAGCATGGGAAACAAAGAGCCAGGGATCCAGACCTCCAGGACGACCCAGAGTCCGCTGGGAGGACAACATTAGACAATCTTTGAAGGACCGAGGACTAGAATGGAACCAGGCCAGGAAGAAGACAGCTGATAGAATGGTCTGGCGCTCTCTCTTCCAAACCTCTACACCTCACGGTAGAAGGGGAACGACTAAGTAAGTAAGTTTGGCCAAAAGATTTGGAGAACTTTCCTTAGGCAGATTGTGTGGAAGGAGGACAGTTTCGACATTTCCTTCTCTGTTACTCTCCAGCATTCCGCACCATAGAGAAGCACAGAAAGCACACAGCTTTCATACAGTCTTAATTTGGTGTTTGTGCTGTACTGGGAAGACTTCCAAATGTTGTTGAGACTAGCAAAGGCTGTTCTTGCTTTATTCATTCTGTTGTTAATGTCCTTGCTTGTTCCGCCGTCAGGTGTTACAATGCATCCTAGGTAAGTAAATGTGTCTGTCTGTTCTAACTGCTGGTTCCTTACTGTTATTGGCTCAGGATTGCCCACATTTAGTGTCATGACCTCTGTCTTCTTCAGATTGATGTTCAGGCCAACCTGCTGGCCATACTTATTCAGTCTATCGGTTTTTTCTTGGATGTGTTGATGTGAATGAACGAGTAGTGCAATGTCATCTGCATATTCCAGGTCTTCCAGTGTAGAAAACGTTGTCCATCTAATTCCTCTTGGACTGCCCTCTGTTGTCTGGCACATCACCCAATCTATGGCTGTCAAAAATAATGCTGTTGATAAGGAGCATCCCTGTCATACTCCTGTTTTCACTTCGAAAGTTACATTACTCAATCCAACACTGCATGTAAAGTTAGAATAGAGGCTTTTTATGATGGAAACAATGCAGCTGGGAATTCCATAAGCCCTCAGTATTTTCCATAGGCTGTCCTGTGTATGCTGTCTAAAGCCTTTTCAAAATCAACAAAGTTAATGTATAGCTGTCTCTGCCATTCTGAGCACTGCTCTATAATGTTCCTGAGGGTGAATATATGATCTGCACATCTTCTGATCTTTCTAAAACCTGTTTGTTCTTTCCTCAGTTTATGGTCAACTGCTTTTGAAATTCTCTGGATGATTATCCTGCCTAGTATTTTGCTGGGAGCTGAGAGGAGAGTAATTCCTCTCCAGTTGTTGCAGTCTGCGAGGTCGCCCTTCTTGGGCAATTTGACAATTATTCCTTTACTCCACTCTGTTGGTGTTGTCTCAGTTTCCCAGACTTGTGCAAATAGTGGTTCTAATAGTTCTGCTGCTAGTTCAGGGTCTGCCTTGAATAACTCGGTATTTAGATTGTCGTGACCAGGCGCTTTTCCACTTTTTAACCCTTTGATAGCTGTGATGATTTCTTCTTTTCGTGGAATGTCTGTATTTACGTCTAAGTCACTTTCAGCCTCAGGAACATTCAGCTGAGTCTCTGGTGGTTCCTTATTCAGTGTTTCTCTGAAGTGCTCTGCCCATCTTGTTTCCTGCCCCTGTGCTGTGGTGATGAGACTTCCTTGCTTGTCTCTTACTAACGTTATGTTGTTTGCACCTCGTTTTCCACTGATAGTTTTAGTTATTTTATAAACTGTGCTTTGTTCATTTCTCAGTGCTGCCTGTTCTGCCTGTCTTGCAAGGTCATCCAGAAATGTCCTTTTGTTAGCACGGGTTTGACGTTTTACTTCCTTGTCCAGCTGACTGTACTGTTCACTATATATTGCCTTTAACCTGGGAGACAGCTTCTGTTTTCTTTCTTTTCATTTCCTTTCTCTTCGCTATGGTGGTTAGCGTTTCTGGTGTTATCCAGTCTTGGCTCTTTCTTTCCTGGAATCCCAAGCACGACTTGCTGCTTTCCTTGTATATTGTTGAGATAGTGTTGAATTTCTGGTCGACATCATCGATCTCTGTTCTTTCCTGGCTTTTGGTAATCTGATATTGTCTCTTTACGTCGACCACAAAAGCTTTTCTGGTGAGAGGGTCCTTAAGTTTCGTGATGTTATATCTTTTCTGTTTGACTGCAACTGGTCCAGCAGCTCTGAGTTTCACCTTCAGTCTTGCTACTACTAGGTGATGATCACTTCCCACATCTGCGCCTCTTCTTACTTTCACGTCTTGTAGTGCATGTCTCCATCTGCCATTGATCATTATGTGATCTATCTGGTTTCAGTCCCATCCGTTTGGTGATTCCCATGTTAACTTGTGCACTTCTTTGTGTGGAAAAAGTGTTCCTCCAATGATCAGTTGTTAATAATGCAGAAGCTTATTAATTTGTCCCCATTTTCATTTACTGTTCCACTGCCGCATTTCCCCATTACTCTTTCGTTATAATTATTGTGTGTTCCAACTTTCGCATTAAGGTCTCCCATTACTATAATAAGATCGTACATAGGTGCAGTTTCCATTTCCTTTTGTACCTGTTGATAGAACTCGTTCTTGATCTCTTTATCGCTGTCGTTTGTTGGTGCATAGCATTGTATAATTGTGATGTTGGTGAATCTCCCTCAGTCTTGTTCTTATCAGTCTGTTGTTGATGGGTTTTCATTCCAGTAAAGACTTTTCCATTCCTTTCTTCACTATAATGGCTACACCTTCGTTGTGCTGACCATCCTCTCTACCAGAATAAAGTACTGTTTCCCCTGTAGCTGTTTTTAGTCTCCCCGTCCCTGTCCATCTGCTCTTGCTTATTCCCAGGATATGTAATTTGTAGTTCTTCATCTCTGCTGTGATTTGTCTCAGCTTTCCTGCCTCATTCATAGTTCTGACGTTCCAAAATCCAATTCTGGTTTTGTGTTTTGCTTCAGGGCATCAATTTTCATGCCAATGGCTTCCTTTTGGCTTTCACCACTGGCAGTCATACGAGCCTAAGACTCAAGATGTCCGTCCCGCATCAAAGTTTTTCCATTTGTTGCCGTTTCCTTAACATGTGCGATTTTTTACATAGACAGGGGTGTCGGCCCTGTGCTAAAACCTCCAACCTGGAGGACCAGGGTACCAGCTTTTGTCTGACCTCTACCCACGCAGACCAGTCCATCTTGGTTGAACCTACCAGGAGTAAAACTCCCACTGGCATAGCTCTGGGGATTGTCAGGGTACACAAGCTGCCATACCGCTACAAGGTATAGGTACCATTGATGGCAGTTCAGATATAGCATTCTGCTTATATGTCCATTGGGACCTCAAGACGCAGCAATAGAGACCGCAGTCAGCGACTCATAGCTTGACTGCCTGCGTCAGGACCAGCGAACCAGAGCTGGTCAAGACCGTGCTCCACCTCCACGTGGTGGTCCTGGAAACAGTCTACAGCAGTGTAGGCTGGCTGAGCGAGCACGGATCGCAATGGGAAGGCAAACCCGGTCCTAAAAAATGCCGTGCAGAAGTCGGATGTGTCGACCGAAAGGTGCAGATATCACAGCTACGTTGTAAACAGACACAACGCAACCACCGTCCTTTTCAGGGCGAACGAAGAAGAAGAAGAAGAATATGTCCATTGATAAAATAGATTATTAGGATTCTCCTCTTTCAATACTTTTCATTCTGTGATACTTAAGGCTACAGCTGTTGTTCACCACTGGTTTCTGATTTGGGGTCACCTTCTTCGACTCAGACCATGAAATCCCAATTGGCTTGCCTTCCACTTCCATACTCTTCTTTTCCCCCGAGGGTTCCAGTTGGAGGCATATCTGCTTACGCTGCTTTGTTATTTCCTGAGGATGTATCTTGTCCATCTCCACTTTTCAATCTCCAACTGGTTGTTGTCTGTTCCACTTATCTGTTTATCAACTTTGAATTCTGGCTCTGTGCTTATTGTTACAATTTTGGTATACAGAGTCACTGACAACCTGAGTAAGTATGACAGCTTATATATATCTCGTTTTGCCAGACCATGAAGCTCACGTTATAAATTGAAGTCATTTTTCTTAGTGTTTTACATTCCCTTTTATGATCCTCTTCTGGCTTGTTTCTGTCATTCAATCTAGGTCGCCATGTCTGTGAATGTCAGGCTGCAAAACACAAGCTGATCAACAATTGTATAAACTGTGGTCGGATTGTATGTGAACAAGAGGGGACAGGACCATGTGTGTTCTGTGGTACACTGGTAAGATGAACTGTCAGTTACACTTAACAAATGGAAAAGTGAATTCTCCAAGGAAAAACTTTTGTATACTTATTATTCTTAATAAATATCTACAGTTAAAACTCGTGATTGCTTCATATCATGAGATAAGATGCATCTTTTATTACCTTTACTTCTACCTTCTCCCAGCCTTATCTCTTTTTAAAGTTTAATATATTGTTCACATTTTGTCACAACATTGCTATAAGCATAATGTTTACAGACTTTGAAGTGTATTTATGGGCTTTCTTTTGGTTAGAGGGAAATAAGCGTGAGGTGGTGGAATGTATTACATAGTCAAATCAGGAGCAAATTGGGCATTTGGGCACTGCCTGAGGGCCCACAGCAGTAAGGGGACTCTGCTCCCCAAATTTCCTACTCTTGCCTAATCCATGTGAAATTGATAATCGGATGCCAGTGTTCTTTTTTGCTCTGGGGCCCTGATCACTGTCAGTCTGCCCCGAGTCAAATAAGCAAAATGTGGCTCACAGCTTGATTTGTCATTGTCACAGGATTTATCCGGGGATTAAGTGGAGAGTTGGTCCTGGTTGCTCAGAGGATAAGAGTGGCTCAGTAGTATTTTGCAACCAGGTAGAGATAGACTGTAGAGATGGAGGGAGGCGAGGCGAACTTGGAAGTTGGGAAAAGTTCATAGAAGGCAATTCCAGTAATTCAAGTTCCCCGTGACATTATTATCTCTACTCAGCTATCTCCTGTCTCCTACAGCTCACAAGCCCTCACCCTTCACTTTCACACACAGTGAGAAGAAGGGAAAGAAATATAACCTTAAGTCTCTCACTCTCATTCTTTCGCTATTGATGTGATAACAAACTCACTAATACAAGATTTATGGACTTAAGAGCTATATACACACAAAAAATATATATATATATATATATATATGTATGTATGTATGTATGTATGCATGAATGTATGTATGTATGTATACATTTGCAAATAAATATGGGAAATATCTGGAACAAAGTTATGGGCTATAGTCATAAATATACCCATACCAAATTTAATACTACAATGTGTTGTAAAATTTGAGATGAAGATGAACAAAATCTAATGCTAATTAAGTGATGTGTCAACTGGATGGACGTATGTGACTCCACTTGATCCACTTATTTGTCTAGAGTCTCTGTATACTGGAGTGACTTCTGAAGTTTCTAATTTGGCTTGATTCTGTCAGAATGCACTAGATATCACTGATAAATGAAATGGAGCGTTCGGTCCAGAACAGCTATTCCTGCTGATGGTAGAATGCCTATTCTATAACATTACAATGCTGATGGCATGCATAATCCATGTGACACCAAAAGGCTTTGTGTTTGTTTTTTTTTATGTGGGGCAAAAGCTCTCCACGTGTCAAATAGACACAATATTATGAGCAATGACGTATCGCTATTGGGCACAAGCTTTTGAATCTTCGTGCTGTGGTCAGCTTTCAGCTTACCGTGGTGGTTGCTCTTCTCTTGGTGGTTGGATATTTTGGTGTGGTTTGCTGTCCATTTACTGTAAATGCTCCATTTACCTCCAGTACTTTCTGACTTTCACTAGCTGTTTGTCTTCCCTGGTCGGACGTATGTGTATCTTTGTATCAGTTCTTATACAGATACTTTTCACCATGTGATGGCTTTTTCATGTCGCTTTATGTTGGGCTGTGCCTATTACTGGTGGCTGCATTAGTGGTTTACGTGTCGTATGCATGAATGTACTCTGTGCTACACATTAATACATTGTAATATGACAGCGTGGGTAATTAGACGTGGTACTGATGAAGTTACCAAAAGCTCCCCAAACTTGTTATCTTTACCAACAAGGATGAATAAAATAATGAAGGCCTCATAACTACTCAGATAATGTATCCTATGAATTTGGTGTCAATGTGTTTTCATGTCTGTTATAGCCTGTTTGCAATCCTATAAGTATAATCAATATCCTCGTTGTGTTTATTGCAGCGTTTATGTGGTAGTATAACCATTCGTGGTGTGAGAAAAATGAATAGCATTACAGTGTTCATAGTTAAGTTAAAATATATGGTTAAATGAAACTTAAAGGGATGTATATTATTAATTTACAAGTATTATACACTAACCTTGATTCCTTGTACCGAATTACTGGAACACTAGCGCTATTCCAAGCATTAGCGATTACGTCATCATATACTGTACTAAGCCTGCGCGTCATGGGCTGGAAACGTGATAAATTGAACATAGCGAGTGGTCAGTTCCTCACATACCTGTAAAAATGTCAACACGTGGCTGGAAGGAGTGACGAGAGAGAACTAACCACACTTTAAAAATTTGTTTCATGCAGTAGCGCTAACGTCAGCCTATGCTGCACCTTGCGCGTCACGGCCAGAAACTTGATAAACTGAATATTGCAACGTTTTCAGTTCCTTGCATTCCAGTTTAAAAAAAAAAAATTTGTGAAACCAAAAGTCGCTTAAATTAGCCTAAAAATCAGCCAAAAAACTTCCGATTTTCGGAATATTTCGGTTTACAGATGTTCGGGTTCTGGGTTAAGCACTTGTATACAAACAATGAAGGAGGGAAAAAGCAGGCTTAATTGAAATTTGATGGGTATGATGAGGGATTAGTCATAGTTGATTTTCATCTTTCAGGTATGAAAATAACTTTATCACAATTTGGTCACATGACTAATACAATGCTTCTTTTGAGCAGGTGTGTACTCCGGAGGATCAGGAAATCATTGACAGGGGATCAAAAAAGGGAGAAAAACTCCGCCAGTACCTTATGAAGAGTGAGAGTCGTCTGACAGGGAATTTAGATAACTCAGGTCTTTCAGCTGCATCACTTTCACTAAACAAATCAAAACAAGGATTTGAGCAGGCACTTCAACACAGGAACAAGCTTCTTGAATATGATAGGACCAGGTAAATATGTCATAAAAAGTGGACTGGATGGTTTTACGATTTAATAATATTTAATATTAGCTCACCATTTACTATTGACCAGTAAGCATAATGTAATTGCATTTCCTGTATTTTTGGGTATTCATCATCAGTAATTATCATTCCCTGTGGAACATAGGGCTGCAGATGTTGCTTTCCACAAATTTCTGTTTTAAGCTATCTTCTTGAGCTCTTCCCATGAGGTTTTGGTTGCCTTGACTTCCTCTTCTACCTTTGTTATCCAGTTTCTCCGTGGTCTATTAAAAATAATCCAGCTTCTCAGTGCATTCATCAAACACCTTTAAAATCATCATCATAACTTTTCTGCTTCCATTTGAAGCACAGGCCTTCAACAAATACACCCCAAGCGTTCTGTCATGTGCCATCTATTGAAGGTCTTTATGTGTTTTCTTTACTTTTGATCATGTCTGTCACCATTTCTCCTCTTGTGTTTTTTTGTTTGTTTCCCTCTTTTTTTTCTTACCCTGAGGATTCCAAATAAAAGCTGCCTTATAATGCTATCAGCTGAGGTTTTTTTTAACTGTGTGTCCTTCCAATACCAGTTTTTCCTATCACATCTTATTCCACCAGTAGTTGTCTGGTTTCTTCCCGCAATTCCACATTAATGGTCCTGTCACACCACCTCAATTCTTCCACTCCGTGCAAGCACCCATTTATGGAAGTCTTTCTGGTTGTAATCTCTTGTTCTTCATGCGTCAGAGCCATACAATAGGACTGACCTGACATTTGAGTGGAAGATTCCAACTTCTGTGTTTGACTTGATTTCCCTTGACTTCCTTGTATCTCCTAATGCAATGAAAGCTCTTCCCGCCCCCAGTATTCTTATTCCAATATCATTGTTGTTCCTATTGCCATCAAGATATATGTATAACTCCACATCTTAAAGGTGTGGATTAAATGAACAAACTGCTGAGCATGTTCTACAGGACTGTCCTCTGTATGACCAGTTAAGAAAGATATACTGGCCCAATGACTCAACACTAAACTCAAAGCTATATGGAGTTAAAGAGGAACTTCAAACAACAGTCGAATTCATCATGAGAACTCGTCTGACGGTGTAATCATCAAAGATGCGATCGCAAGAAGAAGAAGAAGAAGACATCTTAAAGGGAATTTTTCAAATACTTTGTATAATATGCCATTGTTAATTCTCCTATTTGATAGTCTCAGTCACTTTTCATTTTTCTTTCTCAGATTACTAGTGCACCTATTTAGGATACTCAGCCTGATTTACTTGATTCACACTTTGTGCTGATAAAATATTGTGGTTGAGCTGACACGTTTGACTGCATTCTCTGCAATTCTCCCAACTTGCTGTATGTTTCTTAGCTCTGTTACCCTCGTGACCTACATTGTAAGTGTTTGCATCTTCAAAAGCTCTGGTCAGCTCACAATTTCTACTTCTTCAGGGTGAAAGCGTAAGTGGAAATGTATGAAGTGCATTTTCTGCTCAGACTACAGCATTTCACCTATCACCCTTTGTGCTTGAGTTCTTAGAGTTGCAAGTATTATGTTTAAAACTGGTGTAGTTGCAGAGTCTGCTAGAGAGATGGACAGAGTAGACCTAATATTATCTTAGAGGCATTGCTGTGGGACCCACTTTAATTTGGTACGTGTTAACACATTGATGTGCCACCAACGTAAGGAGCTTTGCACTTAAAGCCATTGTATTGACCGCGATTTTATAGGGTTGTCTAGGGATAGACATGACGTGGTAGGTTGGTATGCTGGGGCATGGCAACGCTCTTCCTATACCCTTCATATTCTGAATTCCGTCCTAGTCGGACGTGACTTTTCAATGCTCCCGTTAATGATAGTGATTGTGTTGAGGTTCTTCTGTTATAAGGCAACAGGGTCTGCCGACTTGTTTATGGATACAATATCATCTCATTCTATGGATGAATCATCTTCGGTTCAAGAAGATTTGCAGGGAGTATATTATTAATAAGTATCCAAATTATAATATCGCCAAACCTATGGCTGTTCGTTACCGGATTACCGACATACGGAATCGCGAGTAAATAGCCAGACGTTTTGACGACTGATGAATTAAATATAGGAGACGATCTAGGACTACATGAATAGTATGTATATTTGATTGATGCCATGTATTGTGGAACTTGTTCCCGTAATAAAAATGTATCTATGTGGACTCTTACCACCTATGGAGTTATCAACTTACTGTAGTTGAAGTTGATCAGTTTACCCAACATTTGCAACTTACACCCATTATGAATCAATGAAAAATAAGTCTATATTAAAGAGAAAGAAATGCCGGCAGAAATAATAATATGAAGCCATCTTTTACTCTTACAACAAATCTTGACGCGCCCCACCTTCAACAAAAGAACACTGTTAACAAAAAGGAACTTTAACATATGGCTTTAACAGGCGGGATGATATAATAGATCATTTCTGTCAATAACTCCGCTGTTTCTGGTATTGACTTTGAATTCTTCAGGTGATTTCTTCCCATGCCACACTTTCAGTCCATCTAGTATTCTTTCTCTGTTCCATCTTTTCATATTTTCATCATCCTTCTAAGAAACCACATGTCACTAGCTTCCATTAAGCCCTTTATTTGTATTGTTCACTGTTATTGTTATTGTTGTTCAGAATCAAAATCATTGCACTCTGGGCAAACCCATAGGCACTCAGTCTCCCTCAGCAAATGTCAAAGGGTGTGAATGCTAATTGTTCCTGTTGCGCGCTGGTTGTATATACACCGAATGCATCCTCTCTTCCGTTCATCCCTGCCAGTCTTACATCTAATGCCAAACTCCAGCAGTCTTAGCCTTGATGATTCATCGATTGCAGTGTCATTCTCTAATAGGCGATATTAATTGTCCTCAGTATGTCTCCCTTGTCCATATCCAATGCACCTACTAAGGTGTTCTTGAAGCTCGTCTGTCAGCAATTTCATTGACGTGTTCCCCTGCATAACCAGGACAGTAGATCCACACCAGTTCTTGAAGATTCAAGGCTTCTATGGAGGTTTTCCATTCATGTTGTAGCCATCCATTTGGATCTTCACTGTCCATGCTTCACTTCCATACAAGATTACTGGATCATTGTAACACTGAAGGATCCTCTTTTTAAATTATTATTGGTAATGATTTATTACAGAGTCTGCTTCTCGTGTTCTGAAATGCTACTCTTGCTGGATCTACTCAACCCTCTAACTTTTACTATCCCAGGCAGTTTTACCCAGGCTCCATAGTGAATGCCTTATTTCCCCCTTCTTAAATGTTTTAAAACAAAGTTCAAATATTTCATGTAGCACATATATTTATGAGAAAATGTTAGATAATATACATTAAAAAAGTTTTAATTGGCTGAAGTAAGCCCTATTTGCAGTAATTAACTGTGTCATTTCATGTGGTGTAGAAATGAGAAAGAATGGTGAAGAAAAAGATAGGAAATTGTATAATTGTTTGTGATGCATATCTGTTATAATTAAAGGTATTGTTTGCTCCATAAATCCACAATGTTTAATCACAAAGATGTGATATTTTTTATTTTTCATAAGCCACGTGTTACTGTACTCAGTTCCTATATACCCAGTTCTTTCCCATTTCATTTAGTTAATTTAACACTGTAATCAGTATCATTCCACAGATTTTTTTTAATGTCCTTCTCTGAATCTCAGCTGTGGTCATCTGGCTGGTATGGGGTTCGTTCTTTAACTCTTTCAGTCCCAAGCAAAAAAGTGGGTTTGGCCCAAACAAAAATGGCCACCCCAGTGTGTTTTTATTGTTGTTGTTTGGAAATAATTTTTTTAAATGTTCATGTTCATAAATAACTTTGTTGTTGTATATGAAACTGAAGGTAAATGGATGTACTTTACTCTTGTGCTACAAGTATCAAAGCTTTCATTGAAAAATGATTAGTTATTCAAGGTAAAATGGAGAGGAAAAGTATTCATTAAAATTCTTCTACAATTGTTCCTCATGAGAAAAAGCAAGGGTAAAGTTTCAAAATGTCACAAACAGAAGTATTCTAACAAAGTACAATCAGTTTTTAATCAATAAACACTCAGAAGATTGTTAATTTCACAAATTACAACAACAGGTCACATGGTTGTAAAAAAGAGGAAATGGCCAACCATGTGTGTTTTTAATGTTGTTTGGAAATAATTTTTAAAAAATGTTCATATGCATAAATAACTTTGTTGTTGTATATGAAACTGAAGGTAAATGGATGTACTTTATTCATGTGCTACAAGTATAAAAGCTTTCATTGAAAAATGATTAGTTATTCAAGGTAAAATGGAGGACAAAGAAGAAGCCAGTGAAAAATTAGAGGACAAATATTCATTAAAATTCTTCTACGATTGTTCCTCATGAGAAAATCCAAGGGTAAAGTTTCAAAATGTCACAAACAGAAGTATTCTAACAAAGTACAATCAGTTTTTAATCAATAAACACTCAGAAGATTGTTAATTTCACAAATTACAACAACAGGTCACATGGTTGTGAAAAAGAGGAAATTTCAGTTTATACATCAGAACGATGGGAATTATAATATTATTTACACATGAATGATTGTTAGTAACTGCATCTTGTGCATAATTTAAATTTATCAATAAAAATTATTAGCTAGTAAAATGGCTGAATAAGAAGCAGGTAAATTTGAAAGAAATAGATATATTCTTACCTTGCCGAGTTGCTCCTCTTCTGTAGATATATTCCATAGGAAAACACATAATCCATAGGAAATCACAAAAGATCACTTGTTCTAAATATATTCACACTAGGAAGCCTATGTATAAACATTATTTTATAATTAAATCCTAAGTAAAAAATTTAACAGAAACTATCAAACATATCAGAAAAGGGAAAAGAATATTTTATTTACACAGCTTATTCATATCTAGGCAGAACCTATGTATATTGTTGCTTATGATAAGCTACAAAGCAATTTTTTTTACAAAGGTGGGGTCTGCCTGTGCATCCTATACACACAAAGCTTGATCTGCGCCGCTGCCTTCCATTGGTGCTACAGTGAACACAGGCTCTGTCCTTTCCATCAAATTCCACTAGATGTCTGGCTCCAATCATCCATTCTACTTCATTTTCTTTCATGGAGCGTTTAGAATTTTTGGGTGGACAATCTATTACACCGCCTGGTGTCAGCTCAGCAGCTTCTTTGGACAGATCCTCAATCAAACTCTGTTTAAAATCTTGAAGTGTTAGCTTCCTTTTTGTTGTCGCACCTTCCTCACACAAATTGTAAAGGATGTGGGAATTTACCTGTGTTACTTCAATCATCCAGTGGTAAATCTTCTTCCACCACTTTCTGGTTTTACGGTTGTGCATACTGTAGTAACCAACCATTTGATCCATGCGGTCGCAGCCATTCATACTCATATTGTAGTCATCAACCACCATTGGCTTTGTAACTTTGGTTAGACTCTTGCCCTTCTCAACTGTTGCGACAGCTGATTTTGTTGAAACAAGTATGCAAGGCTTTTTAGCTTTTTTATCTTTCCAGGCAACACATAATATTGTATTTTCCGAGTCCAAAAACCATTTCATCTCTTGATGGCCAAGCTTGAGATTTTTTATTTCAGGAGGGAAGCCGACACGGTTGACATTCAGGATTCCTGTATAATTATAACTGTGTGCAAGCAGATATTCAATCAGAGCTTTGGATGAATAAAATCTATCAGCAAAAATATGATGTCCTGATCTCAGTGGCTTCAAAAGAGTGCCGAACACTTTTACGGCATGAGCAGAACTGGGATCTAGACTAGGATCATAGGCTATATTTTTCCCAAAATAAATTTTCAAATTGAAAACAAATTCGGTTGCTGAATCACACAGTCCAAATGTTTTGATATGGTATTTGTGAGGCTTGGTTGCATTGAACTGTTTGTGCCTAAACCTACCTTTCCGTCCTATAACCATCTCATCAATACAAACATCTTCAAATGGATAGAAAGCTTTCTGAAATTTGGTCAATAGCATCTCAACAAATGGCTCAATTTTAGCTGCGTCCTGATCTTGCGGTTCACAAACATGCAGCATACTGTACTGTGATAAATTGTTTGAAAACAGTTTCTCGAAAACATCTCATGGTACCAAGGTGTATAAAAATTTCCTGCGGTGCACCAGTAGTCCTTGATTTTTGGTCTTCGATCCAGTCCCATCGCAATTATTACAGCTGTAAACTTGAGCCGTTCATAATAAGTCATTGGTGTCCATGAAGCAAACAATGAATATTTTCTATGCGGGTTGTTTGTTTCAACAACTTTTGCAGCATAGGAATTAATGCTGGTTATCAAAGTGCTAACAACAGCATCATCGATGTAAAATTTTTAAAAATCAAGAGGTGTTTGCAAGCTATACAGAGCTGGATTTATGTTCTGTCTTGTCTGGCGAAAAGTAAAATTTGCTTTAGTTTCTCCAGTCGCCACTGAATGCCAGACCACGTTGTTTGTATTAGGCCTACTAACAAAATCAACATTCCCATCCCTCCTGATTCTTGTTCTTTTTGGCTTGGATATATTACTTGAATTTATTACAGTCTGATTACATGCTTCTGTATCCATAACTTCATTATCTACATCAGACCTCCTATTATCTTCCTCGGTTTCTGAGGAGTCAGTATCAGGCTGAAAATCGTCGTCACGGCTATGCTGTGAATAAATACTGCAGTTAGAATCATTATCACTATCAAAAATGTCTTCAAATAACTTCCTAGCTTGATCTGACATTAATATTCTAGGCCTATTCGAAGCAGTGGGCGTGGCCATTTTATCTGAGAAAATATTAGCTAAACATTGCTAAAAAAATCTTAAATTAATAACACTACAAATTCACGTCTACTCTTAAACATGCGAGGTATTTAAAAGAATGTACTTCCTGTCGGAAATGACGTTTTGGGTTGTTAAAATTAGAAAACAGTTCTGGAAAGGAGCAAAAGATATGAAATCCAATTTAACATCAAACCTCCCATTATCATCATCAATTTTAAATGACTCGACATTAGGATCTGACTAGCTTCCACTACTATTTGAAGAACTGCTACAATGTGAATTATTATCACTATCTAGAATTTCTTCAAATAACTTTCTAGCTTGCTTTGACGTTAATTTGTGAGGTCTGTCAGAAGTAGTGGGCGTGGCCATTTTATGTAATGAAATATGCACTTAAAAAAAAAATTATAAATTAATTACTTAACACAGTACTCATTGTGCCTTTCAGAGCAAAAGTCCAAAATGGATGGGCTATACTTTAAGAAAATAGCGTTTTTGGGTTGTTAAAATTAGAAAACAGCTCTAGAAAGGATCAAGAGATACGAAAGCCGATGTATCGTTGATCGGGCCAAATGGGTCTAGCCGGAAGTACAGTGTATCAGCTCTTGGGACTTAAAGAGTTAAGGTCCAAAAAAAGGTGAAAATTTCTCAACTTATACTTGAGTATATCTTCTTCTTCTTCTTCGATCCTTAACCACCGACCGTCAAAGCAGTCAGTGGCCATCACGCCTAGTGGCGTCTTGTAGGGCAACAACAAATTGATTCCACTTTGCACGGTCGGTGGCCATCCTTCGTACAGTGCCCCAACTCTGGTTCATTCTTTGCATCTCAGCCTCCACAGTCCTCCGCCAAGTTGTTTTTGGTCGGCCTCTCTTTCGCTTTCCTTCAGGGGTCCAAAGCATAGCTGTTCTTGTGATGGCATCGGGGTCTCTTCTGAGGACATGACCAACCCAGCTCCAGCGTCTGCCAGCTATGATGGTATACATGTCCTCTTGCTTGCTACGAGTAAGCAGATCTTGGTTGGTGATGGTATTCGGCCAAAAGATTCGGTGAATTTTTCTTAGGCATGTTGTGTGAAAAGAGGACAATTTTGACATTTCCTTCTCTGTGACTCTCCAGCATTCCACACCATAGAGAAGCACAGAAAGCACGCAACTCTGGTATAATCTTAATTTTGTGCTTGTGCTGTATTGGGAGGACTTCCAGATGTTATTTAGGCTAAAGAAGGCTGTTCTTGCCTTATTCATTCTGATGTTGATGTCTTTGCCTGCCCCACCGTCTGGTGTTACTATGCTTCCTAGGTATGTGAAGGTATCTGTCTGTACCAGTTGCTGATTCCTTACTGATATGGGCTCAGGGTTGCTCACATTGAGCGTCATGACCTCAGACTTCTTTAAATTGATGTTCAAGCCCACCTGCTGGCTAAATTTATTGAGTCTATCCGTTTTTTCCTGGATGTGTTGATGTGAATGTGCCAGCAGTGCAATGTCATCTGCATATTCCAGATCTTCCAATGTTGAAAATGTAGTCCATCTTATTCCTCTTGGACTGCCCTCTGTTGTCTGGCGCATCACCCAGTCTATGACTGTTAAAAATAGAGTGGTTGATAAGGGGCATCCCTGTCGTACTCCTGTCTTCACCTCGAAGGTTAGGTTGCTCTGCCCAACACTACACGTAAAGTTGGCATAGAGGCTTTTTATGATTGACACTTTGCAGCTTGGAATTCCATAAGCCCTCAGTATTTTCCATAAACTGTCCCTATGTATGCTGTCAAAAGCCTTTTCAAAATCAACAAAATTTATGTAAAGCTGTCTTTGCCATTCTGAGCACTGCTCTATAATGTTCCTGAGAGTGAATATATGGTCTACACATCTTCTGTTCTTTCTAAATCCTGCTTGTTCTTTCCTCAGTTTGTAGTCTACTGCCTTTGAAATTCTCTGTATAATTATCCTGCCTAGTATTTTGCTGGGAACTGAGAGAAGAGTGATTCCTCTCCAATTATTGCAGTCTGAAAGATCTCCCTTCTTGGGCAATTTGACAATTATTCCTTTGTTCCACTCTGATGGTGTTGTCCCCGTTTTCCACACTTGTGCAAATAGTGGTTCTAATAGTTCTGCTGCTAGCTCAGGGTCTGTCTTAAATAGCTCTGCATTTAAGTTATCATGGCCCGGAGCTTTACCGTTCTTTAACCCTTTGATTGCTGTGATGATTTCTTCTTTTCGTGGAATGTCTGTATTTACATCTAGATCGTTTTCAGCCTCAGGAACATTCAATTGTGTCTCTGGTATTTCCTTGTTCAGAGTTTCTCTGAAGTGCTCTGCCCATCTTGTTTCCTGTCCCTCTGCTGTCTTGATGAGATTTCCTTGCTTATCTCTTACTAATGTAATATTGTTTGCACCTTGTTTTCCGCTGATGAATTTAGTTATTTTGTATACTCTGCTTTGTTCATTTCTCAGTGCTGCCTCTTCTGCCTGTTTTGCAAGATCGTCTAGGAAATTCCTTTTGTTGGCTCGGGTTTGGCGTTTAACTTCCCTGTCCAGTTGACTGTACTGTTCGCTATATAGTTGCTTTAACCTGGGGGACTTCGCTTCTGTTTTCTTTCTTTTCATTTCCTTTCTCATCTTTATGGTGTTTAGTGTTTCTGGTGTTATCCAGTCTTGCTTCTTCCTTTCCTGGAATCCTAAGCATGATTTGCTACTTTCCTTATATATTGTTGAAATGGTGTTAAAATTCTGGTCTATATCATCAGTCAATGTCTTTTCCTGGCTTTTGGCAAATTGATATCGTTTCTTAATGTCGGCCGCAAACGCTTTTCTGGTAAGGGGGTCCTTCAATTTGCTGATGTCAAACCTTTTCTGTGTAGTTACAGTTGGTCCAGCCCTTCTTAGTTTCACTTTCAGTTTTGCTACTACTAAATGGTGATCGCTTCCCACATCTGCACCTCTTCTTACTTTCACATCTTGTAATGCATGTCTCCATCTACCGTTAACCATGATGTGGTCTATCTGGTTTCTGTCCCGACCATTTGGTGATTCCCATGTTAACTTGTGAATTTCCTTATGTGGGAAAAGTGTTCCTCCAATGACCAGGTTGTTAATGCTACAGAAACTTATTAGCTTATCCCCATTTTCGTTTGCTATTCCGCTGCCGCATTTCCCCATTGTTCTTTCATTGTATGTATTGTGTGTACCGACTTTCGCATTGAGGTCTCCCATTACTATAACAAGATCATATCTAGGTGTGTCCTCCATTTCTTTCTGCAGTTGTTGATAGAATTCATCCTTGACCTCCTCATCGCTATCATTCGTTGGTGCGTAGCATTGTATTATTGTAGTGTTGGTGAATCTCCCTCTCAATCTCAATCGTATCAGTCTGTTGTTGATGGGTTTCCATTCCAGTAATGTCCTTTCTATCCCTTTCTGTAGAATAATGGCTACGCCTTCACTGTGCTGTCCATCCTCTCTTCCAGAGTAAAGTACTGTTTCTCCTGTTGCTGTTTTAACTTTTCCTGCCCCTGTCCATCACTTGAGTATATACGGTACGTTATTCGAAAACAAACTTTCAAGCAAAGCCAGCAGCCCTATTTGGAATCTTCTTGTGCCACTGGCATGCAAGTCCTTGAATGAACAAATGATTGGTTTTTCTTCTCTTGAAAAAATTTGTGAGGTACTATGAATAGTTGTCAATAGCTTTTTAGTGCATCAGCTACTTGAGAGCCAGACGGCACACCATCAGTCTGCATAACTTGCCTGGGAATTTAACCTCTGAATCCTCACTTGTTTAGGTTCTAGGGTACCCTGTAGACATATTAAAGCGTGAAAACAAAAAATCATTTGCTTGCTAATAGAAAGGCAGTAAACAGGCAGGATTTTTTTATGTTAAGTTATTTCACCATTAGCAAATAAGGATTTTAGAAGACAGAATTAATATAATTAAATATATTTCCATCATGTCAAAGAAAAATTGACACCCATGATCAGAACAGAGGTTATGAAATAACAAAAACAAAACAAAATGTTATAAATTTGTTTTTGCATTTCATCTTACTGTGGAAGCGGTCGATTGGCTCAGCAGGTAGAGCACTTGCCTGTCGGCAGGAAAGTTACTCGGTTCTGGGATCTAAGCCTGGTAGCGTCATTCTCCAGTTTACCCAGCTGTAAATGGTTACCTGACTCTGCTCTTGAGTTAGGGAGGGTAATGGCAGCAAGAAAGGGAACTGGGCATCCCACCTGATAATGCTGAACCTAGTATGGTGAAGTCTCTAACACTTCACTACCCTATGACTGTATCTACTATGGGACTAGCTTTACCTCTTCCTACCTTGGAAGTTTGTTGTGAATTATTTACTCATCTATTCTTTTTTCCCCTGCTGATGTTCAATTGTTATCCATAACTGGATGTAAATGTTATATATTTGACTTTCTCTTCTTTTCAATAACATGTAAATACAGTGTGAGGAGAACTCAAGTAATTGATGATGAGTGTGATTACTACGCCACTGATTCTAACCAATGGCTGAATACAGAAGAGCGTGAAAAGTTGCACAAGAGAGAAGAAGAGCTGAGGAAAGCACGTCATGGGCCTCGTCGGGACAGAAAGATAACATTCGACTTTGCAGGGAGGCAAGTCATTGATGCAGAAGATGACATTGCGCAAAAAATGTATAACAGGGATGATGAAGTTATACAGCAAGTGCATTATGGGAAATCAAATTTTGAGAAAAATACCAATGAAATAGTCAACCCTACCATCCAGCTGCAGCCTCCAACGGTAAGTTATACAGACACCAGATCCTTTCTTGAGGGTTGGTCTTTAAGAGTAAGGGTATTTTTTTTGTGATTCTAAAATGTGTAATGACAAAAAAAAATTTTTTTTTTTAAATGTTTGTGTGTAATTTTGCGTATTCGCCAATTCTGGCCATGCCAGTACACTGGTTCTATTTTTATTAATTTTTTCTGTTTTTCACTTAGTTCTGGCATTGTTTCCTTTCTACTTTAGTTTATTTGTCCCTGATAAAGGCCTTGGTGGCTGTAATGTATTCAGTATTCTTTGTCCTTGTAAGATGTATTACCTTTTTTTATTGTTATTTTTTTGTTTGTTTTAGCCCTGTGTTCTTAACCACTGAATGTTTTGGGATTGTTTTCTTCTTTATTTTTTCCTTTATTTATTTTGGTGTGGCTGTCATAACAAACAAAAACTGTAACCATGCCTATTCCATCTTTGTGTATATATTTGTGTATGTGTGTGACAGAGTATCACTAACTTCAAGGTGGAATTGGTCATTTTGTAAATGCCCTTGCCTTCACCATGCATATAGGTAGGTGACCAAACACATTTAATGTGTTCATTCATTCATTTAATCTTTATGCAATATTGTCCATCTCTTTGACATACATTCTCTATCCTTCATGTATATGACCGAGTGAGTGTGTGTTTCTTGTCCTACCTTTTTAGTTTTCCTTCAGGGTTTTAAAAAATAAATATTGATACCTGATAAGATTTGCTAAAGATCAGTGTCCTCAGTGTGTAACTTTCCACCTCCATCTTCACTTACATTTATTTATCAGTTGTTTTGCAGGCTGTTGTTTAATTCTTTCTCAGTTATCTTCAATCTTGACTACTCTACCACACAGTTTTGAGTCTCTTTTCAAAGCATATGTTTATGATTGTGTGTATGTTTTTATTTTCCAGTCTTCATTTTCTCAACATCTATCTACTGAATATCAAAACAGCTTAAATATTTGTGTCCAGAATTCTTTGTTTGGTATTTGTTGATGTTATACAGATTTATGTCGTTTTTCAGTGCAAGAAAAACTGTTTTTTTTTTTAAAAATAGCCTTTAAAAATTGCACCGGTGCCTATTTTGGAATCTATCACTGCCCAGATTCGTAAAGGTACTTGCCTATTCCAGAGGCGTTTCACCGTAATAGAGCAACAAAAAGACTACAAATTGGTACTGAGGCATGTACAATTGAACGATACACTTCCAGCACATGACGTTTCACGGTCTCACTTGAATGAGTTTAACTCTGAAATGTCCTGTTTCAAGTGTATTGTAAAGCTGACTGCATATAACTTTCTATTGTTATAATTTTTTTATTTTTTTTGCTTTATCATCCAGTTTTACAGCAGCCCCATTGATTATTTACACATATTGTGTTTCATCATAATGATGTTATTTTTGCAGACCATTTTCATCAGTTTAGCTTATAAAGTTTGTAGTGTTTAAATGTAGTTTACGTTTTAGAGTATTCTGTTTCCTTGCATGACAGTGGATTAATTTCAGTCACTGGGTATATTTAGCATGGGGTGTCTTTGTGCTAATATTGCTTCCCCTTGTACGTGCATGGTGCTGTACCACATACTATTTGTGGGATTCTTCTTTTCTTTCCTTTTGTATGTGTGGACAAGATGCAGAGGAATTGATAAGCTACAGTGTAATATTTTGTTGCAAATTTGTTTAATACTTCACCATTTAAAGTTGTGCAGATGGCAGTTCTTGTATTTATGGATGTGGTATATTCTTTGAAGAAAAATAATGCTGTTACTTCTTTGGTTCTTTATTCTAAGTTTTAAAACTGTATAGCTGTTATCACCTTATGTGGTTCCTGGTGGTCTCATAGATGACAAAGAAAGAATATGATCACTGCTTCCACCGTGGGTGTTGTAAGAGACAACCAAGATGAGGTTGTGTATGAGATTAGGAACCTCATCATGTCAAACTTAATTGCTACTAATATCACTATTACAAGATGTTGCAAGTTTCCTGCATGAGGCTTTCTGCAATGGTGAAACCAAATGGCCCTGTTGAGCAAATAAGGCATAGTCATGGCTGATATTA
Source organism: Oreohelix idahoensis (assembly GCA_024509875.1). Classification (NCBI taxonomy): domain Eukaryota; kingdom Metazoa; phylum Mollusca; class Gastropoda; order Stylommatophora; family Oreohelicidae; genus Oreohelix; species Oreohelix idahoensis. The sequence continues at coordinate 117,092 of JAMPIV010002585.1, read as the reverse complement.
CATTACTTCTGTTATGTATGTCATGATTCTCTTGCTTGTTTCTGTTCCTTATGAAAAAAACATTGTTATAATTTTGATACTTTCCAGTTTGTTGATTCTGAATCGTGGGTTCCTAGCCGAGTCCGTCATGAAAATGAAAGCAGTGGCAACTTCAGTCCATTTCACTCTAGTTCACATCGCCTTCAAGATAAGGAGCTACAGGAAATAGCAGATGATGGCATGTGTTTGAGTATGCACCAGCCATGGGCCTCACTGCTTGTTTCAGGCATCAAAATGTGAGTTCTTCTGTGTGTTTCTGTGGACCTTTTCGTAGTATTAATGTTTGATTGTACAAGAACTTTGCCTGAGAGAGTGAAATACCTGGTATTCTGAAGAATTTGCATGTGTTCTGTAGCTGTTGGGTGCTGCCCCGTAGAGTGTTTGTGATAGTTGACAAGCCTGGCAGTAGCTTTCTTCTTTCTTTAGTGACTCCTAGGCATTTCAGGAGCTGTCTTGTATGGATGAGTACAGTTATGGCAGTTTGGTTTATGAGTACAGTTACGGCAGTTTGGTTTATGTGTGGGGTTTAATTATAAAAAATGTCAATGTTAGGGGTCCTGTTTTGTTGTAAAATTAAGACATGAAGATGATTAGATACTTTTTATCATCCTTTGTTGGCAGACAGTAAGGGATGTATTCTAGTGGCCAGTCAAGTTTTTCACCCTTTCTTGTGGTCAAGCAGATGTAGAGAGACAATTTTCCTGTCATAAAGAAGCTGTTGCGGATAACCATAGGCAGCAGTCTCTTATTTCAAGGCTATTTATTACTGGTATTATTAGATGAGTTGGAAATGTCAACATCAACAGAGAAATGCTGCGAGTCCTAGACAGACATACAGGTTATATTTGGAGGGGAAGAGAATAGAGGAAAATAATTTGAAGAGAAAAATAAAATAGTGTATGTTGAGATGGATGATTTATTAAGTAAACAATTCCGTTTTGATGATGGCATTCATTGCCTGGGATATATTAAGTCAACTAACTATATACAATGCTATGAAGGTCAGCTAAAGCTATGACAGATCATAGTTGTAAATAGGATTGCATTATTGACAGAAATTTTGTGTGTTTTCTTGTTTGTCGGATTATCAGCTTACATCATTTGAATGTTAAACCTCAGAGTAATTGGGAAGGCCTTACAGCAACCTTTGGTAAGTCTCTGAATTAACATCTTGATTTCCTTTAATGTGTTAATGTATATGGTCCTAGAATTTTACAAAAAGGTCATGGAATTTGGTTTTGTTAACCCTCTGTGAACCCTGTATTCATCATCATTTTCCATTTCGCTCCATATGAAGCCTGGAGCCACCACTGCAGCTAGGCCCTTTATAAGAAGCCTAACCAAGTATTCACATGTTCTTGCAGCTGTGGCTTCTGTAGTAGTTAGTTTTACATGATGAGGTTGCCAACCTCATGTTAGTTGCCTTGTATGACATGCCTGAGAGAGCATAGTCCTATTGTTTCTTTGTCTTATCAGAGACCCGTGGGAACTACATGGTGTGAACCCTGCATTAATTACAGTAAATAAAATGTAAAGCTGGTGTAAATATTTGTATGTCGTTTTGTTTTGTTTTTTAAATAGCTATTAAACTTCGAGATTATAATTTTTTTTGTCTGCAGGCATGAAGGGCGAACATGGTACACTGCACACAGGGGCAGACTTTGGATTGCCTCTACTGCAAAGTCTCCCACCATGGAAGAGATCAGAGAGCTTGAACGTGTGTATAGCCATCTTCACAATGGTGAGGATTTATATAGGTCATGACATTTTTTCATTATTTGCTTGGAAGCTTGAATAATGGGGAGACTTTACAGGACCTAAGACCTGACATTTCCCTATTTGTGGTGTCATCCATGGTCTTGAACATACATTTCACGTCTGTGCGGATCAGCAGTTTTGTGGTAACAAATTATGGAATTTATAATGTGGGCGTCACTTTTTGTACACATGCCTGTGTGGCAGAAAGACTGAGCGCTCAACATTTAACGTAGACACTGGTGGATCAAAGCCACCAGGACACTAGGTTTTTTAATGAGTGATTCCAAGGATTAGGTATAAACCCTATATAACTTTCATAATATCAAAATTTTAGGCTGCACATTGCTTCCTACCTATTACAGTTCCTTTAAATCCTGCCAATGTTAATTCTATTTTTAATTAGGTAGGCCATTACTGCTAGTATAGCCATATTTGTAGTAACTGATAACTTGCATTCATATCTAAATCGTGGGCCCCTCTGTCATAAACTTTCTGAACATTTCTCTCTGTCACACAGATCCAAACCTGACTTTCCCAAAGGACTATCCCACAGGATGTTTGTTGGGATGTGTTAATGTGGATGACTGTGTATCACAGGAAGAATATAGGGAACAGGTACTACTTACAGTTTCAGATTATGTTTGCTAGTGTTTATTTCCTGTCTTGCATATGCATAATTTTAGATATTACATACCACTCATATGAACAAAGTTACAGTTCACATTACTGTAGAGAGTTTAGCTATTGTGATATTAAGCATACAGCAGCATTAACATTTTTATAGGTTGTCTGGTTTTTTGTTTTTTCTCTTTGTATCAGAAGTTTTCTGTTAATATAAATGCTTGCTAGTTAGGTTTTTATAAACTTCCTAATTTCTACTCCTTTTGTGATTTCTTAATTACATTACCCACTACAAAGCAAACGTTGTTCTAACAAATAAGAACTAGTAAGAGTGAGCAGGACTCTGATTTTTTAAAAAACATAATGATTCATGTCATGTCTAATTTTTATTTCAGTATCCAGATGGAGAGTCTGCATCCCCATATGTTTTCATTTGTTCCAACCCCCAGCAACTGGTTGTCAAGTTTCCAATCAAAGGAAAACATAAAATCTGTATGTACATTCTATAAACCCATTGAAATTTTTGTTTAGTCTCCTCTCTAATTTATGACATAATGCCATGGTGAATATAATTTCTGAAGCAATCCACAGTGGATTAAATGAAACATATAGCACCTAGAAATTATAACAGCAAAGTTCCAACAAAAGGAAGAAGGAGCCATCATCATTCATTGTTACCCCAAAAGTAGTGCAGATGATGCTACCAAACAAAGCACCAAAGCATAACATTCAGGCTGATCTGGAAGATTACAACGGAAAGGTCAATATAAATAAAAGTAACTATGAATTGGTTGTATCAAATAGTGGCATAATAATGATATGGGAGAGATCTCTGTAAACTTCTGTCGTCTTTTCATAGAAGAAACCATCTGCACAATGAAATAATAGTCATATGAGCCCAACCAAATGGGCACATAGGAAACTAAATTGTCCAATTCACTGAATACAGAAAAATGGAGGCGAGGCCTACATGTCGTGAGAGTTAAAAAGAAGATGAAGAATCAAATCACCACCACTATCAGGGACTAAAAAAAAATTATCAAATGCTTATAGCATAAAGAACTAGTCAAAACTACAACACAGAAGACCTTATAAAGATACAAGGACTAAGTAAGGTTGAATGTGAGAAGGAAACCATTGACAATTGTTGATGCAAATTTCTGGAAGCATTCTGAAACACAGGTGAACAGGTTCTTGGCTAAGGGAAAAATGCAGCGTAAAGAATACCTCACAAAGAATATGTAGAACTTCTTATAAGGAAAGAAAACTTTTATACTAGAGGTCAGTGGCTGCAAAGAACGAGGGGAGGAGGCAAGCACAAACTGCTTATACTATACTAGGAACTGAGCGAGACAGTGAAGTAGAGCGCCAGGCCGGATTAAACTGCATTTTAAAAAGAGAGCCACAGTAGCGCAGTGGTTAGTGCAATGGCTTCCTAGCTCAGTGGTCCATGGTTCGATCCCCAGTTGAGGTGGGATTTTTTAGACCGCAAACGGCTCCGAGGTTGACCCAGCCTCATAAATTGGGTACCAGAGAAACTCTGGGAAGGTTAAGGCGGCTGGTGTGATGCTGATCACATCACCCCTGGTGTGCAGATGGTCAAGAAAATAGGACCTAACACCATATTTCCAATATACCGCAGTGGGCGTGTAACGGGATCCTTTACCTTTTTTTACCTAAAAAGAAATACCTAAGGAAGCAGAGAAGACTGCACAAAAATGGAGACTTTTTTTTTTTTAAATATAATAAAATTTTGCCTCGTCTTGGCAACCTAGCCGGTTATATTAGGGCGCATGTCCAAATATAAAAGACCTTTAGGTCTGGAGAATTGTTACTTGGATTAAAATGGAGACTTGAAGACACTTGTAAGTAAACACCATAAGAGAGAGAGAAATACCAGAGTTGTTGATGCTGATTAAAAACAAGTGAAAAAGCTCAAATACATCGACAGTATTTCAATACCTTAGACAAAAGATTGAAATAAGAGTTCAATAGACCAGTAAAATGATGTATTATCATCATCATTATCCTTTGTACTTCTTATGGAGAATGGAGCCACCACTGTAGCTGGTCACCTTGCAGGAAGCCTGCCAAAACATTCACATGCTGCAGCAGTGGTTTCTGTGGCCATTTGTTTGACATGATGAAGTTGCCAGCCCCATGCACAACCTGACATATTAGTTGCCTTGTATAACATACCTGAGGGTGCAGTAGTTCTCTTCTTTCTTTGTCTCTTGTTAGACCCCCCCAGGAACAAGATGGGATGAAGACAAATATACTACAGCGTAATTACAGCACACCCTGCTTTTGTCGCAACCAAATATTCAAAATATTGCAAAGAAACGCTGATAAATGGAATATTTATACCAAAATTATGCTATCAGTGTTAGACTTGGATACTAATAAAAGAAGAGACAATAAAAAACACTTGCAAAATGAAATATGTGAGAAAAGCAGCTGATTAAACACAAACGAATTTAATGAGAAACAAAGAGATTGCGGCCATTGTTGGAATGGCACCAGTGAAGGAATATACTGAGAAACTAAAATTAATTAATTTGGACATTTTGTGAGAATGAGCTTCGATTAGCCAACAATGCAGACATACAACCCTATTTACATCTTAATGAAAGGCATCCTGATAGCACACTGGGCCACAGTATTTGCATCAAATCAAGGACCAGGAGCCTACCTATTTGATGAACATGGTATATAAAAGAAAAAAAGAAGTCACTTTTGAGTATCATTAGAGCTCAGTCATTGAATCATCAGAACCACAGGACACCACTGAAAGATGAAGACTGGCCATCCTCAATAAAGAGGCAACAGGCCAGGTATGTCGTTAGAGAAACCAAATGGGAATCAACCAATACTCCAGACCAAAATTGCCAACACTGAACCAGCAAAAGAACCTCAAGTTGTGAACAGAAATTCACACATGAATCAAGATAGCATACAGACACTAAAACTATGATACCTTATTATTGTTTAAAACCAAAAAATGGCAGTTTGGCTATAAGTAGCAACTGGACGAGCATAACACTTCTGGTAGTGGACGGAGAAAATCTGACTGAAGTGATATTAGATCTCATAAAGGAAAGTTTAGTTTTTAAAAATTCATGGAAGAACAAGTGTTCTTTCATGAAATCGGAGACATTTTTTTTTCAAACTCTAACAAGATTTCTCTTGAAAGGCTTCACACAGAATTACCCACACATGCAAACTTTCAGAAACCTTTACAAAACGAAGTGATACATGAGGAGTGCTTGCTTTCACGGTCTTTCTCATGATTCATGTCTTGAGTAATGTAACAAATAACAAACGGTTGAAAAACGGGAATACACTGCATATACTGTGTTTCTTAACCGTAGAATTGGACAGATTTTACATTCATATTGAAAACTTTACAAGAAAGCCACAGTTGTCCCTCAGAGTCTCTGGTAAGACTGCTCCTACCAGGCATGTCATAAGAGGTGACAAAGGTGAGGTTGTGCATAGGGCTGGCAACCCCACCATATAAATATTGCTACATGAACCGTCACTGTAAGAACACATAAGTACTTTGACGCACGTTTCCGTTGAGGCTACTGCTGGACCCGTCTCCATCTGGAGCAGAAAAGGGGAGGAAGACAAAGAATTTTGGGAGAATGATACTGAGTTTTGTTAATCCTGACATTGACATCTCATATTTGTTTTCCTCCTTCTTTCTTAGATAGATAAATCTATCACTTCTTCAGTTATCTTTAGCCTGTTTATTCACATTCATTTGTTTAATTGACATTGATATAGAACTTCTTGTGCTTCCATTATTAGTCTCTCTCTCTCTTTTTTTCTGCATGGATGTCCCAAAAATAAGCTGATGTATTGAGAATTTGCTTTAAATTTGCGAATTAAAATAACACTGGAATAATCATTTCCATCTCACCAATATAACTGACTGTTGCTGTTTGACCCTGTTTTCAGTCCTTATACTGTTATGGCCATGCACCAGTATTGTACATTTTTCTGTTTGTTTTTATCGTAGTTATTGTTCAGTGTTAATTATTCAAATGTCTCTCTCATCTTATGTTTTATTTGATCCACAGATAAACTAGACCAGCACATCCATCAAGCTGCAAAAAAAGGATTAAGATAGTTGTTGTTTAGGTCAGTTGTAAACATGTTGTTTGGAAATCATGTTTGACATTTTATTATTTCAAGATCTGGACGGTGGTGACGGGATTTAGTTGTTGTTCTTTCTATCACGACCAACTATTCTTTAAAGATATGTAACTAAGTACCATGTTTAGCAGTTTATCATCATCATTTACCTTTTCGCTCCTTATGGAACATGAATCCACCACTGCCAGTTGGTTCCCCCGGGGAAGCCTGCACTAAAGCATTTGTGTGCTTCTGCAGCGGTCATTTCTATAGCAGTTTGTTTTACATGATGAGGTTGCTGGCCCCATGCACTACTTATACAGTCACCACCTCTTAGACATGCCTGAGGAAGAGGTAGTCCTGTCTCAGAGACCCCCCTTTCCTCGGAACTACTTGAAGCTGTATAGCAATCACTACCAGAAAGTTCTGACTAGAATACGTTAAGAAACTTGTGAAACTTCATGTTAAGAAAAAGACCAACATAAATTCTTTCTCATTCATTGAATTTCTCTTTTATTTACATTTTTGTTTAAATGAATTTTTTGAATATTTAAGAACACTTTGTTCTTTTCAGTTGTCTGTGTAATTAAAAGCTGCTAATAAATTAATCAGTTTGTGCACCTTCTTACTCAGACTATAGAATCATTCGAGTAAGTTAGGTGTTAAAAAAATGATTTTCAAGAAGGTTAAATTTAAAATGATCATGTTATTCTAACTTGTGAAAGGCAGACATTTATTAGGGGCAAAATAGAAGAATTGTTACTTTATTTATTTACTACAGGGTTCATCATTCGTTAATAATGTCAGCTGTATTTTATGTATCGATTGTCACATATTTCTTTCACTTAATCTGTAAAGCATTGTGGGGAGGTACATTTTTTCCATGATTTTAGTCTTGGCTAATGTCAGTGTTTATTTCTTCATGTTGCCTCCCTTCTTTGCAATGTTCATTGCAAATACGTTTTACGATTTGCTTAATTCTCAGTGCAAAAGGCTCCAGTTATCTACAAAAGATTTCAGTTATCTACAAAAGATTTCAAGTTTGTTAGGCTGTTGTCATGTCCTTGTAATTTTTTTATGTAACCTTACGTCGCTCATATATGGAATGTTTGTAAGGCTATTTTAGGTACTTACTGCGCTGTGACATATGGAGTTAAGGTGCTTACTGCACCGTGACATATGATATAATACTATCTAATATTGTCTTTGTGTCTCATACTTTCCAAAGTTTACTCCAGCTACCATGTCAAATGCTGTCTCCTGATTTTAAAAAAATTAATGCTTTATCATGTGTGAAAGTTTTTTTCCCTTATATACAATCACCTTGTATTTACCTTCCAGAGAACTGCAGTGCAGTGTCATTACTGAAAGTTAACTGTGCATAGCATCAGTTAGTTAGTTTGGCAGTGGGTCTAATTCTCTTTCAATTTATCATCTTTGCATACGTTTATCTTAATGACTGACTGCTCGTGTTTTTTTTTTCCTTGAGGTGCATAAGGCCACCAGTTCTGTTAATCCCTTTGCAGGAAGCCTGCACATATTATGTTTTTTTAGAAGTACTAGTCACTTTTTGAACAATCACTGCATGACCTTTGTTCCTGAGATCTAAATTATCTTATCTGTAGGTTATTCACAGAATTTATATTAGTCAACTCATTTTCTCATTTCCCTTTTTGCACCCTGTGGAGCATGAAGACATCACTGCAGCTGGTCCCCAGGAAGCCTGCATGGCTAATCCAATAACAAAGACAGTCATTCATCTTGAATGTGTTATCCACAAAACTGGTATGGATCTCCTCCATAGGAGTATAACATTAAGTGAAATTAGAAAGGTTATGTTCACACCTCCATTTAAAAATATATATGTTACAAGAATATGTACAAATTCATATCAAAGCGGACTTCCCAAATGACACCTTAATGAAGTTTGAATCTGTCCAGTTTAGATCGTAGATGCCATTACCTACCACACTTATAATAAGAAGTCTTTTCATCCTTAGTCCCATAGCCCAGGTGGTCAGTGGGCACTAATATTGTTGAGTGCTTAACAATTTCAATTGTGTACATAGAAGTTCAATGGAAAATATTTACCTTTAATTTTCTGAGTTTCTGTCAATAATACCAGGTAATAAACTTCTTCTTCCTCGTTCGTCCTGAAAAGGACGTTGGTTGCGTTGTGTCCCTTTACAGCGAAGCTGCGATATTATGCGCCTTTTGGCCAACACATCCGACTTCAGCACGGCATTTTTTGGGACCGGGTTTGCCTTCCCTCTTCGATCCCTACTCTCTCGGCCAGACTGCAGTGATGCAGCCTGTTTCCAGGACCACCACTTGGAGGTGGAGTAGGGTCTTGGTCAGCTCTGGTTCGCTGACGCAAGCAGTCAAGCTATGAGTCGCTGACTGCATTCATCTCGTTTGCTGCGTCTTCGGTCCCCAGGTAATAAACATATTACATAAACTTTTTTTTTTCCAAAACTGGTATTAGATAAGTCATTGTTCTTTCTGTGTTGGCTACTGTGCTGCTGGTATTCTTGCATTCCTTTATGTTGTTTGCATTAATAAGCTAATTTGTAGTCATACACAACACTGTTTAATATATAAATGGTGTGTTTATGTTTGGTTTAACCCTGAGGTTTTCTCTGTTACATTTCTAAACTGTTTTTCTTGCTGCCTCATTCGTAAATAATAGCCCTGAAATTTAAGAAAGTTTGTCTATATGATGCATCTTTAAAATCATGAAAAAAGCTTTACCGCTCACAGAAATCACCATTAGTAATCAACATTGTAAATCAAACAAACCTAGATTCATGAAACACATAGAAACAGTCTTGGTAGAGTACACTAAAGATGTGAAAGAAAAAAAGATTTAGAGGCTACCTAGGAGCCAGATGATAAAAATGCTTTTGACAGAGTCCATCATGAGAAAATGATTTAATGCCTCAAAGACATAGGTATTGATGGAAAAGATATAAGAATACTCAGTAACCTTAATTGGGAGCAAACTGCCACAGTAAGATCTGGAAAGGAATTATTCACCATACATAGACATAAGAAGAGGTGTCAGACAAGGTTGTGTACTGTCCCCCTGCCTTTTTAATCTATACACCGAAAAAATTTTCAAACAGATACAGGAAATACCAGGACTGAACATCAGTGGAAGGTCAATAAACAACCTTAGAAATGCAGATGATACCCTGTTGTTAGCTTCAAGCGAACAGGAGTTACAAGAACTAGTGAAGTGAACAGTATAAGTCATGAATATGGATTGGACATTAATATTGAGAAAACAAACACTATGATAATTAGCAAAACAGACGATAAGCCCACATTAAAGATAAGCACCCACATTAAAGATAAGCATAAATGGGAAAATCCTGGAACAAGTCAAGAGCTACTTATATCTTTGTCATATAATAACAGAAGATGGCAGATGTGAAACAGAAATCAAGAAGAGAATAGGGATGGCCAAAGCTACTTTCAACAACATGAAACATATACTGAAACCTAAACAGTTATCTCACAAATTAAAACAGAGAATCATAAAGTGCTATATATATTCTGCATTACTGTATGGTGTAGAAACATGGACGATGAATAAGCAATTGGAAGAAAGAATTGAGGCTCTTGAAATGTGGATATATAGAAGAATGGGGCGTATCTCATGGAAAGAGAAGAAAACAAATAAGGAGGTCCTAGAAAATCTAGGTATGAAAAGAGAACTAATGAGGGAGATCAAAGTTCGGCAGCTAAAATACTTTGGCTACATAAAAAGGCATAACACCTTGCAGAAGACCATAATAGAAGGGAGAGTTGAAGGCAAACGTGCAAGGGGAAGACAGCGCTATAAGTGGGAAGATAACATCTAGAGATTGACAGGAACAGAGTGCACCGCCAAGACAAAAGACAGAAGACGTTGGAGATCCATTACAGCCAACTTCATTGTGGAGATGGCAGATGATGATGATGAGGAGCCAGATGGGGAGCAGCGGAAGTGCAGTGGTTAGTGCACTGGCTTCCTAGCTCGATGGTCCATGGTTCGATCCCCAGTTGATGTGGGATTTTTTAGACCGCAAACGGCTCCGGGATCGACCCAGCCTCAGGAATTGGGTACTAGAGCAACTCTGGGAAGGTTAAGGCAGCCAGCGTGATGCTGATCACATCCACCCTAGTGTGCCGATGGTGAATAAAATATGGGCCTAACACCATATTCCCAATATGCCTCAAATGGCGTGTAACAGGATCCTAGGAGCCAGATGTAGGAACAAAGTAGATATGAATTTTATTGCTACAGAGAGAAATATGAATCTCCAAGGATATGAATAAATAAAGAAGGATTGTACTCGCTGGAAACGCCTTTAAAGGGCATAGTGTGCTGAAGTGAAAGAAGACATCATTTTTGCTTGTAGGGATGATCCGATAGAGATTGTTCACCTGCCCTTAACAAACTTTTCTTATTTGAAGACACTACTATCAGTAGATTGTAGACTTTTTAAAAATTACTATATGGGACTACATCTGTATTTTTAAAAATGTTGTTACACAAAAATACCAGCATATTAGGAATTTTCTGATCATTAAGTTAGGAGAATAAATAGTTTAGTTTTACAGAATAGTTTCATATAGATAAGATCAGTTTATGTGTGATATTTTATGTAATGTCAGGAGCTTACGGATCTCAGTTTCTTATTTCTTTATAAGTATAAATTGTGTGTCTGCCAGTTCTATGCCACTTATGGCCATGTCTGAATTATCAGCAGGGATAATCATGTTTTTAACAAAACCACCACTCACTGCCAGTCAATACTCACTGCCTGAACTGCCATATCATATTGGAGACAGTGATTAATATCAATTTGTTATCAGAGAGCAATTTTTTCAACATTGAAGGCAGTTACAGTTATCAAGACTGATGAAAGTGGACCAATAAATTACTTGTTATTATTCTCTTGAGTCATCATCTTCTTTTTTCAGTCATACTTTCATAGTGTAATACTGAGAAATAGTAACAGATGTGTCTTAACATATCTGCTTCTATACGTTTTGTTATTTTGTTCACTTGTGCAGGTACTTAGAAAAAGAGTGTTTGATGAACGTGGCGACGACAACTGGAAAAAATAGAAAGTGAAAAAGCATGACTGGGGATGGTATGACAAGATGTCATGGATTACAAGTAGTTGCATATCATAAACGAATTAAAATTTAAAAAAAAAACAGTTATGATGGAGGGAAGTGATGATCAGCATCACCACTAGCTAGGACATAATACTACGTTGATCCTGTACAATGGAAGACTACTTTAGTATTCAGACTATTCATAATGTTATGTCTGTACTAACTCCTGTACTAAACCATAGCTGTGAAAATGTGGTACCAATACTGACTACTTTGCAGCATTTTATAAGTTTCTCTTGAGAAGTTTAGATAAGAAAGGGTTTATTGCATAAACAGCATTTTCCCATTTCTCTACAGGAGAGGTCGCCCTTTTCTGAAATCTGTTGCTCCCTTTTTATATTTATGACTGTGTGAGCCACCACAGAATGTTAGTATGCAAAAATTACAGCAGTGATTTATATAGTAATTTCTCATTTCCCTTTTCACCTTCTATGTCAAATGGAACCACAACTGCAGCTGGTCCAAAGGAAGCCTGCATAAAACATCATGTGCTCTTCCAACAGTGGTTTCTGTAGCAATTTTATTTGACATGAGGCTGCCAGCACCATGAACACTCTCGTATTAGTCGTCTCTTACGACGGATTGCCATAAGGAGAAGTAGTCCTATTCCTTTATTTTTGTTTTCTCCCGAGACCCATCGGAACAACATGGGACAAATGACCTACTGGCTCACCCTAATTTTTGAAGTTCCCAAAGATCCATCCCAATGACTACAAAAAAACAATTGATAAATACAGGATTTTTACAACATTTAAGCCAACAGTGTTAGAAATGGACATCAAGCAAAGATTAAGAAAGATCACTAGCTACCTAAATTCAACCTGACCACACCCCCTCCCCTTTTTGTCCATGTCCTATGCCAATTTATGCATCAGTTGTTATTTGTAATAAATGTATTATTTTCAAAGAAGAATTTTTTAAGAAGGGGGGGGGGGGGGGGGGGGGGGGATGCTGTTACATTCATTCATCACTTCCTACAGCTTTCTGTGAAGCATCGTTCCTCAATCTTGTCATGACAGGCCTTACTATGCTGTGTTATCCATGAAAGTTTTTTCCATTCTTTCGTTACTATTTTTTAAGCAATGTATGCAATTTTCTTCTTCTTGCGTTTTTTGGGTCTCTCTCTGATTATATCATGTCTTAGAGATTCCACAACATGGGCAGTCTAGTAGTACTGTCAGTTAATTTTATCAATGTGTTCCATCCAGCGCCAATGTCTTGTCACCTCTTGTTCCACAGGTATTGTCTGGTACTTTCAATCAGTTCCATATAGGTGATTTTGCCATTCAATTTTAAATTGAAAAATACACAGCAGATTCCCCCTATCAGCCTAGTCAGATCTAAATTGAAAAAAAATGAAAGACGCAGATCAGATAACTTTTTTTTTTAATTTAGAGAGAAAGCCAGCGTTACAGCCTATACTGCTATATAGTAGGAAATCATGGACAACAAACGAGAAGAACCTAGGTGGCCAGAGATTTGGGATTACATACGACTTTTAAAAAATTGAAATAAGCCAACATACAAACAAAGCTTATTACACAAATTACCAAGTGGCATACCATTTGTATTATGCATGTTATTAGAAGAAAAAGTCACATTGACGGTGTGGCGAGATGGATATTGGATAGAAAATTATAAAGTAGTTCCCAGAATTGGAGAAGAAAACTGGTGAACCCGAAAGCACAAAACAAGTCAAGTGGTTAATTGCACAGTTCTCTGTGATAGCTGTAGAAGAGAACTGATAGGTAAGTGACCTTCTCGCTAGACCTATCATATGCTACAGGGAAATATACAAATACTAGCAATAACCCGTCGATAATGATGGAAGTAAATAAAAAAAACTCTAATATATTTTTTAAAATATTTTTAAATTCAATATAAAAGTTATTTGATGACAACATATTTTGTGAAATTGCGTGGATTTGTTTCACAGAATGTTCCCTGATAACAAGTGTTTTTAACAAAAAATAACAAGTTTTCATACGTGATCGAAAGATTGTCCTTGCGCCTTATAGATCGTCATTGCAAATGCTAAAATCACTGGAAATTGATGAAGAAACAATCAAAAACTTACATTTTAAGGTTATTTTTAACAAAATGATGAGTTAAATCCGTTTCCGGAATGAAACTGGGTTCTACAATCAAAAACTTAAATTTTATATCACTGTCACTCACTTTGTGTTGCACAATTCACCGACTTTTCTTCGTTGAGTGTTACTATTTTCGGGAGAGTACATATAAGGGAAACAATACAATTAATGTCTAACTTTCAACCACAGTTGCATCCCTTAGATGTGACCGACGTACAAAAGGCGAGAATTATGGAGTTTGATGTGAGTGCAGCTCGTATTTATTCCCTACCAATTTTAAATTATTAATATTTCATTGACTACATAACAAAATTATAACTGGAAATTTAAATAATACAATAATTGTAGTTATTAACAAATTATTGCACTTTCCTGATTAATGATGTATAGGGAAAAAAAATGTATCACCTTGGTTATCAATATTTTACAAGATTTCACACAATTTACAAAAGTATATTGTCACTGTTTGGTCATTTTCATTGTGTTATTGGCTTGGGTGTCTTGGTTTGTGTTTTCACGTCAAGTTGTACTTAACTTGCTTGGTACGTTGTAGTCGCTGACTTCCTTCACTTGTTAAGACATCTGGACATTGAAGACGCTATGCGTATGCCAGGAACAGTGTTGGTCCACTGTTAAACAGTTCACAATTTCCAAAATTGTGTCACGTTTTTCACCACTTGTTAAACCTGCAAAATATGATTAGGTCATGGTATCTTTGGTTTATAACCAAGACGCCCCTCTGATGCTGACTGGCCACTGTTGAACAGACTCCTCATTTTGACACCACTGTCTTGAGCCTGTGATTAAGTCAGTCAAAAGGGGTTACGTCGTAAATACATTACATTTAAAAATGTTGACATCAATTACAGACATTTTTCCAAACTCAGTCATCATTAGCATTACGCCAAAGTAAGTAAAATTGTTTCCCTTACAATACATCGACAAAATGTGCCAAAATAAAAAACAAGAAAGACAAAAGAGAGAACGAATTCTTTAATCACATCACCCAAAAGAAAAGCCCTAAAAATGGTAGGACTGTAAGCTTTTATTGCTTGCGTTGGTCAGTCCTAACAAGGACTTTAGTTGAACCAATGCTGTCCAAGATTGAGATTATATAGTGGTGGAAGCCATCTTCCTTCCGGGCACAAGGCAAGATATAGACATAAGGATTTATGTTAAGCATAACATTAATTTTAAATATTCATCAGTTTTAAATGTCACCCGTGTGTTGCCGGGGCCCGAAAGGGGAGCAAAGAATAGTAACACTGCACCCTACCACGCATGTCGTAAAAAGCGACTAAGGAGGGTTTGGGCATGGGGCTGTTTACCCCATCTCGTAAAAACTTCGCACAGTGGGCTGATCACCTGCTTGCCAACCAATCTGATTACGGAAACAGCGATAGATTGTTTGGTCTGTTTTTGTTCCACAAAGACGCCACTAGGCGTGGTGGAAACAGCGATAGATTGATCAATTTGTTGTTGCCCTAAGACGCCACTAGGCGTACTGGCCACATACTGCTTTGCCGGTTGGCGGCTAAGGATGGAAGAAGAAGAAGAAGAAGAAGTTTTAAATGTACATTAATTCACTTGATATTTTGTAAGATTAACGATTTATACAGACATACCCCCTGACACAGTGTTACTTCGAAGTCTGCAGCTGTTTGAAGCTTCGATCTACAAATCGATCATAGTAGCGGTCAGTTGTGGCTTCTTCTCCGTTATCTTGTTGTGTTATGAATTAGGACTTCTAACTATATGAGTCAGCCCTCTGGATATCTTCTCAGCTCTGTCAGATCTTGAAGTGATTTTGGGAAGTAAGGAACTGTGTCTGGGACTTGGTTTAAATACCAAATCTCAGGTCTAACCCTTGCTTTCTCAGAGGTTCACGCGTGAGTTCGCTTTTACTCTTGTAAACTTTCGTGGGATTTCAATGCGGTTGTACGAATTTACTGACAAAATCATAATTTCCGAGGCAAATACCAAAGACAATGATTTCCCACAACCATAATTACATGTATTTATAAAAAGGTAAAGGATCCCGTTACACGCCCATTGAGGCATATTGGGAATATGGTGTTAGGCCCATATTTTCTTGACCGTCGGCACATTAGGGGTGATGTGGTCAGCATCACCCCGGCCGCCTTAACCTTCCCAGAGTTGCTCTGGTACCCATTTGGGGCTGGGTCGACCCAGGAGCCGTTTGTGGCCTAAAAAAATCCCACCTCATCTGGGGATCGAACCATAGACCACTGCGCTAGGAAGCCAGTGCACTAACCACTATGCTACCGCGGCTCCATTTATTTATAGTTGCTGTTCAAATCCCAAAAGAAATATCCGGTTCAGGACATTAATCATAACGTTATAGCAGAATTTATGTTGTGCAATTCATAATTTATCATAAAGATACTAGTTTACATGGCAGTTCCAGAGTGTCTTGCCTGTGAAAGTTTCAATTATTTAGGCAGTAAAATGACTCAGGATGGTGACACAACAAGAGAAATCCATACTAGAATTGCTTTGGCAGCTAGCGCCTTCAATAGATTATCTAACATTTGGAAATTACGATCATTGAATATACATACCAAGCTTCGTCTGTTTAATTCAAATGTTATCTCAGTGTTAACATACGGTTAATAGAGTTGGAAAATAACAAAATCATTGGAGAAAAAGCTGAATACATTCGAGAACAAATGTCTTAGAAAACTCATGAACATCAGTTGGAAAGAATTCAAGACTAATCGACAAATAAGAGAAGACTCTAGGCAGAAATATGTCTCCGACTATATAAGGAAAAGACGATGGTCATATATCGGTCATGTCCTACGAATGCAAAACAACAGAATACCACTACAGGCGCTCACTTGGGTTCCTGAGGGTAAGAGGAAAAAAGGAAGACCAAAAGAAACACTCAGAAGAACAATAATAAGAGAAGGAAGAACGTTGGGCCTAAATAATGTGCAAGAGCTAAGAGGAGTGGCGTCACAACGAACAACCTGGAGAGCACTGGTTTCTGCCTTATGCGCCGTGTTTGGTGCTTAAAGAATTTATTATTATGGCATTTTCATAACAGGAAGAGCGAACGTTAGAATGTTGAACTTCTGACTCTTGAACAAATCATTTTCATGTGGAGTCTTGTTCTATGTCAACTTTCGCTATTTTGTCCTGAGCAACACACTGGGAACAAAATATAATTATGTGACTCCGGGGAGAAGACTTTTCATCGTCCAAATTATTTTTAAAAAACAAGTTATTTCCCTTATTAAAACGTGTATTGCATGGTTAGGTATATAGAATATACACACACGAAACCCGTAGAATATGTCACCACTGATTTAAAATAAAATCATGTGCATTAAGAGGATGTATAACATTCTAAAGATTATACCAGATGTTGCCAGTTTTAAAATTCGTTTTTTAATAAAGTCAAATTTGCAACCCGCAGCAATAACAACAAAACAATTCAAAATAATAATAATTAAACAATTGATCTCATGAACAAGGAAATACCGCCGTTCTGGTAGAAGTAACAATACTAATAATACCGACAAAATTATAATTTCCCAGTAAATCCCAAAGATAATGATTTCTTCTTCTTCTTCTTCTTCCGTCCTTAGCCACCGACCGTCAAAGCAGTCAGTGGCCATTACGCCTAGTGGCGTCTTAGGGCAACAGCAGATAGGTTTTCTTTGCCATTGTTTCCCATCACGCCTATTGGCGTCTTTAGGGCAATGGCAAATCAATCCATTTGCTGTTGTTTCCGTAATCGAAGTGACTGGCAAACGGGTGATCAGCCCGTTGGTATAATAATTTCCCACCACCTTAATTACATGTATTTGTAGTTGCAGTTCAAATCCCAAAATAATTATCCTGTTGGGGGCATGTTTTATTTGTATTTAACTATACATAATAATCTTCAACTGAAATGTCATGGCTCTGAAATATGGAGAACAAAAATAAAATAAAAAAACAACAAAGTTACACACATTCATAAATGGGTGCTTCCGTAGAATAGAAGGATTGAAATGGTATGACAAAGTCACAAATGTGGAACTGATGACAAGAACCAGACAAGTGCCAGTGGAACAAGAGTTGAGAGGAAGATGATGACGGTGGGTAGGACACACATTGATGAAACCTGTTGATAGTATTACAAGGCAGTCCTTGTTCTGGAACCCCCAGAGGTAGACACACAAGGAAAGAAAAAGGAACATGGAAAATAGAACAGGAGACAGAAGTGAAAATGATGAGAACAACTGTTTGTTGCAGGCCTATGCTCATTGGGGAGCACAAGGATATTGATTGATTGAGATACATGCTGCCAAAACAAATGTGTTAAATATTGTGCAGTGAGTGTGGAAATCTAGGCTACATGAGATTCGTCATCGCCCCGTTTACTTTCCCAGGGTCTCTGACGAAACAAAGAAAGAATATAACAAACTGCTCCCTCGGGCATGTTGTAAAAGGCGACACATATGGGGGGATGTGCATGTTATTGACAACCTCGTCGTGCAAAACAAAATGCTACATGGGAGCTGCGTTGGTGTAATGGTTACCACACTGCGCTGGTGATCCAGGTTCAAGCCCGGGCGATGACATTTGAAGCAGTGTCGTCGGGGGTTTGGACTGGATTAATTCGAGCCGTGGCGAGGACATTTGAAGATGTGTCGTCGACCAGGGACTGGAATAACCTGAACGGCTCCTGGGCCGACCCAGTTCTAATGGGTACTCTCCGAAGACGGCGAGTATCTGCCTGAATGGCGAGAGGACACCTGTCAGCGTACAGGGAAAATAGGATACTCACGTAAAACCAGTCTGAGATTTCGCCTCGAGTAATAGCGGGCGTACGTTAACAAGAAAAAAGAAGAAAAAAACTGCTACAAAAACCGAATATGTGACGTAGACTTCCTGCCGTGGGTGACCCATGCTCCATAAGAAGCAAAAAATTGGATGATGATGATGATGACGATATTTGCCATGGTACTGACATGTTCATTAATACTAATTACGTGGATTGATATCTTTGACCATATTTACAATGATTTGACAGATGCGATGCCACTTTCCCATAACGACAGTTATTCATCTTATTTGGAATTTAAAACAATATATATCCTTATTATAGCCCATCAGAGGTTGAACGGGATATTTTTCATCATGAAATTAAAATACAGATATGTATCTTTGAAATGGATGAGACTTAAAGGCGATTTTTAAAAGTATTGTTATTGTTATTTGTGTTTGTAAATAAATTTTAAAAACCCTTCCGGGAACTTTTCCTGCGGTGGTGTCAGTTCTATTAAGTGCTGTCGACTCGAGTCGATGGGCTCGGACAAGTCAAAATAACGACTCCTGGTTTTTTTTATAAATATTTGTTAATAGCGACTCGGCTCGGAAAATGCGAATTTAGATGAACCAACTTCGCCGTCCTCATTCATAACGCACTCATATGGAGAAACTGAAAATGGTTTAGTTTAAATCGATAAAATATCTGTGTCAACAGAATTTGGCCGAAGGAAAGCAGTCAGAGTAAATAACGTACTAAAAAATATATATTTTTTATTATTATGTCTTGTGATAGATGTGATTATTCTAGTAAAATTGATTGTGACTATAAACAGTTTTAGATACAAAATAAGGCTCGACTTGGGGACTCGATTTGAGACTCGACTGTTATGGGCCTGAGACGAGACTTGAGACTTGACTGACTTGAGACTCCACTTGGGACTTGTTAGAAAAAGACTTAAAACAACTGATTTTAACCATTCTACTTCACATACAATGGAGCCGCGGTAGCATAGTGGTTAGTGCACTGGCTTCCTAGCGCAGTGGTCTATGGTTCGATCCCCAGATGAGGCGGAAAATTTTTAGGCCACAAACGGCTCCTGGGTCGACCCAGCCCCCAAATGGGTACCAGAGCTACTCTGGGAAGGTTAAGGCGGCCGGCGTGATGCCGACCACATCACCCCTCGTGTGCCGACGGTCAAGATAATATGGGCCTAACACCATATTCCCAATATGCCTCAATGGGCGTGTAACGGGTTCCTATACCTTTACCTTTACTTCACATACACTGTATTTTTTAAACGACATATCAATGTATGCTAATGTGTTTTGTGCAGAATAAACTTTATGATATGTATGCATGTAAGTGCAGCTCATAGAAAAATCTAGTACAATGTGATAAGCAATTAAAAGACAAAAATTACTATCAAAACGAGAAAAGATTTAAAAAAAAAAAAGATGCCTTATGGAATGATCGTAAAAATCACAACACCAATTAAACTAATTGCTCACCAATCCAGTCTCCGTTTAATGAGTTCTCCTTCCCCATCTAATGAACGACAAAACCCGTCTCTCCCCCCCCCCCCGAACCCCCCCCCCCCCCCCCGAGCCCCCCGAACACCCCCCCCCCCCCCCTCCCACCACCACCACCACTTTCTTTTCTTTTTAACTGTCTTCGGAGCATCTCCAGCAAGTTCATGAGCAGGTCCAGAATAACCTTCCCACCCTGCTTAATAATGGATTGACCTTTGGCCAATCAACATACGAGATTCACAATTCCCGAAAGTTGATTGGTTGAGGTTTAATAAACTGACTATGAAGCGGCCTAATACTTGAGAGAGAGAGAGAAAACTTTGGGACGACTTTTTTTTGGTTTTTGTTTTGTTTAATTCAATTACCTTCGCTCCGCACTCTGAGTACTGCACAGGCCCTGGTCGATGAGAGTAGAATACATGTGCGGGTGCTGCGGTTACACTGGCTTTGCAGTTAGGGATTTTCAGTTTGACAGTTGATCGACGTATCGCTGAAGTCATCACAATAACAATTTACTGTAGCTATTTGTTTAGAAATCTTTGAAGGACCGAGGACTAGAATGGAACCAGGCCAGGAAGAAGACAGCTGATAGAATGGTCTGGCGCTCTCTCTTCCAAACCTCTACACCTCACGGTAGAAGGGGAACGACTAAGTAAGTAAGTAAGTATTTGTTTAGAGCGGTAATCAAAACAGACAACATATTATTTTGTACAATGGAGTTTTTTGTGTGTATTTGCATGCGCGTGTCAGACAACTAATTACTATGTAGGCCTACAGTGGAGTTTTCTTTGTGTGTCTGCGTGTATGAGTGTGTTAACTGTTCGATATTTGTTGTATAGGCTTCCCAGTGTCAAACAGTTATATTTTCTTTGTTCTTGTAGTAGATGGAAGCGCGAGATTTGGGATCAGGGAATACGAACACTAGCTGTCGATATGGCCAACAGTTTATTTAATGTTTGTTTAAACTAGAAAATGATGCATGCAGTATGCATTGGGTCAAGAATGATGGCAATACATTACCATATAAAAATTAAACAGTGATTTTTACGCTCGTCTACATCAAATCTAGCTAGATGTTCCCGCAAACATTCCCATTCAGATGTCCTTGAATACCCAATGGCCACAAACGGCAACCTTCTCCGCCACCACCCCCGCCTCCATATAAATGGCCTGTCCCGCTGTCCCATATTCCCCTGTGTTGTCTGCTTGTTCGGATGAAGTGAACCTACGGTGTTTTTTCGGTTTTGTTTTTCGGACTTTAACCTTTGACAGTGTTGAATATGCAGTTATCTTCATGCTGAATACACAACTTTGACGTGTTTGTTTTGTATGAAACCAAGTCATTCTATGACTGAATTTGATAATACTAGGATAACTAGTATCTAGGCTCAGCTACAAGACTGTCGAAAACAGGATCGAAGGTATGTTCTGTGTGTTCATTTGTGGGCTGGAAAAGTGCTCCGCTTCAGGGAATAAGGACTACTTCAACTACTGTAATAAAGATATACCGTTTTGTTTGGCTTGTGACTTTTACAAAACTACTAAATTATCTACACCAGCAGTGGAATCTTATTGACTTATTTATTGATTTTTCCTCACTGGTCAAAATTTTTGGGTTTAAACGTACGGCCAACTTCAGTTGTTCTTTGTTTTAATGATATATATTTGTAAGAACGACTTAATTTGAGGACGCGTATGGGTAGGTTATCTTTGTTACTGACACCGTATGTTAATCTTCACTCTTAATTGTGACAGTTATATTACCTCCTGGCTTGTAAGTCCACCTGCCTTTCACACTGTCACGACCCGACTTGGTGTAGTGTGACGGTGCTTGCTTTCACCTGCCCAATTATGTTAGATTCAATCTCTGGGAAAAGGTCGCGCTATTTCAGACTTCGTCACATTTTTTTCTAATACCCACCCCACTCCATGGCACTTTTTTTTCCAAACTCGCCTGCAGTGCATCTTTATCGTGTAACAGGAAGGATTCAGTTCAGTGCTATTCTGCTGAATGTAATAATTTCTGCGTTGAATGACTTCATCTTTTGCATTCCTATCTCCTGCAGTTTAAAAACATGCTATTTGGTAGCCAGTTTAACGTATAACCAGTAATAAAAACGTTGCTCAAAGGTTACGTGTAGATTATATGTCATCAATGGTTGGTAACGGGTGGTGGAAACAGGATGTGGGTGTCACGATTAGTCGATTATAAAGAGTTTTGTAACACTTGATTCTCAAGAGTTAAATAGAGACTATCTCGTCTACGTGACGCAGTGAACAGTCGTAGACCTATTGAGAATATCGGGACAATGTTTTTTTTTAGGCGTTGTTTAAACAACGTAAATACAACGAGGGACTTCTTCGTGCTGGCGTTGGTGATTATGTTTCTCCATAATCTCCTGACCTCTGTGCTGTTTATCAAATATGTTGACGACTTTTTTTTCCATGCCACATTGTTCAACCGTTCAGCATATTGTCTGTATCATTTTTCTCCCTTCTATCTGTCCTGTTTTTGCAGGTTTTTTTTCCAACTTTTTTCTTCTCCATATAAAATTAACAAAGAGAATGGATTGCTTCATTCTAACATGAGGAATGAGCTTCCTTTGCGCATTGTCTTCTTTCCTGACATCGCCATTACTATTTTTATCTGTCGTTATCACGAAGAAAAAAGAAAACAAATCTAAGACAGGACCTATTGTTTTATTAATCCAGCCAATGCATTTTTCTTGGTATTCGATATCTCTTCTTTGTGTAAAGTTCTTGTCTTGTTTTTTTATAATCGATTGCTAAATATAATCAGCCTGATTACAACTGTTATATATTCTCTACATTTTAAGCTAAAAATAATCAATATGATTACAACTGTTATATATTCTCTGTACATCTTAAGCTGAGCATCCGATTGGCAGAGTGGTTAGAGCGCTGGTCTCTTGCGACAAAGGTGTTGGATTCGAATCACGATACCGACACGGTCCAGTCTACCCAGCTGTAAATGGGTACATGACTTTGAGTTAGGGAAGGAAAAGGCAGCGAGGAAGGGAACTGGTTACCCCACCTCTCGATGCTGGACGTTTTTTTACATCTTAAACTAAAAATAATCAATATTGTTACAATTGTTATATACTCTCTGTACGCATTAAGCTAAAAATAATCAATATTGTTACAATTGTTATATACTCTCTGTACGCCTTAAGCTAAAAATAATCAATATTGTTACAATTGTTATATACTCTCTGTACGCCTTAAGCTAAAAATAATCAGTATTGTTACAATTGTTATATACTCTCTGTACGCCTTAAGCTAAAAATAATCAATATTGTTACAATTGTTATATACTCTCTGTACGCCTTAAGCTAAAAATAATCAATATTGTTGCAATTGTTATATACTATCTTGTGGTAAAGTGGGATGATATAAATATTTATAGGGGACTTAGTGTACTGACTGAGATCAGCTGTGAAGGTATCTGTATCTAATAAGTGTGGTGTGTTTCAGATGACCTTACTTTGCTACCACATTTAGACCTCAGTCAGACTTATTCTGGAATATTGTGATGACTACGTTGAATGTCTAGGGTTATGATAGTGATGAAGTGTATGTTCACAACAACCAACAGACAGATAAACAATTTAATTTAATCCACAATACTTTACAACACTGTGACACTCACATACATAGAACACTCTATAAGACTATCTTAATAAGTCAAGTGTAACTTTTAAAAATATGTATTAATTCCTTTCAATAATAGATATCCTGATTCAACTACAAAGTGAACCAGGAATCACAATCAAATGTAATCACAAGTTGTATGTACACAATTTATAGATAGGATCTTTGTATTGACATATATTATTATTACAATATGTGTGTAAGTAGTGATGTAGTACTATGAGGTAATACTGGCTTTTCAAGCTAGGTTGTTGTTTGTCATCATGACTTCAAGTGTTTGTTTCTGGTGGAAATAATATTGGAAAGGTTCACAGTTTCTTTTTATTTGAAATAAATAAATGTCCCTCTTGATTTAAGGTAAAGTCACTTTTAGAGGGGGTATACACAAGATTGAGCTGCTCTGGCAACGAAATCTTAACTTCTGTGTGGGCGGCAGGAAACAGTCTCCACTGCTCGCTTGCTTCACCGTTTTCTTGAGAAACAACACTGGTCGATATCTTGACCAAGGAGTATGCTACCAGCCTCTGGATTCAGCAAAACTCAGACCAGGTGCTGCTTTAATACTTTAGTACCACGGTCCCTGAAACAAGAAGGTTGTACCTCCTACTTCAGAACTAATTTATAATCTATTTCCACACTGAAGCACAATACATAACAAACACCGAGTTCAGCGCGGTAGGCCAACTGCTAGCTTCTCATGTAACAGTATACACCAGTATTCCTCTCCCAAATGGTTACAACGCCTCTGCAATTCCAGCATTATTTCCTTCTATTCAATAAGATAGGTGTCATAGTACTATTTGGCAATCCCATGCAGTTATACTCCTCTCCAACAAGTTTTGTTCATGGTGTAGCAATATCTAGGCTTTGCCTCATGTTTGTTACTGAACCACACACATACAGACATAAATTATCAATTCACATTCAATTTTCATCTAAAAGAGATCAAATATGTCTAGCTTACCACAATTCAAGGAAATATTAAACAAATACGTTGACTGGCGATGAGTTATGGCACAATTCCGATCTGCCTCTGTCCCAGGCTTTCATTAGAAAAATATGAACTGGTTCTCAACGCACTTGCTTCTACACAGTTTAATTTCAAAAAGTGGCACTGAACCGACGCTCCTAATTGACTATATTAAATGGTCTAGCCAATAAGACCATGTTTACAAAAGCATTTGAAAAAAGTACCCTTCCTACCGTTTCCCTTAACAACCAAAAATAGTATTTGCAGTCGACTAATCATGTTTCGCCTTACATATAATTCTAGCCAATCAAATCGGATTTAACGTGGTGGCCTCATTTCCTCTAAAGCAGTGTCCAAACACGCCATTATGAGCAAATATGATCCTGTGTTGTCAGACAACACCACTATAGTATTTTGGCTATAATTTGTTAATTATTAGACTATTTGCTTAACACCTAACATATTCTTTGTCAGCAAGTCCTAAGGCACCCAAAATATATAAGTTTAATGGAGCTAAGTGGCTGCGTTCAAAATGTGTATTTTCTTCTACCACCCGCTCACTTCGATACGATGGGGTGTCTTCTGTACTGTCAGGCTAATGTCAGGATTTCAGACGTAAAACAGTATTGTGTCATGTTTCCTAATAAGCATTAACCATGTTTTTTAAAACCTAACCTCGTATTGGTAGTGTTTTTTTGTCCCTGTTTATTTGAAAAAAAGCAAGCCTGCATGCCTTTCGCGTGGGGTGGCATTAATTTCATATCGCGAGACGGTGGTAGTATTGCATGCGTTCCTCCGTACATCTCTCTCTCTCTCTCTCTTCTAAGGCCGTCTGTCTTTTCGTTTACGTAGTGCATAAAAAGACATTAATGTAATATTAATCTAGGTCATTACGCAGTGTGTCTATCTCAAGGTTTTCTAAGAAACACAGTACCGGTTTTATTTTTTTTGAAACGCGTGTAGTTGATGCAGTAGGCTTTACTAGTAAACGTGAAAGCGCTACACTTATGCAGACGAAGTAGAAAAAGAGGTTTTTCTTGTTTATCTAGCATGACGTTCTATAATACAGGCGTACGCTATTGTGACCGCACTGTTCTTTTACCATTCTTCTTTCCTTTTAGTGAATTAATTCGTTAGGCTTTACATTTACTATTTAATTTATATATGTGGATTTAGAATGTCTCACGACATATCTGTACGCCTTAAGCTAAAAATAATCAATATTGTTACAATCGTTATATACTCTCTGTACGCCTTAAGCTAAAAATAATCAATATTGTTGCAATTGTTATATACTCTCTGTACGCCTTAAGCTAAAAATAATCAATATTGTTGCAATTGTTATATACTCTCTGTACGCCTTAAGCTAAAAATAATCAATATTGTTGCAATTGTTATATACTCTCTGTACGCCTTACTTACTTACTTACTTAGTCGTTCCCCTTCTACCGTGAGGTGTAGAGGTTTGGAAGAGAGAGCGCCAGACCATTCTATCAGCTGTCTTCTTCCTGGCCTGGTTCCATTCTAGTCCTCGGTCCTTCAAAGATTGTCTAATGTTGTCCTCCCAGCGGACTCTGGGTCGTCCTGGAGGTCTGGATCCCTGGCTCTTTGTTTCCCATGCTTGTTGTACGCCTTAAGCTAAAAATAATCAATATTGTTACAATTGTTATATACTCTCTGTACGCCTTAAGCTAAAAATAATCAATATTGTTGCAATTGTTATATACTGTCTGTACGCCTTAAGCTAAAAATAATCAATATTGTTACAATTGTTATATACTCTCTGTACGCCTTAAGCTATAAATAATCAGTGTGATTACAACTATTGTATATTCTCCAAATGTTGTATGCTTAATGTAGTGAAATTGACAGAGATACAACGGTAAAATACCTCCAAAGTTAACATGTAAGGATAAAAACATAATGCGTAGGCTGCTGATAGTACATGATCGCCCAGACCGCGGGTCATCACCCTCCATAAAAATTGACTTGCTAGACAGGAGGGGAACGGCGGATAAAAAGGAAAAAATATGACTGGAAAGATTGCGTGAGACTGGAAAGGCTAAGGAGACGCAATTGGGGGGGATGGAGGAAAGTAAAAATTCACGTCCCCCAAATTGACACGAGGTACGGAATGGACGCTTTTGCGATACCAAGCCCTTGATTTGAATTCAGCGGCTAAACGCAGATGTTCGAAATATTACAAAATTTAAAAAGTATTTTTTTCTTAATATTAATGTTAGGAATATAAAAATTAGCTGGCCGGATGGCCCATTCTGAGCAGTGAACTAATATGTTCTTAATTTTACAGACGGATAGATAATATTGAAGATAATGACAAAAGACAGTGTTGTTCACATCAGCGACATGACTGTATTGAATAAAAAGTGTCGCTATTTGCACAAAAAAACACGACCTCGAGACGCAGGTGTTCAAATCTACTTAGTATGGAAGAGAAGGGATATTGTGGTGGCTGTGTCTAAAAATAACTTTTAACGACAAAATTTTGGAGGGGAGAGAAAGGTTGGTTCAAAAATCAAGTACATTTTTGTAAAAAAAACAAGTAGAGACGGACAGACTAACAGATAAACATCCATACTTGACTGAAGCATGACTGAAATGACTTTAGGGTAGGAAATTTGAATTTGAAATAAACCTAGGCAGTGATTGGCCACAGACAATCAGTTTATCGGCGCTCAGACGAGCAAGTGGGACCATTCCTCAATAGTTGTTCGATGATAGACACAGTATTTTAAAGTGTGGTGATTTCCAAATGAAAGAAAGTGAAATAAGTTTAGGGACGCCATACTATAGCCAGCAGCTCAGCTGAGTTTTGCTAGCATTTCTGTGTTCTTTATTCATAATCTGAGCTGTGAGTTTCAGTCGTCAACAAGGCGGTGTCTATTCAGTTGGTGATTTACTCGAGTGTATCTGTGCAGTACGTTGTGACAGAGACCACTATTATTGCCCGCCAGCACGGAGAGTTGGGACCACCAGATTTCAGCACCAGAGCTACTTCTTCAAGATGAGTGAGCCTCTGGTCTGCTGGAAGTTCACCAACACCTTTTAATTACTAATACCCCATAAAATTCCTGCAATTTACTGGACACTGTGTAGTCAATATAGACAGGTGTGATGAGGCCACCCCAACAGCACAAACATTAACTATCCTCCCAAGTAGATGACTACTAGAACATTTTAATAAAACTAACTAGTCTAGTACTTATATATGTACACTCTTGCATTTATTATGTAACATTCCATGCATTTCTTTCATAATTTCTAAATCTCTTTTTTTAAAAGTTCTGGTCAACATAAAACTTGATCCAGAACTAAATAAATGTAATATAATTCTATCAAAACTTTTACACACGTGAGTTAGTTCAGTGTATTTTAACATTTGTTAATATTATTAGTCTTCTTAAATATCTGTGGGTGTATTTATAAACTATCACACCACACTACACATCATTACCCTAGACATTTTATGTAGCCACATTCATTACAAAAAAAAAAAAATTAAGTGTGAGGTCGTAGTGGTAGCAAGAAAGGCCTTCTGACAATTCACAACTACATTTTATCTCAGGAGCCTTCACAGCTGGCCTCATACAGTACATTTAGTAATATCACCATCATACAATACCATCAAACCCACTACACTTAACATAATCATATGATTACAACTGTTATATTTTCTCCATACGTCTTAAGCTAAAAATTATCAGTGTGATTACAACTGTTATTATTTTCTCCATACGTCTTAAGCTAAAAATAATCCGTGTGATTACAACCGCTGTATCTTCTCTGTACGTCTTAAGCTAACATGAAACAACTAGGGCTGGGAAAAGACGGAATAATGAAAAGGGCACATAGTACTGGCAAGACGCTTAGATAACCAGGTGTCGCAGACAAAGGAAATATGGGGCGAGAGACCAGAGGTTAGAACAGAATGAGAGAAGAAATGACGGAAAAGTATAACATCAACTAGGATTCTGTATGTGTGTGATGCTATATCTAAGATTAAATGGTTCACGAGATTAAGCGAGCAGAAGGATTATAATCGCAATTATATTATTACTGTGCCCCGCGTAGTTCCCGGGGTTTCTGAGGGGGCAGAGACAGAATAAGACTATTGCTCGCCCGGGAGCGAGTAATAAGAGGATATGTATGAGGATGGCAACCTCACCATGTAATACAACATGCTACATGAACTACAGCTGTAAAAGCATGTGAATGCGTGATACAGGCTTTCCATGTGGGGACCAGCTGGAGCCGTGGCTCCTAGCTCCAAAAGGATGATGATGATGATGATGATAGCTGTAAATTATAACGTCTGTGTGTTTATGATGCAAGCGCTGATCAGAACGTGTGTTGTTCCGCTGGTTATATGTGTGTATGTCTGTGTGTGAAGAGGCATAAAAACAAGACACACTTTACCGTGACGAGACAGATAAGATATGTTTTGCAGTGTTGCCTCGTGAAGAATGTGATCATGTGGAAACGTGTTACCGGTACCATACTTGTCACCGCTGGCTACGTATGTGAAGTGGGTTTAGCCCGTTTCGGAATGTCCCCAGTCAAAAGCTAGAGCTGTTAACAAAGTGCCTTTTACATCGATTAATTTACGTTAACATTATGTCAGACAACTTGTCATTTACTACCAAGGCTCGGTAAGGTAATACTTTTACGCGGTTGTAACAAGATGACACCATCGGGGGTTCGTATAAATATTGTATTAAGGACAATGGGGTTAGTATTTCTTGTTCTTGCGGGCCTTTTCTACTGTAAAATTTGGAGATTAGGTCTCACCAAAATTGTCCTCCTCTTTGATAAGCCCCGTTCTTTCCCAGGTAAAAGGAGAAGGTACTCCCATATCAGATGCGGATCGCCCAGACGAGAGAGAAACGAAGTTAGGACTCTACTACAGGGGTAACACGCATTTTTGCTTACCTCAAACCACACAAGCTTGATACGTTCTTTTTAGGACGAGACACAGTGAAGACATCCTTAGAACTACACAAGTTATCAGATAAGTTGATATTTTTATCCATCCTCAGTGTTAGCGTATTGCAGTTAATTTTAGAAATTAAAATAATAGAAATTAAATAGCGCCACGTGGCAATTCTTTGAGTGAGATCAGGCAGCCATCTTGAAAGACATATTTAAGTGGTGAATAATTTATACTTTTGTTGATAGTATTAGAGTAGGCCTACTGTAGTTAAGGTTAAGTATTAGGGGACTATTTAATTTAAGAATCGTAGTAGGGTAAAGATATATATAACAAAATAAACCAAAAGCCAAAGATTACATATAATATTCAATCATCAGAATATAATTCAAAGACAACAAATAGTAGCATACTAAAAGACAGGGAAAATAACCAATGGTAGTATTCACCAGAAAACAGTCCGAGGAAGGGAAAACGATGGCCAAAACTCCAGAAAAAGACAAAACTTCAGAAAAAGACAAAACTTTAAACCGGACAGAAAGAAACAGGACCACGAACCCTGAATTAAAAAAAACAGAACTAAAGGACACGAGTAAAACAATAATGGAAAATCGGGAAGGAGGCGCGGAAGGAAAAACAACAAAAAGCAGAATCAACAAAGGAGAAAGATCAGGAACCAGCACAGCGAACGGAAAGAAAGGACCCAGGGAAAAGGATAATCAGGACAGCCAGGTAAACGCGGACAAAACAAGTCATGAAACCAGAGGGGATAAACTGAAAGGAGGCTCAGAAGTAAAAACAACAAAAGAAGGCAAAACGTGGGCAGAAGCAGTTAAAAACCAAGGTAGGGACACCAGACATGATAAACTAGAAGAAAATAATAACCCAAAAAAAACCAATGAAAGTACCAAAAAAGACTCAAGACATCTAGCAACCCAGGCAGATCCCAAAAATACAGATGTAGTAAACATATGTCGTTTAAAGATAACGCAAGTAGCTGGTGAGGCTGTCAAGATCAAGGCATTAGATGAAGACAAAATTATAAACATCCTTGATCCTGTGTTAGGCAAAAAGGCGATAGCCAAAATTTCAAAAACCCATTTTGGCATAATAATTATCCCAAATCAGAGTGACAGAATAAAAGAGATGTTAGAGGAACTCAAAGTAGAAGCAAAAACAGTGACTCTTGCACACGACATAGAAGTAAAGATAGAGCTAGCAAAAGTGACCAGTAGATGTGTGTTAAAAGGGATAAACACTACCCTTTCAAGCGAGGAAGTTATGAACATCCTCGCAAAACATAACCCAGACATAAAGCTGGTACACGTGGACAGAATAATGGTGAAAGGGAGTATCGTTACCCCAGTGGTAGTGATAACAACAGAAGGTAGGGAACCCCCCAAGACGGTACTATTTGGGAAAACACAAAAAAACACAGAAGCCTTCATTCCCCCAGTGTTGCAGTGCTCCAACTGCATGAAGTTTGGTCATGGGCGCCACACTTGCAGGGGGAAGGCAGTATGTAGGTTTTGTGCGGGGGCACACCCTTTCACGCAATGCGAAAAGGCAAAGTCAGATACTGACTATAAAAAGGATAATGCAAACAGAAAATGCATTAATTGCAAAGGAAGCCATAGCGCCAGATTCCAGGGCTGCCCAGTTTATCAGCAGACCAAAAAGCACTGAAGGAAGCTATAACAACCCAAACCCCTTTTAAAACTGTCATTAAAGAATTAAAGGAAAACGATACCTATACGAGCACTAAAGTTATAACAATAATTAAGAGTGTGCAAGAAGATGTCAAAATGCTTAAAACACAGAGGGTAAAAGAAAGTAAGAACAAGTTAGAAAATAATAAAATAGTACCAAAAAACCAGTCAGATGATTCAACTACATCCTCGAACGACACAAGTGCACTGAAAAGTGCAGAGGCAGTGCTTCAAGAAGTGAAAGCCATACAGCACCAAATTTCCCAGGATATAGCTAAACTGACTGTACTAAAAGAAGAAAATGAAATGATACTAGTCAAACTGTCTGAACAAAAAGAAGAAAGTGAAATAATACTAAAAAGAATGGAAAGTGAAAAACAGGAGATTAACATAGGAAGAGAAGGGAATGTAGCATTGGATGAAAATAGGAAAGTGGTCAAAAAGAACAAAAGCAACCTAGAAGAAACTATCATAGAAACTATCAAAAAACGATTTGAGGGACTTTTACCACACTTAGCGGAAGAAGTTAGGGAAATAATGACAAGTTTAAATAAGGATTTTCTTGAGAACTTGATGGATAGTGGGTCCACAAGTACAGGAAATGCAGAATAAGAGCAAATTTGATAGCTAACCAAAATAAAAGGTAAACTAGATGATGTTAAAATTCAATTTAGAAAGATTTAGAATTATCCAGTGGAATTGTAGGGGTATTAAAAAAAATTTTGCACCCCTACTATCAGAGACTGGATTAACTACTGATATATATGCTCTTCAAGAGACCCATTTAAACCCAAATAATAGATATAGTTGTAAGGGCTTTAAGATACTTAGACACGATAGGAAAGAAGGTAGAGGAGGAGGTGTCGCAGTCTTAGTTAGCGAAAAATTTAAAATCATAGACTGGGAAGTATTTAATACAACCAATATAGAAGGTATCCAGGTTACTATAGCAGCTGAACCAAACAATCTAACAATTCTAAATGTATATGCTAAAGATGGCACAATTAAAGATGAAGAAATACTAGCCATAAGCACCAGACTAGGCCCCAAAACAATCATAGTAGGCGATTTTAATTCCCATCATTGTGCTTGGGGTGGACAACATGCAGATAATGCAGGAAAATGCCTACTTGACTTCATAGAAAACAATGAACTACTAATACTAAATGATGGATCTGCAACAAGAATTAATCCACAAGCTAATAGGGCAGACTCAGCAATAGACATAAGTATAGCAACTAACAACCTAGCGAATGTAAATTGGGAAGTGTTACAAGACACAAACTCAGATCATCTGCCCATTGTAATAACCATGCATGAAAATGTCATTCCAAACCCAGAACCAGAGAAACCTACCTTCAACTATAAAAAAGCAAACTGGGAAGCTTTCCAATCAGAGCTGGAGGTGATGGAATATAAAGACATGGAATCAGATGATACTGACTTGTGGGCAGAAACACTGACCAATGAAATTCTGAAAATAGCAATAAAGTATATACCAAATAAAAATATGCCACAACACCTTAAATCAATAAATAACATTAATAAGAAAAGAGAAACTCAATGGAATAAAGAACCAGTTGCCTGGTGGAATAAAAGCTGTGCAGAAATTCATGAGAGAAGAAAAAGGGCCTTACAAAAATATAGAAATAACAGAACAGAAGAAAACTATGATAAGTATAAACTTATTAGGAATGAATCTAACAGAATAATATTCAAAGCCAAAGAAACTAACTGGAAGGAGTTTTGTCAGTCACTTAAACCTAGCACTCAAATTAGAGAAGTATGGAAAAAGCTTAAGGCAATCAAAGGGAACAATAAGAAAACAATAATGCCAACAATCAAACTACCAAAGAGAGCAGAAACAGATAAAGAAAAAGCTAATGCCCTTGCCGAGTATTTCTATAAAGTCAGTGCAAAAAGTAGCCTTGGACAGGAAGAAAATGAGAGAAGAGAAAGACTTAGGATACAGTTTTTAAAAGAACTACCAGACCAGATAGATGAAACAAACTATTTAGATGCTGATATAACAGAGGAAGAAGTAACTAATGCAATAAAAGATAAATCTAATACTGCCTCAGGGCAAGATATACTTAGTTATGAAATCCTTAAGAAAGTACCCAAAAGAACTATAAACATAATAACTTCACTTTATAACAAAATCTGGAACTTAGGAAAGATACCAAAAGCATGGAAAGTAGCTATGATAGTACCCATTCTAAAACCCAATAAGGAAGCCCATGATGTAAGTTCATATAGGCCTATCTCCTTAACATCACAACTAGGTAAAATACTGGAAACTGTTGTGAATAAAAGAGTTAAATTCTACCTAGAAAAAAACCAGTTATATAGCCCAAACCAGTCAGGGTTTAGAGCAGACAGAAGTACAGTAGACCAGCTTGTAAGATTAGAACATGATGTAAAGCTAGGGTTCAAGAGGAAAGAGAAAACAGTGGCAGTCTTTCTAGATGTAGCTAGAGCATATGATGAATGCTGGCGAGATGGAGCTCTTTACAAAATGAAAAAGATTGGCATTACTGGTAAAACCTATAGGTATCTAGAAAACTTTTTACAGGACAGGTATTTTGCTGTACAGGTGAATAATGATAGGTCAGAAATATATGAACAACAGAATGGGATTCCTCAAGGATCAGTGATTTCTCCTTCAATTTTCACTATAGCTGTAAATGATTTAGCAGATGAATTTAATGACATAAAGAATGCAGTATCACAATTTGCAGATGACTGTGCCATTTGGCGATCTGGAAAAAACTTGGACCATGTTTACAAAAAACTTCAAAATCAAATAGACAAAGTTTCAGAGTGGATGAAAAGTTGGGGCTTCCAAATTAATGTAAACAAAACAGTAGGTATGATTTTCAGCAAAGGAAATTTAAAAAAAAATAACAAAATCAATATAACCATTAAAGGACAGAAAATATGTACCTCCTCAACAACAAGATTTCTGGGCATAACTTTAGATAAACAACTAAATTATAATAAACATATAGACAATTTGGTAGAAAGCTGTAGGGGACCCCTAAATATACTAAGGATTGTAAAAGGTAATGGATGGGGGGCCAGCAATAAAATAATGCTTATGTTCTACAAATCCTTCATCAGGGGGAAACTGGATTATGCCAGCATAGTCTATGACTCAGCTGCAGCTTCTAACAAAGCAAAACTGGACAGGATTCAAAATGCAGCCATGAGAACCATTACAGGTGCATTTATATCGACACCAGTAGAAGCTCTAGAAGTAGCTCTCGGCATACCTCCCCTTGGTCTAAGACGGAAAGAACTGAGATTAAATTATTGGAGTAAAGTAGCACAAGAAGTGACCCACCCAGCACATAAAGCATTTGTCAAAAACCAACCAAGTGTATGGGACGTCCCCTTAAATAAAGATAGATATCCAACAGGGTGGAGAACTATAGAAGACCTAATGCAGTTCAAAGAACTATCAAACACAATTGAAAATAGTAATAAATACAGAAGCAAAATACCACCATGGGAACTAAAAACACCAATCATAGACTACTCACTTACTGAAAAGATCAAACAAAACATAGAAGATAAGGAAGCCAAAATGATAAGTAGAAAGTTCATAGAGCAACTAACTAAACAAAGTCTGGCCGTCTACACTGATGGATCCAAGGGTGATAGTGGGCAACTAGGTGCCGGAGTTGTAATACCACAATGGGGAATAAAAAAGAGCTACAGTGTAACGGAAGGGGCATCGATTTTTACTGCAGAGATGGTAGCAATTCTTAAAAGTCTAGAAATAATCGAAGATAACCCACCAGAAGCTGTTACGATATTTACAGACTCACTATCATCACTACAAGCACTAGAACACCCAGGTAAATGTAGCCGGCCAGACATAAAGGAAGAAATTCTAGCAATTAATACATCACTAGAGAACAGAGGATGTAGTGTGAGGCTAGTGTGGGTTCCAGCACACATAGGTATAGCTGGCAACGAGTTGGCAGACCAGAACGCCAAGAAGGGAAGAACAAGTAAAAACAATATAAAAGCAGGACTGGGGAGGTCAGAGATCAAGAGCCAAGTGAAGGAAACTATAAACGAGGAATGGAAGACAACATGGAAGGAAAGTAGAAAAGGCAGACACGCGTTCAAACTGCTGAAAGAACCAACGAGGACATGCCAGGTCAGAGAAGAATTAAAGATACCATCGAACAAAAAACTGTGGCGTCTCCGACTCGGTGCAGCATACTTCATGGTAGAAGAACCACACTGCCAAGAATGTCAGGAAGAGAATGACATAGACCACTACCTGATCCACTGTAAAAAGTATGAACAACAAAGGCTTGAATTAAAAACTTACTACAGAAATCACAATATAGACTTAACAGGTGATAAGGTTTTAAGTATAGATGCCCCAAGAGATGCCCAATCAATACTTAAAAGATATATACATAAAACAAAGGAAAAAATATAAGGTTAGAACTTCAGGAAAATCATCCAACTAAATAGAAATTAAGCAGCAAGAACTAACTAAGCATTAACAAAAAATAACTACTCATAGGACAAGGAAAGACAAGGTATTAAAAAAAAAGGGACAACAACTCAAAAGGAGCAAATACTAATACAAATTAAAACCAAGTGTAAAGGACAACAGTTATCTAGAAACAATACAAAAGAGAAAATAAAATTGACAAATACTAATATAAATAAAAACCAGCAACTGCAAAAGGCAACAGTTATTTAAATTGAAAACAAAATTAGTAAATTAAATGACACTAAATACCCCAATTATAACCAACTTTCAGGTTGAACAGGGTAGACCAAGATGGAACGAGAAAAGGCAACAATGATCAGATGCTCAGTGCCCGATCTCCACCCATCAACTCATCAAAACAACAACAACATATCAGATGCTGCAGTAGGGGAGTGAAGTGTTAGAGGCTTTTTATTATACTAGGTCCAGCTTCGAGAGGTAGGGTGACCAGTTTCCTTCCTCGCTGCCTTTGCATTCCCCAACTCACGAGCAGAGTCAGGCACCCATTTACAGCTCAGTAGATTGGAGTTCCTAGGCAAACTGTGGGTTAAAAAAGAAATGGTAATGCGTCTTACTAGGACAAAGGACAAACAACATTGCCAAGGCCTTCTTCGGGGACAAAACGAACAAAAAACAAAGGAAAGAATGCTACCGCAAAGTGAGAAACGTGAACAAGTAATGGTGGTACTGGCAACAGGCTGCATCACTGCAGTCTGGCTGAGAGAGTAGGGATCGAAGTGGGAAGGCAAACCCGGTCCCAAAAAATGCCGTGCTGAAGTCGGATGTGTCGGCCAAAAGGCGCAAATATCGCAGCTTCACTGTAAACGGACACAACGCAACCAACGTCTTGTTCAGGACGAACAAGGAAGAAGAAGAACAAGTAAATAAAGAAAATTAATACAGGTGGCGCAAACAGCGTGACCGAAATCGCGCAGTGAAACATTCATTCCCAGCTGACTTTTTTCTTTAATAATTTGTACAACACTAGGTAAATATCTTTTCCCCCGGCCGTTGACATCGTTAAAGAAGATTTTTGAAATGTCTCATACTGAGACTGATAATGGCTGTAACATTTAAAGAAAAATTCTTGTAACGTGTCACGTCCACTAAAAACAACAATAACAATATACCTGGTGTGGAACCTGGTCGTATTTATTTGGATCACGTGTAGGCAAGACGGTATAGGACCTGTTTTAAGTAAAGAAAATCAGTTAACGTCAGTGAAAACCTCGTTACAGGCAATAGCTCCAGTTGTACCCGCGCGGATGAGGTAATTGTAAAACGTTCCCGCGTTGTAAAATGGAGGCTATAATTTTTTTGAGGAAGTGATGAATGCCAATGCGAACTCTGTTTTCATTTATCAGTGCTGGTCATAGCGAAGCTTCTGCACACAGCACATTACTTTGTGAATTGTTATTTGAATTGATATTTTCTTAGTCTGAATTTTACTTTTGCAACATCTTATGTGCCAAACGTTCCTCTGTAATTAACGTTAGAAATCTGTCTTTGTGTATTAATGTGTATTTATGTGTGAATGTGTGTGTGCGTTGTTGTTTGTTATTAATTTTAAATTCCTTTTAATCACTTTTCTTTTCCGCGGCCTAATTAAAACAGGAACACAATAGAACATTGCCTTTCTTTCAGGACCCATTCCCTCCTCCCGCTCTGCAACACGGGCGTGTAGGGTTAGGGTTTTCTCGACAGCGATAACGTGGCATTTGTGAAGCACGGTGATCACGTGACGCGGCGGGATGCTTTGCGATAAAGAATGGATGGGTATGAAAAAAAATCGAAAAAAGGTGTTTCGTCTTACGAGGACAAAAGACAAAGAAAGTAGTCTACGTTACGGCCACAAGGCCTTCGTCAGGAAAAGAAAGTGAAGGCTAGATAGGAGACATAAGAACTTAAAGAAATATAAAAATAAAACCTAGGTACTTCCCTGAAGGCTTTTCAGCCATGCTTCGCCTTCAGGGAAGTACCTAGGTTTTATTTTTATATTTCTTTAAGTTCTTATGTCTCCTATCTAGCCTTCACTTTCTTTCTTTTCCTGACGAAGGCCTTGTGGCCGTAACGTAGACTACTTTCTTTGTCTTTTGTCCTCGTAAGACGAATCACCTTTTTTCGATTTTTTTTTTCATACCCATCCATTGTACTCCACGTCTTACCGCAGTTCCCCTCAACTTCCTCGATTTTTTGCGATAAAGAATAGCAAGCGTTATTAGTCTTGGCGTGTCTTATCTTGCCAGAGGGTGACCTTAATTAGTATTGTCCTGTTACTTTGTTTGGTCTTTCGCTGGCCATGAAGCAACGTGGTGTGCTGGAGTCTTCGTTGAGGCACGTGCGTCGTGTTAGCTGATGAGGCCTTGTTGTGGTAGAAGTTTTACAATACTGTTTATCAATCTGTTTCTTGCCCCGTGTAATTCCCGGAGGTCTAAGAAGAGACAAAGAAAGAACAGGGCCACTGCACATTCAGTCATGTCGTACAAGGCCACTAATCTGAGTTTGTGCATGGGAGTATCAATCTCATAATGTAAAACATATGGCTCCAGAAACCACCACTCCATACGCAGGCGAATGCTTGGTGCAGGTACTGCAAGGTTACCAGCTTCAGTGGTGGCTGCATGTTCCGTAAAAAGCGCGAAGGTAAATGATGATGATGATTTTATAAAGTGAAGAAGTTTCCACAAAAATTGTATAGGGATTTATAGATTAAACAAAACCAAAGAAAACTTGTCCGAGGAACACTTTTATGGAGGGAAGAAAGCTGACACATCAAGAGAGTGAAGGAAACTTTTCCAATAGAAACAGCATTGATAAAGAGAAGAAACAGTTTCCAACACTTGTTATTTAAAGAAGGGGGGGCGCTTTTAAACTCACTAATCTCAGTGGAAGAAAACGATATTACATGACTAAATTTCATAAAGAGATGAAACAATTTTCAATACATGGGTTATTAAAACATATAGCTGTGAGATATGACAATAAAATCTTCTGTGAAGTACATTAAAGAGAGTAACCATTTGTATCTGGCAGTTTAGAGAACACTGCCATCAATGGTACCTATAGGCTACCTTGTAGCGGTATGGCAGCTTGTGTACCCTGACAATCCCCAGAACTATGCCAGTGGGAGTTTTACTCCTAGTAGGTCCAACCAAGCTGGACTGGTCTGCGTGGGTAGGGGTCAGACAAAGCTGGTACCCTGGTCCTCCAGGTTGGGGGTTTTAGCACAGGGCCGACACCCCTGTCTATGTAAAAAAATCGCACATGTTACGGAAACGGCAACAAATGGGACAACTTTGATGCGGGACGGACATCCGGAGTCTCAGGCTCGTATGGCTGCCAGTGGTGAAAGCCGAAAGGAAGCCATTGGCATGAAAACGGATGCCCTGACCACAAAACACGAAACCAGAATTGGTTTTTGGAACGTCAGAATTATGAATGAGGCAGGAAAGCTGAGATAAATCACAGCAGAGATGAAGAACTACAAATTACATATCCTGGGAATAAGCTAGAGCAGATGGACAGGGACGGGGAGAATAAAAACAGCTACAGGGGAAACAGTACTTTATTCTGGTAGAGAGGATGGTCAGCAAAACGAAGGTGTAGCCATTATCATGAAAGGAATGGAAAGATCTTTACTGAAATGGAAACCCATCAACAACAGACTGATAAAAACAAGACTGAGAGGGAGATTCACCAACACCACAATTATACAATGCTATGCACCAACAAACGACAGCGATGAAGAGATCAAGGACAATTTCTATCAACAGGTACAAAAGGAAACGGAAACTGCACCCAGGTACGATCTTATAGTAATGGGAGACCTCAATGCGAAAGTTGGAACACACAATAATTATAACGAAAGAGTAATGGTGAAATGCGGCAGTGGAACAGTAAATGAGAATGAGGACAAATTAATAAGCTTCTGCAGTATTAACAACCTGGTCATTGGAGGAACACTTTTTCCACACAAAGAAGTGCACACGTTAACGTGGGAATGACCAAACGGACGGGACAGAAACCAGATAGACCACATAATGATCAATGGCAGATGGAGACATGCATTACAAGATGTGAAAGTAAAAAGAGGCACAGATGTGGGAAGTGATCATCACCTGGTAGTAGCAAGACTGAAGGTGAAACTCAGAGCTGCTGGACCAGTTGCAACCAAACAAAAAAGATATAACATCACGAAACTTAAGGACCCTCTCACCAGAAAAGCTTTCGTGGTCGACGTAAAGAGACGATATCAGATTACCAAAAAGCCAGGAAAGAACAGAAGACCGATGATGTCGACCAGAAATTCAACACCATCTCAACAATATACAAGGAAAGCAGCAAATCATCCTTGGGATTCCAGGAAAGAAAGGGCCAAAACTGGATAACACCAGAAACGCTAAACACCATAGCGAAGAGAAAGGAAATAAAAAGAAAGAAAACAGAAGCTAAGTCTCCTAGGTTCAAGGCAATATATAGTGAACAGTACGGTCAGCTGGACAAGGAAGTAAAACGTCAAACCCGTGCTAACAAAAGGACATTTCTGGATGACCTTCCAAGACAGGCAGAAGAGGCAGCACTGAGAAATGAACAAAGCACAGTTTATAAAATAACTAAAACTATCAGTGGAAAACGAGGTGCAAACAACATAACGTTAGTAAGAGACAAGCAAGGAAATCTCATCACCACAGAACAGGGGCAGGAAACAAGATGGGCAGAGCACTTAAGAGAAACACTGAATAAGGAACCACTAGAGACTCAGCTGAATGTTCCTGAGGCTGTAAGTGACTTAGACGTAAATACAGACATTCCACGAAAAGAAGAAATCATCACAGCTATCAAAGGGTTAAAAAATGGAAAAGCGCCTGGTCACGACAATCTAAATACCGAGTTATTCAAGGCCGACCCTGAACTAGCAGCAGAACTATTAGAACCACTATTTGCACAAGTCTGGGAAACTGAGACAACACCAACAGAGTGGAGTAAAGGAATAACTGTCAAATTGCCCAAGAAGGGCGACCTTGCAGACTGCAACAACTGGAGAGGAATTACTCTCCTTTCAGTTCCCAGCAAAATACTAGGCAGGATAATCGTCCAGAGAATTTCAAAAGCAGTTGACCATAAACTGAGGAAAGAACACGCGGGTTTTAGAAAGAACAGAAGATGTGCAGATCATATATTCACCCTCAGGAACATTATAGAGCAGTGCTCAGAATGGCAGAGAGAGTTATACATTAACTTTATTGATTTTGAAAAGGCTTTTGACAGCATACACAGGGATAGCCTATGGAAAATACTGAGGGCTTATGGAATTCCCAGCTGCATTGTTTCCATCATAAAAAGCCTCTATTCTAACTTTACATGCAGTGTTGGAATGAGTAATGCAACTTTCGAAGTTAAAACAGGAGTACGACAGGGATGCCCCTTATCAACAACATTATTTTTGACAGCCATAGATTGGGTGATGCGCCAGACAACAGAGGGCAGTCCAAGAGGAATTAGATTGTGGTAAAGTGGGATGATATAAATATTTATAGGGGACTTAGTGTACTGACTGAGATCAGCTGTGAAGGTATCTGTCTCTAATAAGTGTGGTGTATTACAGATGACCTTACTTTGCTACCACATTTATACCTCAGTCAGACTTATTCTGGAATATTGTGATGACTACGTTGAATGTCTAGGGTTATGATAGTGATGAAGTGTATGTTCACAACAACCAACAGACAGATAAACAATTTAATTTAATCCACAATACTTTACAACACTGTGACACTCCCATACATAGAACACTCTATAAGACTATCTTAATAAGTCAAGTGTAACTTTTAAAAATATGTATTAATTCCTGTCAATAATAGATATCCTGATTCAACTACAAAGTGAACCAGGAATCACAATCAAATGTAATCACAAGTTGTATTTACACAATTTATAGATAGGATCTTTGTATTGACATATATTATTATTGCAATATGTGTGTAAGTTGTGCTGTAGTACTATGAGGTAATACTGGCTTTTCAAGCTAGGTTGTTGTTTGTCATCATGACTTCAAGTGTTTGTTTCTGGTGGAAATAATATTGGAAAGGTTCACAGTTTCTTTTTATTTGAAACAAATAAATGTCCCTCTTGATTTAAGGTAAAGTCACTTTTAGAGGGGGTATACACAAGATTGAGCTGCTCTGGCCACGAAATCTTAACTTCTGTGTGGGCGACAGGAAACAGTCTCCACTGCTCGCTTGCTTCACCGTGTTCTTGAGAAACAACACTGGTCGATATCTTGACCAAGGAGTATGCTACCAGCCTATGGATTCAGCAAAACTCAGACCATGTGCTGCTTTAATACGTTAGTACCACGGTCCCTGAAACAAGAAGGTTGTACCTCCTACTTCAGAACTAATTTATAATCTATTTCCACACTGAAGCACAATACATAACAAACACCGAGATCAGCGCGGTAGGCCAACTGCTAGCTTCTCATGAACAATATACACCAGTATTCCTCTCCCTAATGGTTACAACGCCTCTGCAATTCCAGCATTACTTCCTTCTATTCAATAAGATAGGTGTTATAGTACTATTTGGCAATCCCATGCAGTTATACTCCTCTCCGACAAGTTTTTTTCATGGTGGAGCAATATCTAGGCTTTGCCTCATGTTTGTTACTGAACCACACACATACAGACATAAATTATCAATTCACATTCAATTTTCATCAAAAAGATATCAAATATGTCTAGCTTACCACAATTTAAGGAAA
Source organism: Oreohelix idahoensis (assembly GCA_024509875.1). Taxonomy (NCBI): domain Eukaryota; kingdom Metazoa; phylum Mollusca; class Gastropoda; order Stylommatophora; family Oreohelicidae; genus Oreohelix; species Oreohelix idahoensis. The sequence continues at coordinate 74,373 of JAMPIV010002585.1, read as the reverse complement.
TATTAAACAAATACGTTGACTGGCGATGAGTTATGGCACAATTCCGATCTGCCTCTGTCCCAGGCTTTCATTAGAAAAATATGAACTGGTTCTCAACGCACTTGCTTCTACACAGTTTAATTTCAAAAAGTGGCACTGAACCGACGCTCCTAATTGACTATATTAAATGGTCTAGCCAATAAGACCATGTTTACAAAAGCATTTGAAAAAAGTACCCTTCCTACCGTTTCCCTTAACAACCAAAAATAGTATTTGCAGTCGACTAATCATGTTTCGCCTTACATATAATTCTAGCCAATCAAATCGGATTTAACGTGGTGGCCTCATTTCCTCTAAAGCAGTGTCCAAACACGCCATTATGAGCAAATATGATCCTGTGTTGTCAGACAACACCACTATAGTATTTTGGCTATAATTTGTTAATTATTAGACTATTTGCTTAACACCTAACATATTCTTTGTCAGCAAGTCCTAAGGCACCCAAATATATAAGTTTAATGGAGCTAAGTGGCTGCGTTCAAAATGTGTATTTTCTTCTACCACCCGTTCACTTCGATACGATGGGGTGTCTTCTGTACTGTCAGGCTAATGTCAGGATTTCAGACGTAAAACAGTATTGTGTCATGTTTCCTAATAAGCATTAACCATGTTTTTTAAAACCTAACCTCGTATTGGTAGTGTATTTTGTCCCTGTTTATTTGAAAAGAAGCAAGCCTGCGTGCCTTTCGCGTGGGGTGGCATTAATTTTATATCGCGAGACTGTGGTAGTATTGCATGCGTTCCTCCGTACATCTCTCTCTCTCTCTCTCTCTCTCTCTCTCTCTCTCTCTCTAAGCCCGTCTGTCTTTTAGGTTAACGCAGTGTAATAATGACATTAATGCTAGTATTATATCTAGGTCATTACGCAGTGTGTCTATCTCAAGGCTTTCTAAGAAACACAGTACCGGTTTTATTTTATTTTTTTTTTTTTGAAACGCGTGTAGTTGATGCAGTAGGCTTTACTAGTAAACGTGAAAGCGTTACACTTATGCAGACGAAGTAGAAAAAGGGGATTTCTTGTTTAACTAGCATGACGTTCTATAACACAGGCGTACGCTATTGTGACCGCACTGTTCTTTTGCCATTCTTCTTTCCTTTTAGTGAATTAATTCGTTAGGCTTTACATTTACTATTTAATTTATATATGTGGATTTATAATGTCTCACGACATAGATAGACAACGTTTTCTACACTGGAAGACCTGGAATATGCAGATGACATTGCACTACTCGCGAATTCACATTAACACATCCAAGAAAAAACCGATAGACTGAATAAGTATTGCCAGCGGGTTGGCCAGAACATCAATCTGAAGAAGACAGAGGTCATGACATTAAATGTGGGCAATCCTGAGCCAATAACAGTAAGGAACCAGAAGTTAGAACAGACAGACACATTTACTTACCTAGGATGCACAGTAACACCTGACGGCGGAACAAGCAAGGACATTAACAACAGAATGAATAAAGCGAGAACAGCCTTTGCTAGTCTCAACAACATTTGGAAGTCTTCCCAGTACAGCACAAACACCAACCTGGCAAAGGGGCGACCGACCCCAACCAGGCGCGTCCACGGGTGGCGGATAGTGGAACGACCTCCAGATATGGTGTGTCAGCTGCGAATAAAGTCAGCATAGCTGGACGAATAAGCAGTCGCGGACCAAACGGCGATGTCCTCCCAGCAGGACGGGGAGGGGTAACAGGTGGCACTGATACCCCCACTGAAATCCCCCATATGTCCTACGACGGGTGCATCAAGCGAGTAAGAGCCGCTATAAGCTCTAGCCACGGGGAAGGTAAACCTCGGTAAACAAACCAATCTGCTGCCTTGCAGCTACCACCGGGAGATGGAAAGGCTATGGGAGACAACCCTGAACAACAAACACAACCCGGCCTGCCGAAGACGGAGTGTGTTAGCTACGGCGCAGACACCGGGAAAAATTAGGACACACACGCTTTTGCGGTATGGAGTCATGCGACAATCTCGACTTACGTCATGGCGTCGCTCCTATCAGCTACAACCGGGGAGGAGCGGAGCCGGGCCCCTAGCCTCGAAAGGGCCCACCCAAGCAACCGGTGCCTTTGCCAACCAAATGGTCGGGGGAAGGCAAAGTAGAGCAACTGACCAACCAACCCACTATCTTACAGTGGCTCAATGGAATGCAGAAGGAGTGAGGAACAAGAAACCGGAGTTACAAGAATTCCTCAGGGAAAATAACATTGATATAATCTGCATCCAAGAAACTCACCTAAAAGATACCCAAAGATTCTTTGTACGTGGATACCAATCCTTCCGCCAAGATAGGGCAAAAAGAACTAAGGGAGGAATCCTCACACTGATTAAAACCTCAATCCCAGCAGTAGAGACACACAGATCTGGTGAGGATGAACTTGAATACATAACAGTCCAACTACTGCTGCCCAGTGGAGACTTAATGATCACAAACTGCTACAGCCCTCCAACCACAACTCTGGAGCTACACAAAGTGAAGCTTGCAGCATCGAGACACCTCATTATGGGTGACTTCAATAGCCACTCACCCAGCTGGGGCTATAACGCAACAGATCCAAGAGGAGAAGAGGTGGAAGATTGGATGGTAGAGAATAAACTAATTCTAATAAACCAACCAGAGGATAAGCCCACCTTCTATTCCAGAGTATGGAAAACAACGAGCACACCAGATCTTGCTATGGCTACAGATGACATACATCGACTCACCACCAGAACAGTAAATACTCAACTTGGGGGAAGTGACCATGTACCAGTCACATTACAGATATCTGAGTTAAGAAGTGCAGGAGAAATCAATATGTCTCCTAGCTGGAATTTCAAAAAAGCAAACTGGGGATTTTTTAATGAACAAGCCGACAATTTCTGTCAGAACATTGCCCACTCAAATAACATCAATAAAAACATCTCCATCATCAGTGAGGCAATCATCCAAGCAGCAAAGAAGTCAATTCCACGAGGTAAACGACGAGACTACAGGCCATACTGGAGTGACAACCTGGGAAAACTCCATAGTGAATTAAATAAAGCACGGGAAACTATGGAGCAAAATCCCTCATTAGAGAACACACAGAGGCACAACAGCATAAAACAAGCCTTCAATGAACAAAAGAAAGCTGAAATCCAAAGGAGCTGGCATCAGAAGACCAGCAGTCTCAACATGGAAAAGGACTCAAGCAAGCTATGGAATCTGACAAGAGTACTAAATGAAGAAACAACAACCAGCTACTGTAAGACTGTCATCAAGGAAAATGAAAAAGACCACGCAGGAAAGATGGCAGCAAACATCCTGGCAGATTTCTACAAGGAAGAAAGCACCACATCACTTTCACATGCACGGATCCAAGAAGTACGTAAGGAAGTAAAAGAAAAACTGAAGCAACAAAACCCAGATATCTGCATGAAGTCACCCCTTACTATGAGAGAACTCAGTGCTGCCATAACAAAACTAAAGAACAGAAAAGCTCCAGGAAAAGATGGCATCACAAATGATATGATCAAGAACCTTGGACCTGTAGCCAGGAACAAGCTCCTCCTAATCTTCAATCAATCATGGAGTACTGGAAAATTTCCAGATCAATGGCGAGAAGCAATCATTGTTCCCATCAGAAAGAAACAAAAGGAGAAAACAAGCAAGTCCAGCTACCGACCAGTTAGCCTACTGAGCTGTCTGGGTAAGGTAATGGAAAGAATGGTGAACTCAAGATTACTGAAACATCTGGAAAAAAACCATCTGCTTGATAACACACAGTCAGCATTTAGGAAAATCGCAGCACCGAAGACCAACTAGTATATCTAGCCCAGGAAGTAGAAAATGCTTTTCAGGAGAATAAGAAAGTGCTGGCGGTTTTTGTAGACTTGACAAAAGCTTTTGATAAGGTATGGAAAGGACTCCTCCTTAAGATGCTCAACAGCAAAATTGAAGGGAGAATGTTCAGCTGGATACGGGACTTTCTTCGATACCGCACAGCAAGAGTAAAACTTGACGGGAAACTGAGCCATCGCGTCACTCTACAACAGGGTGTGCCACAAGGAGGAGTTATCTCCCCCACACTTTTTATCATATATATAAATGATATTGCAGAGAAACTGTCCGGGCATATCTCCAGGGCTCTTCATGCTGATGATTTTGCTGCCTGGTGTGCTGCTGAACATTTGCCTACTGCGAAGTTCAGGATGCAAGCAGCGCTAAATACCATCGGTAAATGGGCATCAGATTGGGGAGTACAGATAAACCTCTCCAAGACAGTAGCAACCTGCTTCTCTCTGTCAAATCGCCGAGAAACGATCAAACTGCAGCTAAATGGAAGTGAACTTCCAATCGAGGAAAACCCAACATACCTAGGAGTCAAGTTGGATAAGAGACTTACCTGGAAGCCGCACATAAAAGCAGTAGAACAGAGAGCAATAAGAAAGCTCTCTATTATGAAGAAACTGGCTGGCACAAGTTGGGGGGCAAATACCAACATACTTAAAAAAGTCTATACAGGCACAGTCAGACCTGTACTTGAATATGGCATGTCAGCCTGGGCCACAGCATCTAAAACAAACACAGAATGTCTAGGGAAAGTGCAAAATTCAGGCCTTAGGCTAATCACTGGAGGGATGAAGACTTCTCCAATCCAGGCAATGGAGCGATACACCAACATCCGCTCTCTTGATGACAGACGTGAGGAAAAGGTATTCACTCACAGTGAGAAGCTTCTACGAATGCCAAGTCATCCAATGCATGCCAAACTCCATAGTGTGACAAAGAACAGGTTGAAAAGAACCAGCTTCCTAAACATCTCCAAACATCTGCATCGATGCCATGAAGACCTCCTCCCAAATCGATCTACTGAGATTGAAATGTTAATTGATTACGAGGAGCCAGACGACTGCCATGGAAATATATCTATCATCACAGAAGTCCCTGAAATAAAAAAGAAAGGCCACCTGACCCCTCAACAACTAAAAACTTTGGCTCAAGAAATGATTGAAGAAAAGTACAACCCGAAGGAGTGGACACATGCATACACAGATGGATCTGCTGAGGGGGCAGTAAAGAACGGTGGAGGAGGCATTTTTAATAAGATTCCTAAATGGAAAGATCATCCGAAAGGCCTTCCCAACTGGAAAGATCTCCTCCAATTTTAGGGCAGAAGCTATGGCACTACTGCAAGCCCTGAAGATCCTCACCAGACCTGAACAGCAGCCACAAGCTAAGATAGTAATCTTCACTGACTGCAGATCATTACTTGAATCAATACAAAACACCAGAAATGATAACATGATGAATGAGATCAGATCTGAGCTTAACATCATTTAAAGGTCATCAACCATTGCCCTTCAGTGGTTACCTGCCCATTGTGGAATCGCTGGTAATGAGAAAGCAGATGCTCTATCAAGAAGCGGCAGTAAAATGGAACAATACAGCCACCCATTGCCCTATCGGGAAGCAAAAACCATCATCCACAACAAGTACAAAAATCAGTGGAAGGAGGAAGGGGATATATACAGCAGAGATGACCCAATCCACCACCTAAACAGACACCAACAGACGACAATTTTCCGCCTGAGAACTGGACACTGCAGATTACTTGGACATCTCGATCGCCTCAAGATATCCCACACGAATGAATGCCCTTGTGGAACTGATATCCAGACTCCAGAACACATTCTCCAGAACTGTCCAACCCATGATAAATTGCGACGTGCGACCTGCCCAAAAGGTGATGAGCTCCAGCAGAAGCTATGGGGCTGCCGCGCCGACCTGGAAAAGACTGTGGACTTCGTCCTGGCGACAGGCCTGCAGATTTAGCAGGACTACAAACCGAACGCAGAAGAAGAAGAAGAACAAACACCAAATTGAGACTGTATGAGAGCTGTGTACTTTCTGTGCTTCTCTATGGTGCGGAATGCTGGAGAGTATATGTGGTGTCTTAACACCTTGGCCATACACATATCAACACAAACTCTGACGTCATTTTCCGGTGCGCCTCATTTTCAATAAATATCCCAAATAGTGCCGCATTTATCAGCACTAACTCAAACTCAATAAATCTAACATGTGGTGTGCATGGGCAGACACCACATATTCCCCCCCCCCCCCCCCCCCCTGCGCGCTACTGGAAACTGCAGGTTTCCAGGTCATCATTAACTATACTTAACTATAATGATAAAAAGGAAAATCAAATTCAAGCAATGAGTGAAATGATATCACGTCTAAGTGAGTTGTGCAGGTGATATAGTTATATATATATATATATATATATATATATATATATAATATATATATATATATATATATATATATATATATATATATATATATATATATATATATATATATATATATATATATATATATATATTCACATTGTGACTACACCAATCAGACACACTATCCCATAGTGTGATGGACTAAGTAAGGCAGAGGAGAACATAGATATTGATTTATTGTTTAGAAAAGTTATAATTTATGGTATACTATGGCGACTCTTGACTATTTTATTAAACAAGGCAAGGCGCTGGGTATGGAAGGTGATATTTTAAAAAATTTTGCTTTGACTGCATATGAAAAGGCAGAGGCAAAAGAAGAAAGAGAAAGAAATGAGAAAAGAGAAAGAGAAGAAATAGAAAGAAATGAGAAAAGAGAAAGAGAAGAAAGGGAATTTACTATGGCACAAGAAAAAGCAAATAAGGAAGAGAGAATTCGTATAGCAGAAATCGCTGCGGAACGAGAGAAAATGGAACATGAAAAGGCAATTCGTTTAGCGGAAATTGCTGCCGAGGAGGCAAAATTTGAAAGGGAGAAAGCTTTTGAGGTTGAAAAACTTCGTTTTCAACAACATCATGGTTCCCATGATTCAGATAGTAATGGTTCATCGAAGAAGGCAATCACAACCCCTAACTTTAATTTAAGACTACCACCTTTTTCTCCTCCTCACGACGATATAAGTTTTTATTTATTAAGATTTCAGGAAAGAGTCTCTTGCTTAAATATTGATAAAGATTCGTGGTCTGGTGTTTTTTCGGGTCTCCTCACAGGTGATGCAGTTGGGGTCTATCTGGGTATAGACCAAGATAAAAGACATGATTTTCAGGTCGTAAAGGCAGCATTTATACGCAGATATGGTCTGGATCAGGAAGGCTATAGACAAAAGTTTCGATCCATGTTACCGGTAGAGGGTAAAAATTTTGAGGATTTTGTTTCCTCCATAAAACTATGTCTCCAAAGATGGGTTGAACAGGCTTCTATCCCTAAAACTTTTGAAGGATTATGTGATCTCTTATTAAGAGATAAAATTGTTTCGTCGGTAAACCAGGATATTGTATCATTCTTACAAGAACGTAATCCGACTAGTATCGATGAAATGGAAAAATTAGGTCAACAATTTTCCGTTGCTCATCCAAACTTGTCATTGAGCAGAGCAAAAGTCTTGGACTCATCTACTGCGTGTGCTGCGACGCACGGGAGATCGCGCACTCGTAGCTTGGATAGACGATATAATCATAGAGAAAATAATCACACATCCTATAGGGGTAAATATAATTTTTACCATAATCGCTCACCTTCACGAGGTAGAGACAGGCATAATTTCAACAATTATAACAATAACCAATGGTATCGAAATAACCAGTATTCACACAACAAATATACGGACAATCATAATTTGTCACCGCGGGGTGGCCATTATAACAGGGACAACAATGGACATTCTCATCCAGACAATTTTTCAGATCGCAGAAGATCTCACTTCGTTAGAAGTCATAATAGAGCACGCTCACAAGCCAATGCTTGTCAGACGGTAGATAGAAATGTCAGTAATGACATCCATCCAACCAATAATCACGCCAATGCGTGTAACGTTGATTTAGAAAATTCTAATAATTGTACAGAATGTAAGATGTTATTTCAACCTGGAGCTACACCACGGCTTAAATGTGGACATGTCTTACCAGTGTTGTCATCTTATGACGGTGTTGGTACTCTCACTTTACATAATGGGTTTTTGTTTAACACTCCAATTAAAATTTTAAGGGACACGGGTTCCACAACGGTCGGGATAAGAAGGTCGTTAATCCCTCCATCTTGTTTCACTGGAACGTCAGTGAAATGCATAACTTTCGGAGGCACGGTAGAGGTATATCCCATGGCCGACGTAACAATAACCACGCCATTCTTTACTGGGAAAGTTCGTGTATGTGTTCTCAACCAGCCTTGCTGTGACTTGATTTTGGGAAACATAAAGGGTATAAAAGAATGTTCTACTGATGAAATTTCTGCATGGGAAAGAGAATATCTTTCTTTATCCAATGCTGTGACTACTAGAGCACAGCTGGTTGCAGAAGCAAATGAACTTAATGATAGCAATAATATCCCACACGTGACAACAAGTCATTACATAGATAAAAATGCATTCATTAACCAACAAAAAGATGACTCTTCTTTGGGACGTTTATTCACTTTAGCTACGGCTAAAACTATTACACATACAAATAATGCCAGACATTGGTATCAATTTCATGACAATATTTTGATACGTTGTTTTGACAATTATTCTTCAGTACTCAGACAAATTGTAGTACCTACGTCATTTCGATCACTAGTTTTATCTAATGCACATGATGTTCCTTTTGCGGGTCATATGGGGATTGCCCGCACAGCTTATAGATTGATGGCACATTTTTTTTGGCCAGGGGTTCATAAGGACGTCGCAACGTTTTGTAAATCATGCACTGTTTGTCAGGGAGTTGCTCATAAGGGTGCGCATCAGTTTGCACCCCTACAGACCACAGATATCTCTGTGCGTCCTTTTTATAAGATGGCTGTCGACATAATCGGGCCTCTTCCGGTGTTATCATCCAGAGGATTCCGCTTCATCTTAACTTGTATCGATCTATGCACCAGATGGCCTGAAGCCATACCTGTTAAGTCCATAACAACAATGTCGGTGACTGATGCATTATTATCGATATTTTCACGTATCGGATTTCCTGAAGAGCTTCTGTCGGATCATGGCACGCAATTCACTTCAGATATGTTCTCGGAAATTTGTGATGTGCTTCACATCCGTCATACATTGAGTGCCAGATTAAATCCGCAATCAAACGGAGTTGTAGAACGCTGGAATTCTACTTTAAAGCAGATGTTGGGCAAAGTAACAACAATGTTTCCCCATGATTGGGACCGGTTGATACCAGCGGTTCTCTTTGCGTATAGAGAAGTTCCTAATCGTCAAACTGGATTCTCACCATTTCAATTAGTTTTCGGGGCTAATCCAAGAGGACCAATGTCTATCTTACATGATTTGGTGATAACAAACGATGATAATACGGTTACGAAATCTAGTCACCAATATGTCACAGATCTACGTCAATGCATTGTGGACGCATGTGAGATTGCGACTGAAGCATCAGAATTAGCAAAATATAAGACTCGGTCGCGTATTAATCGTGATAAGAGATTAACATCATTATCGATTAACGATGAAGTTTTTGTTCTCTTGCCACTTAAAGGTGATCATTTGTTGGTTACGTGGCAAGGTCCTTTTAAAGTTGTGGGTAAGAAAACCGACGTAGATTACATCATCGACATTAGGGGTAAAAGAAAAACATTCCACACTAACATGTTACAACCTTACATTTCTAGACCTCTTCCACTCAAACATATTTGTGAATCTATCACAAATCAATCTCCGCATCTGGCATCTATTGCTTTAGTTGATGAAGAAGCAACTAGTTTCGCGGATGTACCGCTTGATTTTCCTGGGGTACCTATCCAAGCCTCTGAAACTTGGAAGGATGTAATCATTTGTAACGATTTACCTTCAGATCAGAAGAATCAGATTCTCAATCTATTGAAATCTTTTGAAGATGTGTTGTCTGATCTACCTGGACGAACTAACATTATTTCTCACGAAATAAAATTATCGGATCCCACTCCGATTAAGTTACGACCGTATGCAATTCCTTTGCATATCAGAGAGCAGGTTGATAGTGAGGTCGACAATATGTTGAAAATGGGGATAATCTCTCCATCAGATTCTCCATTTTGTTTTCCGATGGTAGCAGTACGGAAGAAAGACAAATCCATTCGTATATGCATTGATTTCCGTCGACTAAATAAAGTCACGATATCAGATTCTGAACCAATGCCTGTGCTGGAGGACTTGCTACCTCATTTAGCTTCTGCTACCTTCTTTAGCAAATTCGATTTATCAAAAGGGTATTGGCAGATCCCTTTGACCGAAGAATGTAAACCGTTGACGGCATTTGCAACAGCGAAGGGTATGTTCCAATACAATGTCATGTGTTTTGGGCTCAAAAATGCACCTGCAACTTTTGTACGGATGATGCGTCGAGTATTTGGGAACCGTTCTGACCTAATATCTTATATAGATGACATTTGCATGTTTCATGACACATGGGAAGAACATGTAGATGGGATACAATCTTTACTCCAGACACTAAGAATACACAATCTCACAGCCCGTCCATCCAAAATAGAAATTGGATTCAAGGAAATTTCATTTCTAGGACACAAAATTGGCAGACATGTAATACAACCTGATGAATCTAATTTAAAACGCATACTTGATCTTACAATTCCAACTACAAAGAAGCAAGTACGGAGTCTATTAGGATTGGTGAATTTTTACCACAAGTTTATTCCAAGGTTCTCGTCTTTGACTGCTGTCTTATCTGATCTAACTAAAAGAGGTATGCCTAACAAAGTAGTTTGGACAGAACAATGTAACCATGCATTACAAAACATTAAGACTCATTTTTCACAGTATCCTATATTAAGACTGCCAGATTTAAAAAGATCATTTACTGTTGTAACAGATGCTTCGCTCCATGCAATAGGCGGGTGTTTGGGACAAAGTTTTGATGGCAAGTTTCATCCGATTTACTACTTGAGTAGGAAACTGTCGGAAGCCGAATCTAAATACTCTATTTTCGACAGAGAACTGTTGGGTATAGTATGGATTTTGATTAAACTTCAAAAGTATGTGGTAGGTACGCATTTTACTATAATGACAGATCAGAGATCATTAACGTATCTGCAAACCTGTAAATCACCAAGTGCAAGACTTACGAGATTTGCATTACAGTTGCAAGCGTATGACTTTGATATCGTCCATATAGAAGGACATAATAATGTAATCGCTGATACTCTGTCGAGAGTAATACATTGAAATACGTAACTGTCCTGGGTACAGGAAGTGACAACAAACATTGTTTATGTTCATAATCAATTGATAGGTAGATTATATAGCGATATTTTCGTAGCATTAATATGTTGCTCACAAGTTGTTGCCACATATTTTAACTGCATTTCACTCATCGTGATATCATTTCACTCATTGCTTGAATTTGATTTTCCTTTTTATCATTATAGTTAAGTATAGTTAATGATGACCTGGAAACCTGCAGTTTCCAGTAGCGCGCAGGGGGGGGTAATATGTGGTGTCTGCCCATGCACACCACATGTTAGATTTATTGAGTTTGAGTTGGTGCTGATAAATGCGGCACTATTTGGGATATTTATTGAAAATGAGGCGCACCGGAAAATGACGTCAGAGTTTGTGTTGATATGTGTATGGCCAAGGTGTTAAGAAAAAACCTTGAGCTTTGTGGCCGCTGTGTTTTCTTGTAAGTTCCATTGGGAACATATTGCGAAGTGTTCACCTTTTTAAATGGATGTGGTTTGTACAAGAGGAGGAATACTCTTGGCATATGATTAATACTGTATTGATGAGGTTTGGTAATTAAGGATTAATCTTGACGAACGCCTCTGTATGCTACAAGGAATATACGTTATTAAAGGATGTTGAGTTCGTTAAAAAGGAAGACTGTTTTAGTTCGTCATTGGTGATTGGGTCATTTAACGAACCCACATGTATGTTGTTGAGTATGGAATAAAACTATAATCGTTGGGTCACCCTGGACGTAACAGAATAACGAGCATTATTATGAAACAACAGCAGGAGTAATCAAATATACATTAACATAATCAACATGTACTTGAACTGTGGACAGGGGTAGCAATTTATCTGAAATAATAAAAACGAACCCACAATATATTCAAACAGCGCCCCACCACAGTAACAGAGAAGGAAATGTCGAAACTGTCCTCCTCCACACACTCTGCCTAAGGAAAATTCTCCGCATCCTTTGGCCAAACACCATCAGCAACCAAGAACTACTTATTCGGAGTAATGAGGAGGACATGCACACCATCATAGCTGGCAGACGCTGGAGTTTGGTTGGCCACGTCCTCAGAAGGGACCCTGATACCATCACAAGAACAGCTATGCTATGGACCCTCGAGGGAAAGCGAAAGAGAGGCCGACCAAAAACAACTTGACGGAGAATTGTGGAAGCCGAGATGCAAAGAATGAACCAGAGTTGGGGCACTGTACGAAGGATGGCCACTGACCGATCAAAGTGGAATCAGTTTGTTGCTGCCCTACAAGACGCCACCAGGCGTGATGGCCACTGACTGCTTTGACGGTTGGGGGTTAAGGATCAAAGAAGAAGAAGAAATAAGTTTAGAGATCACCTACTACAAGATATAGAATCATACAAACTTTGGCAACAATGTAGACGAAGTTGGAGGGACAGACAATGCTATCAAAATAGGAATACAGAAGGCAAGAGGAGCTTTCATAGCATTGGGAAATATATGATCAAGAAAAATGAAGTCCAGCTCGAAAATAAGAATCTTCAACTCAAATGTCAAGTCAGTTCTCTTGCATGGCTCGAAAACATATAGAACAATAACAACAACAAGTTACAGACTTTCATAAATGGGTGCTTGCTTAGAATAGAGGGGACCTAAACGGTATTGACTGATTGATTGTTTCGAGAAAGGAAAGTATTCCCAATCCATATTTAATTTTTTTTTAAATAAGAAAAATATGAAAGAAAACTGTCTCAATATGTATTTTATAGAGAGAAGAAAATAATCAACACAAAAATATTTTGTAGAGAGAAAAAAATTCTACGTACATATTTTATAGAGAGAAGAAATTGTTCCAAAAACATTTATAAAGAGAAAAGAAAACATTCCCAAATACATATTTATTTATGGATAAAAAAATATATTCAAAAACATTTTAACAGACGGAATAAAACATTCTAGATACACATTTTATTTTTTTTTATTTTCTTTGATCCTTAGCCGCCGACCGTCAAAGCAGTCAGTGGCCATCACGCCTAGTGGCGTCTTGTAGGGCAACAACAAATTGATTCAACTTTGCTCGGTCGGTGGCCATCCTTCGTACAGTGCCCCAACTCTGGTTCATTCTTTGCATCTCAGCCTCCACAGTCCTCCGCCAGGTTGTTTTTGGTCGGCCTCTCTTTCGTTTTCCTTCAGGGGTCCAAAGCATAGCTGTTCTTGTGATGGCATCGGGGTCTCTTCTGAGGATATGACCAACCCAGCTCCAGCGTCTGCCAGCTATGATGGTGTGCATGTCCTCTTGCTTGCTACGAGTAAGCAGATCTTGGTTAGTGATGGTTTTTGGCCAAAAGATTCGGTGAATTTTTCTTAGGCATGTTGTGTGAAAAGAGGACAATTTCGACAGGAGGAAAGAAAACATTCCCAAATGCACATTTATATAGAGAGAAGAAAATATTCATAATGCACTATATAACGAAAGCACAACACTGTCCTGATCATTGTATGGCGAGAAGAAAACTTTCACAATTTACAGACACATGTGGAAGATTTCATTACCGTTCATAACGTTGTTAACTATTCCACACCCACATTTTTTTCTGTCTCTCTCTCCTCCCGCACCCCATGGTACTAAATATGGCGTACTTCGGTATCAAACGTCAAAAGACAGACATTGATTACTCCAGGCTCATTCGTCTGCGAAGTTCCAAGTAAACTTCCGTCATCGACCCAAATATTCTTCTTTCACCCACTCCCACCCACCACGCCTTTTTTAAAAACGATCTCAATAAACGCCGAAATCTTTGCCACTCGTTGAGTTCCATCAAACTCCATTTTTCGGAACTGGTGACTACCCTCCCTTAACACGTAAAGGGGGTTATAATTCACACCCCCCCCCCCCCCCCCAATGGTGGTCATTGATTGGTGTGAACAAGGGGTCACAATATTGCACTCTGCGATGATGGGTGGGAAGGAGTCCGTTTTTTAGGCTCTTTTTGTTACGGCATTGATTGTGTTTCCTGTTTTGTTATCCTTGTTTTTATCAGTTGCTTTCTCTTTAATTGATTGTTATTAACATTTGTCGTAACTGTGTGTGTGGGACCGTACGCTAGATAAGTTGTATTTGTCGATATGTCGGGCGTTCTGTAATTGATATACTGAGGATTCATTTTTATGCCTATAAAAATAAGGTCAAAAGTCACTTAGCAGATGATGACGTAGGAGAGTGATGTGTTAGAGACTTCACCTATACTAGGTCTCAACTTTATGAGGTGGGTTGGCCAGTTCCCTAACTCGCTGCCTGTGCAGGTAATATTGCTCTGTGTATTTCCCGGGGATCTAAGGAGACGAAGGAAGAATAAGATGACCGAGACCTCAGGCGTGACGTTAAAGGTTATAACTTTGACAATGGTGGGAACAACCTTTAGCTAGGGTGCATCATCAGACGCATGTTCTAAGACCGAGATCATCATGCACGTGGATGGAGAAAAACTATTCATTTTCAGTACAGTATGCCTGGCAGAAGGGGCGACCGACCCCAACCAGACGCGTCTACAGGTGGCGGATAGTGGAACGACCTCCAGATATGGTGTGTCAGCTGCGAATTAAGTCAGTATCGCTGGACGAATAAGCAGCCGCGGACCAAACGGCGATGTCCTCCCAGCAGGACGGGGAGGGGTAACAGGTGGCACTGATACCCCCATATGTCCTATGACGGGTGCATCAAGCGAGTAAGAGCCGCTATAAGTTCTAGCCACGGGGAAGGTAAACCTCGGTAAACAAACCAACCTGCTGCCTTGCAGCTACCACCGGGAGATGGAAAGGCTATGGGAGACAACCCTGATCAACAAACACAACCCGGCCTGCCGAAGACGGAGTGTGTCAGCTACGGCGCAGACATCGGTAAAAATTAGGACACACACGCTTTTGCAGTATGGAGTCATGCGACAATCTCGACTTACGTCATGGCGTCGCTCCTATCAGCTACAACCGGGGAGGAGCGGAGCCGGGCCCCTAGCTTCGAAAGGGCCCACCCAAGCAACCGGTGCCTTTGCCAACCAAATGGTCGGGGGAAGGCAAAGTAGAGCAGCTGACCAACCAACCCACTATCTTACAGTGGCTCAATGGAATGCAGAAGGAGTGAGGAACAAGAAACCAGAGTTACAAGAATTCCTCAGGGAAAATAACATTGATATAATCTGCATCCAAGAAACTCATCTAAAAGATACCCAACGCTTCTTCATACGTGGATACGATTCTTTCCGCCAAGACAGGGCAAAAAGAACTAAGGGAGGAATCCTCACACTGATTAAAACCTCAATCCAAGCACTAGAGATACACAGATCTGGTGAGGGCGAACTTGAATACATAACAGTCCAACTACTGCTGCCCAGTGGAGACTTAATGATCACAAACTGCTACAGCCCTCCAACCACAACTCTGGAGCTACACAAAGTGAAGCTTGCAGCATCGAGACACCTCATTATGGGTGACTTCAATAGCCACTCACCCAGCTGGGGCTATGAAGCAACAGGTCCGAGGGGAGAAGAGGTGGAAGATTGGATGGTAGAGAATAAACTAATTCTAATAAACCAACCAGAGGATAAGCCCACCTTCTATTCCAGAGTATGGAAAACAACGAGCACACCAGATCTTGCTATGGCTACAGATGACATACATCGACTCACCACTAGAACAGTAAATAACCAACTGGGGGGAAGTGACCATGTACCAGTCACGTTACAGATATCTGAGGTAAGAAGTGCAGGACAAATTAATATGTCTCCTAGCTGGAATTTCAAAAAAGCAAACTGGGGATTTTTTAAAGAACAAGTCGATAACTTCTGTCAGAACACTACGCACTCAAATAACATCAATAAAAACATTTCCATCATCAGTGAGGCAATCATCCAAGCAGCAAAGAAGTCAATTCCACGAGGTAAACGACGAGACTACAAACCATACTGGAGTGACAACCTGGAAAAACTCCATAGTGACTTAAATAAAGCACGGGAAACTATGGAGCAAAATCCCACAGTAGAGAACACCCAGAGGCACAACAGCATAAAACAAGCTTTTAATGAACAAAAGAAAGCTGAAATCCAAAGGAGCTGGCACCAGAAGACCAGCAGTCTCAACATGGAAAAGGACTCAAGCAAGCTGTGGAATCTGACAAGAGTACTAAATGAAGAAACAACAACCAGCTACTGTAAGACTCATCAAGGAAAATGAAAAATACCACGCAGGAAAGATGGCAGCAAACATCCTGGCAGATTTCTACAAGGAAGAAAGCACCACATCACTTTCACATGCACGTATCCAAGAAGTACGTAAGGAAGTAAAAGAAAAACTGAAGCACCTAAACCCAGATACCTGCATGAAGTCATCCCTTACTATGAGAGCATTAAGTGCTGCCATAACAAAACTAAAGAACATGAAAGCTCCAGGAATAGATGGTATCACAAATGATATGATCAAGAACCTTGGACCTGTAGCCAGGAACAAGCTCCTCCTAATCTTCAATCAATCATGGAGTACTGGAAAATTTCCAGATCGATGGCGAGAAGCAATCATTGTTCCCATCAGAAAGAAACAAAAGGAGAAAACAAGCAAGTCCAGCTACCGACTAGTCAGCATACTGAGCTGTCTGGGTAAGGTAATGGAAAGAATGGTGAACTCAAGATTACTGAAACATCATGAAAAAAAAACCATCTGCTTGATAACACACAGTCAGCATTCAGGAAAAACCGCAGCACCGAAGACCAGCTAGTATATCTAGCCCAGGAAGTAGAAAATGCCTTTAAGGAGAAAAAGAAAATACTGGCTGTTTTTGTAGACTTGACAAAAGCCTTTGATAAGGTATGGAAAGAAGGACTCCTCCTTAAGATGCTCAACAACAAAATTGAAGGGAGAATGTTCAGCTGGATACGGGACTTTCTCCGATACCGCACAGCAAGAGTAAAACTTGACGGGAAACTGAGCCATCGCGTCACTCTTCAACAGGGTGTGCCACAAGGAGGAGTTATCTCCCCCACTCTTTTTATCATCTATATAAATGATATTGCAGAGAAACTGTCCGGTCATATCTCCAGGGCTCTTCATGCTGACGATTTTGCTGCCTGGTGTGCTGCTGAACATTTGCCTACTGCGAAGTTCAGGATGCAAGCAGCGCTAAATACTATCGGTAAATGGGCATCACACCCGTGTGTTACCGGGGCCCGAAAGGGGAGCAAAGAATAGTAACACTGTTCCCATCCATGCATGTCGTAGAAAGCGACTAAGGAGGGTTGGGCATGGGGCTGGTTACCCCATCCTGTAAAAAATTTAAACCACAAAAAACTTCAACAAACATGGACAAGTCAATTAAAGAAAATAAAACACAGCCATCCAAACCTAAAACTAAAGCTATGAACTTTTCTAACGAGACCTTTGATATCATCTTGAACGGGGAAAAACTACAGAAAGTTGAAAGTTTCAATTATTTAGGCAGTAAAATGACTCAGGATGGTGACACAACAAGAGAAATCCATACTAGAATTGCTTTGGCAGCTAGCGCCTTCAATAGATTATCTAACATTTGGAAATTACGATCATTGAATATACATACCAAGCTTCGTCTGTTTAATTCAAATGTTATCTCAGTGTTAACATACGGCTGTGAGAGTTGGAAAATAACAAAATCATTGGAGAACAAGCTGAATACATTCGAGAACAAATGTCTTAGAAAACTCATGAACATCAGTTGGAAAGAATTCAAGACTAATCGACAAATAAGAGAAGACTCTAGGCAGAAATATGTCTCCGACTATATAAGGAAAAGACGATGGTCATATATCGGTCATGTCCTACGAATGCAAAACAACAGAATACCACTACAGGCGCTCACTTGGGTTCCTGGGGGTAAGAGGAAAAAAGGAAGACCAAAAGAAACACTCAGAAGAACAATAATAAGAGAAGGAAGAACGTTGGGCCTAAATAATGTGCAAGAGCTAAGAGGAGTGGCGTCACAACGAACAACCTGGAGAGCACTGGTTTCTGCCTTATGCGCCGTGTTTGGTGCTTAAAGAATTTATTATTATTATTATCCAAACTAAGGGGAAGGTCCTCTCGCAGGGAGGCGTATGATGCAACACAGAGAAAGCCGAAAGGAATCTGTGTTGCTGACTAACCTTCTTTCTTCTAGGAGAACTTCCAGATTTGGCACCTGGAATGTTTGGACATTAAACGAACAAGGGAAAGTGGCACAAGTAGCAGCAGAAATGAGGGAATATAAAATCGAGGTTCTGGGAATGTGTGACACAAAGTGGAAGGGGGTAGACAGGAAGAAACTCATCACAGGTGAATTGGTGCTGTCCTCAGGACATGAAGACGAAAGTTCACACCACAGTGAAGGGGTAGCTCTTATGTTATCTAAAGAAGCACAGAAAGCACTCATTGAATGGGAAGCTGTTGGACCCAGAATAATAACAGCTACTTTTAAAACAGCTAAAACGAAAATAAATGTAAATGTCATCCAATGTTATGCACCAACTAATGACAAAGAAGAGTCTGTGAAAGAAGCATTTTATACTAGACTACAGGAAATTATGGAAAAGATAAAAATAAGAGACATCACAATTTTGATGGGTGACATGAATGCAAAGATAGGTACAGTCAACACCGGATTTGAAGAAGTCATGGGAAAACATGGGCTAGGAATAATGAATGAAAATGGGGAACTGTTCTCAAACGTCTGTGCTTCAAATCAACTGGCTATAGGAGGAAGCATGTTTCCACACAAGAGAATACACAAGGCAATATGGATATCACCATACCATAGAACAGAAAATCAGATTGATCATATATGCATAAACAAGAAGTTTAGATCATCATTGCAGGATGTAAAGGTATATAGAGGAGCAGATGTGGCATCAGATCACCACCTTCTGATAGCCAAAGTAAAAATGAAACTCAAGAGATATGCAACAATGCAAAATTATAGACAACAATTTAATGTAGGACATCTAAGAAATCAAGAAACAAGAGACGAATTTGCGGTCACAATATCCAACAAATTCCAAGTGCTCCAACAGCTGGAAGACGAAGAGAATACAGAAGACTATTGGCAGCAAATCAAAACTGTATGGAATGAGACATGTGAAGAAATACTGGGGAAAAGGGAACGACAACAAAAAGCATGGATAACAACAGAAACCATCAATAAGATAAAAGACAGAAAAAACAAGAAAGCAGATTTAAATACAAGCAAAAACAGAAGTTCCAAAGCCAAGGCTCAAGAAGTGTACACAGAAGCAAACAAAGAAGTATCAAAAGAGACAAGAGGAAGTATATTGAGGAGTTGGCAAGAGAGGCAGAAGATGCTGCAGCCAAAGGAAATATGAGAGAACTGTATAACAGCACAAAGAAGCTAACAGGGAAATACAAGCAAACAAGTTGCCTCATAAAAGACAAGAATGGAAAACTGCTCAGCAATATACAAGAGCAAATGAAGAGGTGGACAGAATATTTGGAGGACCTTCTCAATAGACCAGCTCCACAAAACCCCCCGGACATCGAGCCAGCAGAAGAAGAGCTACAAATTAACGGTGAACGACCAACGAAGGAAGAAATGAAGAAAGCCATAAAGCTTCTAAGAGATGGAAAAGCGGCTGGACCTGATGGCATTCCAGCAGAGGCCATCAAAGCAGATATCGACACGGCTACAGAGATGTTATATAAATTACTTGGTAAAGTCTGGGAAAAGGAAGAAATGCCAGCAGAATGGAAGGAAGGATATCTGGTTAAGTTGCCTAAAAAGGGAAATTTACAAGAGTGCACAAATTATAGAGGAATAATGTTACTATAAATGCCAGGAAAAGTATTAAACAGGATTATCCTTGAGAGATTAAAAGAGTCCATAGACAAGAAACTGAGAGATGAACAAGCAGGTTTTCGACAAAACAGATCATGTACAGACCAGATAGCTACTTTGAGAATAATAGTTGAACAAAGTCTGGAATGGAATTCACCATTATACATCGGATTTGTGGACTACGAAAAGGCATTTGACAGTGTAGACAGAGAATCACTTTGGAAATTGATGAGGCATTATGGAGTTCCCCTGAAGATCATTAATTTAATAAAGAAAACATATTTGGGATAAGAACAGGCGTGCAACAGGGATGCCTCTTATCTCCATTTCTTTTCTTACTAGCAATAGACTGGGTTTTGAGATCATCGACAACACACAACAGAAATGGAATCCAGTGGACTCTGACTAAGCAGTTGGATGATCTGGATTTTGCTGATGACTTGGCTCTTCTGTCCCATAACCGTAATCAGCTGCAGGACACATTGAAAACACTCGATGAGAAAGTCGTGGTGTAAAGCCACTTCTTTGTTAATACACTATGTCGAAATACAAATATGCACAGCCAATCCACGTTCAACAGACTCCGAGACAGAATAAATTACACGAAGTCAAGTTCACGCCAAGACAGAAAAACTTTGACCTAAAATTTCGGAACTCGGTCACGAAAAGTTCGAAAACGCTGGCAATTAAAAAGGCTAAAACGCCGGGAAACAATCAAAAGGGTTCCTTACACACTGGCAGTTACCTGCGTTGACCTATATATGGGGGCGCATTTTATTCAAATCACTCACAAACACGAAACCAGCCAGAACGACAGACGGTGGAAGAGAAAGTTGTCAAGACGAATTCCCGCTTAGCTGCATGACCGGGGAAACTTGCTTCACTAGTCGAGTCAAAATTCTGGCTTGTTGTAGTGGTTTTGATGGTATTGTATGATTGTGATATTACCTAGTGTAATGCATGAGGTCAGCTGTGAAGGCTCCTGAGATAAATGTAGCTGTGAATTACAGAAGACCCTTCTTGCTACCACTACGACCTCACACCTATCTTTTTTTACAAATGAATGTGGCTACGTTAAACTTCTAGGGTAATGATATGTAATGTGTTGTGGTAGTTTACATACCCACACACAGATATTTAATAAGTCTAATAATATTAATACAATGTTACAACACACTGAACTAACTCAAGCTGTGTAAAATTTTGATAGTAAATTTTCTTTAAGTTTATTTGTTCTGAACCAAGGTTTTATTTTGGTCAGAACATATAAAAGGTTTTTAAATTTTTGAATAAAATGCATGAATATAATGGGCATAATCAATAAAAGGTGTGTACATATGTATTTTACAAGACTAGTTAATATTACTACTGTTTATATTTTTAATTTATCTGGGAGAACGATGAATGGATATGCTGTTGGGGTGACCTCATCACTTCCTGTCTATGGTGACTAAACATTGTCCATTTATTGATGGGATTATAGTTGGTGTGTTAGAAAATAAGTTGGTGACTCTCCAGCAGGCCAGACGCTCACTTATCTTGAATGAGTAGTTCTGGTGCTGGAATCGGGTGGCCCCATCTCTCCGTGCTTGGGGGCAATATCAGAAGTCTGGTGGCCCCACCTCTCCGTGCTTGGGGGCAAATTAAGGCTGCTCTGCCAAAATATAAGACTGCACGGGTCCACTCGTGTATTCTTCAACACATCATTTGACACCACTTTGGTGCCAAATAAAAAAACAAACTCACAGTTCTGAAATAGAAGTATTGGTCATGTGTCAGAATTCCATCCTCTAAACCATTTCTGCACACAACTCTACACACAACAACACCACATAGACGGGTCAGATCTCTCTGACCATACAGCACATCTTACCAAGTTGGTTTCACATAGGATAAGTTCCCCCAGACTCCCTATTCTGAAATATGTTCATTAGCTTCCTGCCATAGAATAGGATAGGTGATATGTTCCACTGATCTCAACACTTGATCCGCCTTTCATAATCCTTGCTGGCGTTTATGTATTTTTGTTTATCTCTAGACCCTGAACTGGGGCGGGGGGGTCTAGAGCGAATCCTTACTTGTTGTAAGGGATAGATTTTGATATGGCAGTATCAAATCACTCGAAATATTAAACAAATATTAAAATGTACAAAGAAATACTTTCAGTCTTACCAGAATTATGAATATAGAACACAGTATATGTTAGCAAAACTCAGCTGAGCTGCTGGCTTTAGTATGGCGTCCCTCTAAATATTTCAATTAGCTTCTGGGATTTACACCACTAAATAATTACTGTGTCTACCACTGGACAACTTATAATGAATGGCAAAGATGCGCGTCTGAGCGCCGATATTATGTTTATCTGTGGCCAATCACCGCCTTTTCTTTTTCAAATTCAAACCCCCTTCCAAAAAGTCAATTCAGTCATACCTCAGTCAAGTATGTATATTTGTCTGTTGGTCCGTCTGTCTCTACTTGCGTTTCACAAAAAAACACACTTGTTGTTTGAACCAACTCTGCCTTCCCCTACACAATTTTGCCTTTAAAGTTATTTTTAGCCACAACTTTCCTTAACACCCTCTCTCTTTCATGCTAACTAGATTTTAGCACTTGCGTCTCAAGGCTGTAATTTTTTGAAATTAGTGACATGTTTTGTCTCAATGCAGTCGCTCGCTGATATGAACAACACAGTCTTTTGTCAATATCTTTCTTATTATCTATCCGTCTGTATAAATGAAAGCATATTATTTCACTGCTCAAGATGGGCCATCCGGCCAGCTAGGTTTTATATTCCTAACATTATTATTAAGAAAAAGTTACTTTTCAAGGTTAGTTGTTTTTTTGGTTTTTTTTGAAATATGTTCGAGCATATTCTGTAAGGCGTTTGCCGCTGAATTCAAATAAAGGACAAAATATCGCAAAAGCGTCCAAGAAATGACTGTGGCGTATAATAGCTAAGGTCCCTTTTGTCGATTTCTTTACCTTGTGTCAACTTGGGGACGTGAATTTTTTTTTTTCCTCCTTTCCCCACCAATTGCATCTTTTTAGCCTTGCTAGTTTCAAGCACATGTTCAGTCATATTTTTTTTTCTTGTGATCTCCGTTCTCATCCCGTTCCAAGGGTAAATGTTTTGCCGTCACGTCTAGCAATTTAATTTTCATGGCGGGTGGTGACCCGCGGCCTGGGCGATCATGTACTCGAGTAACTTACGCATCATTTTTATCCTACATTTTATCTTTGCAGATATTTTAACGTTGTATCACGGTTAATTTTACCACACATCTCCCCACTTGAAAACATGCCTACGGCAAGTTCCAAAACCAGTGATACACATAGATAAAATTACTCCTCACGCCTGCCACTACTCTAATTTTGATCACAGGGGTGCCGACTGAGGAAATCTGCACCGACATTCAATTTGCCTGGGATATATTGGATACTGAACTGATAAGGTTGAAGCAATAAAGACCACCTCAGCAATCTTGCGTTTTCATGCTTAGCCTGAGATAAGAATACGAGGGGCTGATGATCCGTCTCGACCACAAAAGTCCTACCATACAGATAGATTTGAAACTTCTTTATTGCCCAGATTAACGCTAAACATTCTTTTTCGCTTGTGGAATATCCTTGTTCCGCCTTATTCAATTTGCGGCTTGCATAAGCGACTGGTTTCAGTTCCCCATCGGGTGAAGATGATCTTTGCAACAAAGCCGCCCCGAGTCCTACATTACTTGCATCGGTTCTTAAGACAAAGTCCTGTGTCAAATCAGGCAGTTTGAGAATAGGCTTGCTAGTGAGTTTTTCCTTTAAGTCTTGGAACGCTAATTCACTTTGCGCAGTCCAAATAATTTTATCTGGAAGTCCCTTGCGAGTCAGATCAGTCAGAGGAGCACAAATAGAGTTAAAATCTTTGATGTATTTTTGATAAAATCCGCATAACGACACGAATGATCGCACGTCCTTTTTTGTTTGTGGTCTAGGTGCTCTCTGCAGTTTTTCCAAGTTCTTGGGATCAGGGGTCATGTTACCCTGATATACAGTGTGTCCCAAGAATTCCAACTCTTTGCATCCAATACAACATTTTGTTGGCCTAGCAGTTAAGTTCGCCTCCCTAAGCCTATTAAATAACATTTTTAGAGCTTCAATGTGTTCTTCAAATGTCTCTGTGGCGACGAGAATATCATCCATGAAATTCGTGATACATGGGTTATTCAGGGGATCCAACAATTTGCGCATCATCCTTGAAAATACACTCGGAGCATTTTTCAGTCCGAATGGTAGCATGTTGAATTCATAATGTCCATCCGAAGTGCTAAAAGCCAAATAAGGTCTCACTTCAGGCTTCACTGGAATCTGGTAATAGCCTTTACTAAGATCCACCTTTGAAAAGTATTTTGCCTTGTTCAATCTGGCAAATAACTGTTTTGTGTCTGGTAATGGATCCACTTGTCCTTCTGTGACAGCATTCAGTTTCCTGTAATCTATGCACAGTCTGTGTTCCCCAGACGGTTTTCTCAACAATACGACACTAGAACTAAAAGATGATTCACTGTGCGAAATAATCCCCTCCTTCAACAAATAATCTATTTCTTCCTTCAATGCCTTCTCCTTCGCGAACGGAATAGAATAGGCTCTCATACAGATTGGGTTTGAGTCTACCAGTTTCATGTCATACTGTAGCAAATTTGTATGGCCTGGTTTATCTGTTAATACATCTGTATGTTCCTCCAGAACCTGTTGAACTCTCTCCCTCTGGTTTTTAGTCAGGTGCTTACTGACTTTTACCTGTGCTGCTGTTTCACAAGGATGTAATGGGTATTCATGTGAGGTGAGTGGTTCCTTTTGCATTTGAGTTGCGATAGCCAAGGTCAGTAAGGGGGTGCTTTCCTGGAGTGGTCTGTCCAGATACTTCTTTAACAGGTTTACATGATAAACTTTCTCCTTCCCCTTTTTGTCAATTTTATAGTTTGTTCTAGACACCTTCTCTAGAACCGTATATGGACCTTGCCATCCAATTTGTAATTTATTCTGGCTACCGGGTAGTAGAAGCAGCACCTTCTCTCCCACAGCTAGTTCTGTCCTTTGCCTTCCTATTAAAATATGCTGCATGTTTCTTCCTGGCTTGTTTCAAATTATCATTTGCCAGTTTCCATCCAGCTTTCAAACGAGTGTTCAGTTCGTTCACGTATTGATAAGATGAGGTAACAGTCTCTTCCGCCTTCTCATCCGTCCAGGTCCTTAATAGGGCTACATCTGGACCTTTAATTTATCATACGTATTTTTCATGGAACCCGTCGGGTCCAGTCCATTAGAAGCGCCATAGTGAGGACTTTTCTTCCTAGAATCATCACTCACAAATCGACCACTACCAATTTTTTTCTGGGGTTTGTCTCCCCACTTTAGATTGCTTATGAGAGATCTTCGCTCTCTTTTCTGTTCTTCCAGATTATATAATCCTGACCGAGGGATTGTCAGCTTGTTCTGGGTTAAATTTCTTCTTTGTACTCGTCGCATAGTGGCCATGTTAATCCATTCAAGTGAAGACTGGGTGTGAAAAGGGGGCTCCCATTTCACTTTGTCTACCTGAGTATAATAATTTTTCCTTCCAGGCCTAAGAGTGCCCCGTGGCGTTTCTATGTCCTGCACATATTTTCCCTTTGTGGGTGTTCCCTCATGAAATACGCCACATGCTTCTACAAAGTTTTCAATATCGACATTTACGTCGGGCCAATAGTATTTGCGAGCAATTTTTTGGCAGATGGTACCGACTTTTTCATGGTCCCCATCTTTTCCAACATGTAAGCTTCTTATTAAATTTGCCCTATATACCTTGGGAAGAACCAACTGTCCGTGACCAGTGGATCTAGTTCCTGTCTTCCTATATAGCAATCTGTCCTTCATAAAATATTCCGCCTTGCTCGGAGGTGTGTGGCATTTGGGCAGTTTTTTAAAACATGGCTTGAGTGTCCTATCCTCAGCCTGCGCCTTCCTCATCTCCTCTGGATGAGCATTTATAGGTTCACCTTCTTCCTCCTTCTTCTGTGACCTGGTCTGCACTGTCGCCATGATCACAGGTCTCTCGGGATTCCCCAAGAAGACGTATCTACACCCCAATATCAGAGGGTAGATTGGTTCATCTATCACTGCTGCTCTGATTTCTCCTTCCACATAGCGAGTTTTCACCGTTATCCTTGCGATGGGAAGTGTCATGAGTGGTATGTCCTTAGTTGCCCCTTGTATTTCCACTGTTTCTGTGGTATACTGACTTGGGTCCACTAGGCTAGACTTCACAACTGAATCATAATCCAAACCTGTATCATAAAGGCACCTTATGGTGACCCCATTACAAATAACATCCTCACAAACTGGGGGGTGATAAGGTTCCTGCTGTCCATTAGGATTAACCTTTAATCTTTGAGTCCCCGACTTCATTGCAGCAATGTTTGAAGGTTTCCTTCTACAAAATTCGGTGTTATGGTTATCTTTCTTGCACCATTTACACCATCTTTTTCCTTGGTTAAACGGTTTTCTTTCATTGGATTTTTGGTCATTGAACTGTGAGTTTCTGTCTCGATAGTCATTTCTTGGCCGTTCAAAGTTTGTCCTACCTTTATTTCCCTGTTCTCTATTATCAAATTTATTAAATTGCTGTGGAGCTTTAAAATTGTCTATGTGCTTCTTTTTAGCACCACTTACCTCTGCCTGGGCTGCCTGATACCTCTCAGCGACATTTAAAACCTCCCCCAACTTCTCTGCACCTTGTTCCATGAGAAATTTTCTCATGTCTGGAGCCATGGACTCTCTCAATTGCTCAATCATGATCATTTCTTTAAGATCTTGGGTCTTCCCCAGAGCAGTCCATTTCTCCAAATAGGTTTCCAGTCTGGCAGAGAATTGGTGGTATGTCTCCCCAGACAACAGTTTGGCATTTCTAAATTTCTTACGATAAAATTCACCATTTTTTTCGTACCTTAATAACAAAGCCTGCTTTAACATGTCATAATTGTCTTGGTCTTCTCTGTTCATTTTTGCGAAGACTTCATAAGAAGTACCTCTCAGTCCCTGTGATAGCTTTAAACTCCACCTCTCTCTCTCTAACCCATATGTAGTAGCTAATAACTCAAAACGTCCTAGGTACCCCTCTATGTCATCGTCTTTCTCAACAAAATGGTCTAAATGAAACCCCATAGCTGAGTTTGAGGCTCCCAGACTGGGCGTAGCATCTGAGGCAAAAGGGCTGGCACCATTTTCAGGAGCCTGGCCTTGTAGCTCCAGCTCCCTTAGTCGTAATTCGTGCTCCCTTTGCAACCTTCTATCTTCTGCCTCCCTTTCGGCAGTCAACCTTTTTTGTTCTGCCTCCCTTTCGGCAGTCAATCTTTTATCTTCTGCCTCCCTTTGCTGTCGTTTTTCTTCTGCCTCTAATGCTTTAGCCTCTTTGTCAGCCTCAATTTGTAACCTCTTAGTCTCAGCCTCAATTTGTAGCCTCTTCTCTTCAGCTAATCTTCTTTCTTCCCGTTCAATATACTTATCACATTCAGCCGTTACATATTGAATTAAAATCTGACCATCCATTCCCATATCCTTTGCCGTTAGCACAGCAGCTGATCTGAATTTGGCTAGCTCCGCCATACCTTTTAGACAATTTAGCAATGAGCAAGATAACATTTCCAACCACTAAAGTAATTCTAATTACTATAGTCTAAATTAAGTCTAATTAGCCAGTTAACTAATTAATTACCACTGGCTGTGAAGATTCACCAACTTTTATTTTCACTTTTAATTTTAAGGGACACTTTTAATTTTTATAATTTGTTCCCCTAATTTAATTCTCCCACCATGTAGTGGTGTTGATGGTATTGTATGATGTTGATATTACTAAATGTAATTGTATGAGGCCAGCTGTGAAGGCTCCTGAGATAAAATGTAGTTGAGAATTGTCAGAAGGCCTTTCTTGCTACCACTACGACCTCACACTTAATTTTTTTTAATGAATGTGGCTACGTAAAGTGTCTAGGGTTATGATATGTAGTGTGGTGTAATAGGTTATAGATATACCCACAGATATTTAACAAGACTAATAATATTAATAAATGTTAAAATACACTGAACTAACTCACGTGTGTAAAATTTTTGATAAAATTATATTACATTTATTTTGTTCTGGATCAATTTTTTAGGTTGACCAGAACTTAAAAGGATTTAGAGATTATGAAAGAAATGCATGGAATATTATATCATAAATGCAATAGTGTACATATATATGTACTATACTAGTTAGTTTTATTAAAATGTTCTAGTAGTCATCTACTTGGGAGGATAGTTAATGTTTGTGCTGTTGGGGTGGCCTCATCACACCTGTCTATATTGACTACACAGTGTCCAGAAAATGGTGGGAATTTTTATGGGGTATTAGTAACTAAACGGTGTTGGTGAATGTCCAGCAGACCAGAGGCTCACTCATCTTGTATTTGTAGCTCTGGTGCTGAAATCAGGTGGTCCCACCTCTCCGTGCTGGCGGGCAATAATGGTGGTCTCTCTCACAAGTACTGCACAGATACACTCGAGTAAAGTCACCAACTGAATAGACACTGCTTTGTTGACAACAGAAACTCACAGCTCTGCAATCAAAGTATGGGCCATGTGTCAAAATCTATTCTCTACCCACGTCTGGACACAACACTGACACAACAACCACATCATACAGACAGGTCAGATCTCTCTGACCAAACAGCACATTTACCATGGTGGTTTTACATCAGATAGATCCTCCCAGACTATAGATTCTGAAAAATATTTATTAGTTGTCTGCCCTAAAAGAGGATAGGTAA
The DNA here is from genome assembly GCA_024509875.1 of Oreohelix idahoensis. Taxonomy (NCBI): domain Eukaryota; kingdom Metazoa; phylum Mollusca; class Gastropoda; order Stylommatophora; family Oreohelicidae; genus Oreohelix; species Oreohelix idahoensis. The sequence goes on along the minus strand of JAMPIV010002585.1, from coordinate 45,479 downwards.
TATGTTTCATTATTCTCAACACTTGATCTGTCTTGCCTAACCCTTGCTGGAGTTTATGTACATTGTTGGTCCCTAGACCCTGACTAGGGCGGGGGGTCTAGAGCAAATCCCTACTTGTTTGTAAGGCTAGATTTCGATATGGCAGTATCAAATCACTCGAACATGAAACAATATTCAAAATATATCAAGAAATAATTTCAATCTTACCAGATTATGAATAAATAACACAGAATTGCTAGCAAAACTCAGCTGAGCTGCTGGCTATAGTATGGCGTCCCTAAATTTATTTCACTTTCTTTCATATGGAAATCACCACACTTTAAAATCTGTGTCTATCACTGAACAACTATTGAAGAATGGCCCCACTTTCGCGTCTGAGCGCTAATGATATGATTGTCTGTGGCCAATCACTGCCTAGGTTTATTTTAAATTTCAAATTTCCTACCATAAAGTCATTTCAGTCATGCTTCAGTCAAGTATGGATGGTTATCTGTTAGTCTGTCCGTCTCTACTTGTGTTTCTACAAAATGTACTTGATTTTTGAACCAACCTTTCTCTCCCCTCCAAAATTTTGTCGTTAAAAGTTATATTTAGACACAGCTACCACCCAAAAACCCTCTCTTCCATACTACGTAGATTTGAACACCTGCGACTCGAGGTCGTGTTTTTTTGTGCAATTAGCGACACTTTTAGATTCAATACAGTCTGTCGATGATGTGAACAACACTGTCTTTTGTCATTATCTTCAATATTATCTATCCGTCTGTAAAATTAAGAACATATTAGTTCACTGCTCAGAATAGGCCATCCGGCCAGCTAATTTTTATATTCCTAACATTAATATTAAGAAAAAGTACTTTTTAAATTTTGTAATATTCCAAACATCTGCGTTTTAGCCGCTGAATTAAAATCAAGGGCTTTGTATCGCGGAAAAGCGTCCAATAAATGACTGTGGCGTAACATATCTATGGTCCCTTCTGTCGAGTTGCTTACTTTTTATGTCAACTTGGGAAACGTTACTTTTCTCCGTTCCCCCCCCCCCCCCAATTGCGTCTCCTTAGCCTTTCTAGTCTCACGCAATCTTTCCAGTCATATTTTTTTCCTTTTTGATCCGCCGTTCCCCTCCTGTCTAGCAAGTCAATTATTATGGAGGATGATGACCCGCGGTCTAGGCGATCATGTACATCAGCAGCCTACGCATTATGTTTTTATCCTTAAATGTTATCTTTGGAGGTATTTTACCGTTGTATCTCTGTCAATTTCACTACACATCTCCCCACTTGAAAACATGCCTATGGCAAGTTCCAAAACCAGCGATACACATAGGTAAAATTACTCCTCACGTCTGCCACTACTCTAATTTTGATCACAGGGGTGCCGACTGAGGAAATCTGCACCGACATTCAATTTGCCTGGGATATATTGGATACTGAACTGATAAGGTTGAAGCAATAAAGACCACCTCAGCAATCTTGCGTTTTCATGCTTAGCCTGAGACAAGAACACGAGAGGCTGATGGTCCGTCTCCACCACAAAAGTCCTACCATACAGATAGATTTGAAACTTCTTTATTGCCCAGATTAATGCTAAACATTCCTTTTCGCTTGTGGAGTATCCTTGTTCCGCCTTATTCAATTTGCGGCTTGCATAAGCGACTGGTTTAAGTTCCCCATCAGGTGAAGCTGATCTTTGCAACAAAGCCCCTCCTAGTCCAGTTTGAGAATAGGCTTGCTAGTGAGTTTTTCCTTTAACTCTTGGAACGCTAGTTCACATTGTGCAGTCCAAATAATTTTATCTGGAAGTCCCTTGCGAGTCAGATCAGTCAGAGGAGCACAAATAGCGTTAAAATTTTTGATGTATTTCTGATAAAATCCGCATAACGACACGAATGATCGCACGTCCTTTTTTGTTTGCGGCCTAGGTGCTCTCTGCAGTTTTTCCAAGTTCTTAGGATCAGGGGTCATATTACCCTGATATACAGTGTGTCCCAAGAATTCCAACTCTTTGCATCGAATACACCATTTTGTTGGCGTAGCAGTTAAGTTCGCCTCCCGAAGTCTATCAAACAACATCTCCAGAGCTTCAATGTGTTCTTCAAATGTCTCTGTGGCGACGAGAATATCATCCATGAAATTCGTGATACATGGGTTATTCAGGGGATCCAACAATTTTCGCATCATCCTTGAAAACACACTCGGAGCATTTTTCAGTCCGAATGGTAGCATATTGAATTCATAATGTCCATCCGAAGTGCTAAAAGCCAAATAAGGTCTCACTTCAGGCTTCACTGGGATCTGGTAATAGCCTTTACTAAGATCCACCTTTGAAAAGTATTTTGCCTTGTTCAGTCTGGCAAATAACTGTTTTGTGTCTGGTAATGGATCCACTTGTCCTTCTGTGACAGCATTCAGTTTCCTGTAATCTATGCACAGTCTGTGTTCCCCAGACGGTTTTCTCAACAAAACGACACTAGAACTAAAAGATGATTCACTGTGCGAAATAATCCCCTCCTTCAACAAATACTCTATTTCTTCCTTCAATGCCTTCTCCTTCGCGAACGGAATAGAATAGGCTCTCATACAGATTGGGTTTGAGTCTACCAGTTTCATGTCATACTGTAGCAAATTTGTATGGCCTGGTTTATCTGTTAATACATCTGTATGTTCCTCCAGAACTTGTTGAACTCTCTCCCTCTGGTTTTTAGTCAGGTGCTTACTGACTTTTACCTGTGCTGCTGTTTCACAAGGATGTAATGGGTATTCATGTGAGGTGAGTGGTTCTTTTTGCATCTGGGTTGCAATAGCCAAGGTCAATAAGGGGGTGCTTTCCTGGAGTGGTCTGTCCAGATACTTCTTTAACAGGTTTACATGATAAACTTTTTCCTTCCCCTTTTTGTCAATTTTATAGTTTGTTCTAGACACCTTCTCTAGAACCGTATATGGACCTTGCCAACCAATTTGTAATTTATTCTGGCTTCCGGGTAGTAGAAGCAGCACCTTCTCTCCGACTGCCAGTTCCCTGTCCTTTGCCTTCCTATTAAAATATGCTGCATGTTTCTTCCTGGCTTGTTTCAAATTATCATTTGCCAGTTTCCATCCAGCTTTCAAACGAGTGGTCAGTTCGTTCACATATTGATACGATGAGGTAACAGTCTCTTCCGCCTTCTCATCTGTCCAGGTCCTTAATAAAGCTTCTAATGGACCTTTTATTGGCCTCCCAAATAGCAGAGTTGCGGGAGCCATCCCGGTTGAACTATGTGGTACCTCCCGGTACGCAAACAATGCGGCGGGCAGGAATTGATCCCACAGATCCGGTTTTTCGTGTGCCAGCTTTCTCAGGATAGAAATGAGAGTCCCGTTGAACCTCTCTACCTGGCCGTTCCCTTGTGGATGGTACGGACTACAATGAAAGTGTCTGGCTTGAAATAGCTTAAAAACTTCTTCCGTTAGTTTCCCCTTGAACTGAGAACCATTATCCGTCAAGATTTGATGCGGGAATCCTAATCGGGTAAATATTGTAAGTAGTGCCTCTGCTACATGTTTTGAATCAATTGATGGCAGGGCTACCGCCTCTCCCCACATAGAACAAGTGTCCACCAGAGTAAGGATGTAACTGTTCCTCCTCTTGGTCCGAGTGAGAGGTCCTACAATATCCACTGCAACCCTCTCAAAAGGTGTTCCCACTATGGGCATTTCCCCTAGAGTTGCAGGAGCAGTCCAGTGCTTTGGAGCTACCCTTTGACATTCTGGGCAGGATTTGACATATCTTTTTATATCCTCCGTTATCCCTGGCCAGAAGTAATGACAAGCTATACGCTGTCCTGTGGCGCTGATCCCCATGTGACCACTGAAGGGAATCGCATGCCCGAGTTCCATCACTTTATCTCTATATGAAGTGGGAAGAACCAGCTGGTTGTGACCATTTGTTCCAGTTCCGGCCTTCCTGTATAAGAGTTTGTTCTTCATGAAATATTCCCCCTTGCTCGGAGGTGTGTGGCATTTGGGCAATTTTTTAAAACAGGGCTTGAGTGTCCTATCCTCAGCCTGCGCCTTCCTCATCTCCTCTGGATGAGCATTTATAGGTTCACCTTCTTCCTCCTTCTTCTGTGACCTGGTCTGCACTGTCGCCATGATCACAGGTTTCTCGGGATTCCCCAAGAAGACGTATCTACACCCCAATATCAGAGGGTAGATTGGTTCATCTATCACTGCTGCTCTGATTTCTCCTTCCACATAGCGAGTTTTCACCGTTATCCTTGCGATGGGAAGTGTCATGAGTGGTATGTCCTTAGTCGCCCCTTGTATTTCCACTGTTTCTGTGGTATACTGACTTGGGTCCACTAGGCTAGACTTCACAACTGAATCATAATCCAAACCTGTATCATAAAGGCACCTTATGGTGACCCCATTACAAATAACATCCTCACAAACTGGGGGGTGATAAGGTTCCTGTTGTCCCTTAGGATTAACCTTTAATCTTTGCGTCCCCGACTTCATTGCAGCAATGTTTGAAGGTTTCCTTCTACAAAATTCGGTGTTATGGTTATCCTTCTTGCACCATTTACACCATCTTTTTCCTTGGTTCAACGGTTTTCTTTCATTGAACTTTTGGTCATTGAACTGTGAGTTTCTGTCGCGATAGTCATTTCTTGGCCGCTCAAAGTTTGTCCTACCTTTATTTCCCTGCTCTCTATGTGCTTCTTTTTAGCACCACTTACCTCTGCCTGAGCTGCCTGATACCTCTCAGCAACATTTAAAATTTCCCCCAACTTCTCTGCACCTTGTTCCATGAGAAATTTTCTCATGTCTGGAGCCATGGACTCTCTCAATTGCTCAATCATGATCATTTCTTTAAGATCTTGGGTCTTCCCCAGAGCCGTCCATTTCTCCAAATAGGTTTCTAGTCTGGCAGAGAATTGGTGGTATGTCTCCCCAGACAACAGTTTGGCATTTCTAAATTTCTTACGATAAAATTCACCATTCTTCTCGTACCTTAATAACAAAGCCTGCTTTAACATGTCATAATTGTCTTGGTCTTCCCTGTTCATTTTGGCAAATACTTCATAAGAAGTACCTCTCAATCCCTGTGATAGCTTTAAACTCCACCTCTCTCTCTCTAACCCATATGTAGTAGCTAATAACTCAAAACGTCCTAGGTACCCCTCTATGTCATCGTCTTTTTCAACAAAATGGTCTAAATGAAACCCCATAGCTGAGTTTGAGGCTCCCAGACTAGGCGTAGCATCTGAGGCAAAAGGGCTGGCACCATTTTCAGGAGCCGGGCCTTGTAATTCCAGCTCCCTTAGTCGTAATTCGTGCTCCCTTTGCAACCTTCTATCTTCTGCCTCCCTTTCGGCAGTCAATCTTTTTTCTTCTGCCTCCCTTTCGGCAGTCAATCTTTTTTTCTTCTGCCTCCCTTTGCTGTCGTTTTTCTTCTGCCTCAATCTGCAGCCTCTTAATTTCTCTATCAGCCTCTAACCTCTTCTCTTCAGCTAACCTCCTTTCTTCCCGTTCAATATATTTATCACATTCAGCCGTTACGTATTGAATTAAAATTTGACCATCCATTCCCATCTCCTTCGCGGTGAGCACAGCAGCTGATCTAAATTTTGCCAGCTCCGCCATACTTTTTAGACAATATAATAATATACAAGATAAATCTCTAACCAGTAAATACACTAAGTACTTCTTATGACTATAGTCTAACCAATTCTAACTAACCAGTTAACTAATTAATTATTACTGGCTGTGAAGATTCACCAACTTTTATCTGCAGGGACACTTTTAATGTTAAAGGGAATTTTACAATTTTTCCTCTAATTTTATTTCTCCCACCAGGAGATCCTAATATTACTGTTGGGCTAATTACACTGACAAACAACATTTTTCTTTCTTATATAAGAATAAGTGTTCTTAGGTCAGTTTCTTGCGCTGATTTCAAATCTGAAATCCGTTTATCTCTATCACGTCGGGTTCTTAAGATATTTTTGAATAAATATATTTTTGGGAAACCGTTATTTGCTCCATTTCATTTTTACTATATAACTTATTAAAAATTAATAAAAAGCAACATAATTCTACTTTTTATACTGCTAAAAGATGCATATAATAAAATGCAAATAAGAGAAGACTCTAGGCAGAAATATGTCTCCGACTATATAAGGAAAAGACGATGGTCATATATCGGTCATGTCCTACGAATGCAAAACAACAGAATACCACTACAGGCGCTCACTTGGGTTCCTGAGGGTAAGCGGAAAAAAGGAAGACCAAAAGAAACACTCAGAAGAACAATAATAAGAGAAGGAAGAACGTTGGGCCTAAATAATGTGCAAGAGCTAAGAGGAGTGGCGTCACAACGAACAACCTGGAGAGCACTGGTTTCTGCCTTATGCGCCGTGTTTGGCGCTTAAAGAATTTATTATTATTTATTAAAAGATGCATGACATATGTTACGCGATTTTTCTAATAGTTACTGTATTTTGAAATAATTCTGAGCAAAATATGGCTTCTAGAAGTTGTAGAAATTCGACTGATCTGCTCTGTTACGTGTACGGATATTTTACCGATCGTGTTGACCAGAAAAACTTTACACCATTACTAAAGAAAGCATATGAACTTTATTTCGATTTGAAAGTTGATGATGCAAATAAATCTTGAAAGCCAAATGCAGTTTGTTCGATACATTGGCAGGTTGGTTACGAAAATCGCCGAAGCATAAGTCGATGCCTTTTGGAGTGCCAGTAATATGGCGTGAACATACAAATCACACTACTGATTGTTACTTCTGCTTGACAAATATCCATGGTTTCACTTTTAAAACTAGAAAGTCTGTGGTTTATCCAAATATTGAATCGGTTTCGAAACCAGTGCCTCATGATCCAATCACGTGTCCGATCCAAGTACCACCAGAACAATATCCGTTGGACGTGAATGAACCATCAGAAAGTGATAGTTTACCTGCTTTAGAAACTAATTCTGACTCAGATTACATACCGGTGAATGATGGTGTTTACTTAATTAACCATTCAGAACTTTCAGATCTAATACGTGATCTCGCTCTTACCAAAGGACAAGCGGAATTACTCGGTTCGCGACTCAAAGAATGGAATCTTTTAGCGCCCAATACTCCGATATCTAAATTTCGTCATAGACACAGAGAACTTGTTCAATACTTTGAGATGGATGATGACATTTGCTATTGCAAAAATGTAAACGGTCATGAGCACATAGTCAACGAATGGCGATTTTTCATCGATTCTTCCAAGACTAGTCTAAAAGCCGTGTTATTGCATAACAGAAATTTATTTTCATCAATTCCAGTCGCCTACTCTGTTCATATGAAAGAAACTTATGACAATATGGCTATACGTTTGGAAAAAATAAAGTACAATGACTACCAATGGCGGATTTGTGGAGACCTAAAGGTCATTGCAATTCTCACGGGCATGCAGACTGGGTATACTAAATTTTGTTGCTTCTATGTGAATGGGACAGCCGCAACAGACAGGAACATTATGCAAGAAAGGTGTGGCCTATCCGGGATCGTATGCAGCTCGGGCATAAAAATGTAATACACGAGCCATTAGTTAACAAAGACAGCTTCATTTTACCACTGTTACATATAAAGTTGGGGCTCATGAAGAATTTTGTAAAAGCGTTAGATAAAACGAGCAAAGCTTTCACTTATCTTCGAGAAAAGTTTCCGCAAGTTAGCGATGCAAAGATAAAGGAAGGTATCTTTGTAGGACCTCAGATTAGGAAAGTTATTGCAGACAAACAATTCGAGAACTTGTTACATGGTAGTGAACTTCGCGCATGGATGGCATTCAAATCGATCGTCGATAACTTTCTGGGAAATCACAAATCTGTCGACTATGTTGCATATTGTTAAGCAGTGCATAGATGCATACAGAATTATGGGCTGTAACATGTCCCTCAAAATCCATTTGCTCGATTCGCATCTTGACTTTTTCCCTGACAACCTTGGCGAAGTCAGCGATGAACATGGAGAACGATTCCATCAAGATATCGCCGTAATGGAGTCACGTTATCAAGGACGGTGGAGTGTGACCATGCTTGCCGATTATTGTTGGATGCTTCATCGCGATGTACCACATGCCATTCACCGACGAAAGTCGACTGCAAAGAAATTCAAGCCTACATAACTGTTATACTTCTTGTACGAATGATGTTGTAATACTGTATGCGTTGTTAAAAAACTTCAATTGCGTATTTCTAGAGATCCCGACCTGATAGAGAAAAACGGTTTGCAGATTTAAAAACAGCGCATTAAAATTGACCAGAAAAACATAGAAATGTTAGAGAAAGAAAAAAAAAGTTTTTTTTTGTTAGTCAGTGTTATCCCTGGACAAGACCCCAATTTATGTAGTGGTGTTGATGGTATTGTATGATGTTGATATTACTAAATGTAATTGTATGAGGCCAGCTGTGAAGGCTCCTGAGATAAAATGTAGTTGAGAATTGTCAGAAGGCCTTTCTTGCTACCACTACGACCTCACACTTAATTTTTTTTAATGAATGTGGCTACGTAAAGTGTCTAGGGTTATGATATGTAGTGTGGTGTAATAGGTTATAGATATACCCACAGATATTTAACAAGACTAATAATATTAATAAATGTTAAAATACACTGAACTAACTCACGTGTGTAAAATTTTTGATAAAATTATATTACATTTATTTTGTTCTGGATCAATTTTTTAGGTTGACCAGAACTTAAAAGGATTTAGAGATTATGAAAGAAATGCATGGAATATTATATCATAAATGCAATAGTGTACATATATATGTACTATACTAGTAGTTTTATTAAAATGTTCTAGTAGTCATCTACTTGGGAGGATAGTTACTGTTTGTGCTGTTGGGGTGGCCTCATCACACCTGTCTATATTGACTACACAGTGTCCAGAAAATGGTGGGAATTTTTATGAGGGTATTAGTAACTAAACGTGGTTGGTGAATGTCCAGCAGACCAGAGGCTCACTCATCTTATATTTGTAGCTCTGGTGCTGAAAACTGATGGTCCCACCTCTCCGTGCTGGCGGGCAATAATGGTGGTCTCTGTCACAAGTACTGCACAGATACACTCGAGTAAAGTCACCAACTGAATAGTCACTGCTTTGTTGACAACAGAAACTCGCAGCTCTGCAATCAAAGTATGGGCCATGTGTCAAAATCTATTCTCTACCCACGTCTGGACACAACACTGACACAACAACCACATCATACAGACAGGTCAGATCTCTCTGACCAAACAGCACATTTACCATGGTGGTTTTACATCAGATAGATCCTCCCAGACTATAGATTCTGAAAAATATTTATTAGTTGTCTGCCCTAAAAGAGGATAGGTAATATGTTTCATTATTCCCAACACTTGATCTGTCTTGCTTAACCCTTGCTGGAGTTTATGTACATTGTTGGTCCCTAGACCCTGACTAGGGCGGGGGGTCTAGAGCAAATCCCTACTTGTTTGTAAGGCTAGATTTTGATATGGCAGTATCAAATCACTCGAACATGAAACAATATTCAAAATATACAAAGAAATAATTTCAATCTTACCAGATTATGAATAAATAACACAGAATTGCTAGCAAAACTCAGCTGAGCTGCTGGCTATAGTATGGCGTCCCTAAATTTATTACACTTTCTTTCATATGGAAATCACCACACTTTAAAATCTGTGTCTATCACTGAACAACTATTGAAGAATGGCCCCACTTTCGCGTCTGAGCGCTAATGATATGATTGTCTGTGGCCAATCACTGCCTAGGTTTATTTTAAATTTCAAATTTCCTCCCATAAAGTCATTTCAGTCATGCTTCAGTCAAGTATGGATGGTTATCTGTTAGTCTGTCCGTCTCTACTTGTGTTTCTACAAAATGTACTCGATTTTTGAACCAACCTTTCTCTCCCCTCCAAAATTTTGTCGTTAAAAGTTATATTTAGACACAGCTACCACCCAAAAACCCTCTCTTCCATACTACGTAGATTTGAACACCTGCGTTTCGAGGTCGTGTTTTTTTGTGCAATTAGCGACACTTTTAGATTCCATACAGTCTGTCGATGATGTGAACAACACTGTCTTTTGTCATTATCTTCAATATTATCTATCCGTCTGTAAAATTAAGACCATATTAGTTCACTGCTCAGAATAGGCCATCCGGCCAGCTAATTTTTATATTCCTAACATTAATATTAAGAAAAAGTACTTTTTAAATTTTGTAATATTCCAAACATCTGCGTTTTAGCCGCTGAATTCAAATCAAGGCCTTGGTATTGCAAAAGCGTCCAATAAATGACTGTGGCGTATTATATCTAAGGTCCCTTCTGTCGAGTTGCTTACTTTTTATGTCAACTTGGGAAACGTGACTTTTCTCCGTTTCCCCCCCAATTGCGTCTCCTTAGCCTTTCTAGTCTCACGCAATCGTTCCAGTCATATTTTTTTCCTTTTTGATCCGCCGTTCCCCTCCTGTTTAGCAAGTCAATTATTATGGAGGATGATGACCCGCGGTCTAGGCGATCATGTACTATTCGCAGCCTACGCATTATGTTTTTATCCTTAAATGTTATCTTTGGAGATATTTTACCGTTGTATCTCTGTCAATTTCACTACACACCAGGAGATCCTAATATTATTGATAGGCTAATTATCCCGGGACAAGAGACCCCAATATATGTAGTGGTTTTGATGGTATTGTATGATTGTGATATTACCTAGTGTAATGCATGAGGTCAGCTGTGAAGGCTCCTGAGATAAATGTAGCTGTGAATTACAGAAGACCCTTCTTGCTACCACTACGACCTCACACCTATCTTTTTTTACAAATGAATGTGGCTACGTTAAACTTCTAGGGTAATGATATGTAATGTGTTGTGGTAGTTTACATACCCACACACAGATATTTAATAAGTCTAATAATATTAATACAATGTTACAACACACTGAACTAACTCAAGCTGTGTAAAATTTTGATAGTAAATTTTCTTTAAGTTTATTTGTTCTGAACCAAGGTTTTATTTTGGTCAGAACATATAAAAGGTTTTGAAATTTTTGAATAAAATGCATGAATATAATGGGCATAATCAATAAAAGGTGTGTACATATGTATTTTACAAGACTAGTTAATATTACTACTGTTTATATTTTTAATTTATCTGGGAGAACGATGAATGGATATGCTGTTGGGGTGACCTCATCACTTCCTGTCTATGGTGACTAAACATTGTCCATTTATTGATGGGATTATAGTTGGTGTGTTAGAAAATAAGTTGGTGATTCTCCAGCAGGCCAGACGCTCACTTATCTTAAATGAGTAGTTCTGGTGCTGGAATCGGGTGGCCCCACCTCTCCGTGCTTGGGGGCAATATCAGAAGTCTAGTGGCCCCACCTCTCCGTGCTTGGGGGCAAATTAAGGCTGCTCTGCCAAAATATAAGACTGCACGGGTCCACTCGTGTATTCTTCAACACATCATTTGACACCACTTTGGTGCCAAATAAAAAAACAAACTCACAGTTCTGAAATAGAAGTATTGGTCATGTGTCAGAATTCCATCCTTTAAACCATTTCTGCACACAACTCTACACACAACAACACCACATAGACGGGTCAGATCTCTCTGACCATACAGCACATCTTACCAAGTTGGTTTCACATAGGATAAGTTCCCCCAGACTCCCTATTCTGAAATACGTTCATTAGCTTCCTGCCATAGAATAGGATAGGTGATATGTTCCACTGATCTCAGCACTTGATCCGCCTTTCATAATCCTTGCTGGCGTTTATGTATTTTTGTTTATCTCTAGACCCTGAACTGGGGCGGGGGGTCTAGAGCGAATCCTTACTTGTTGTAAGGGATAGATTTTGATATGGCAGTATCAAATCACTCGAAATATTAAACAAATATTAAAATGTACAAAGAAATACTTTCAGTCTTACCAGAATTATGAATATAGAACACAGTATATGTTAGCAAAACTCAGCTGAGCTGCTGGCTTTAGTATGGCGTCCCTCTAAATATTTCAATTAGCTTCTGGGATTTACACCACTAAATAATTACTGTGTCTACCACTGGACAACTTATAATGAATGGCAAAGATGCGCGTCTGAGCGCCGATATTATGTTTATCTGTGGCCAATCACCGCCTTTTCTTTTTCAAATTCAAACCCCCTTCCAAAAAGTCAATTCAGTCATACCTCAGTCAAGTATGTATATTTGTCTGTTGGTCCGTCTGTCTCTACTTGCGTTTCACAAAAAAACACACTTGTTGTTTGAACCAACTCTGCCTTCCCCTACACAATTTTGCCTTTAAAGTTATTTTTAGCCACAACTTTCCTTAACACCCTCTCTCTTTCATGCTAACTAGATTTTAGCACTTGCGTCTCAAGGCTGTAATTTTTTGAAATTAGTGACATGTTTTGTCTCAATGCAGTCGCTCGCTGATATGAACAACACAGTCTTTTGTCAATATCTTTCTTATTACACTGACAAACAACATTTTTCTTTCTTATATAAGAATAAGTGTTCTTAGGTCAGTTTCTTGCGCTGATTTCAAATTTGAAATCCGTTTATCTCTATCACGTCGGGTTCTTAAGATATTTGTGAATAAATATATTTTTGGGAAACCGTTATTTGCTCCGTTTCATTTTTACTTTATAACTTTTTAAAAATTAATAAAATGCAAAATAATTCTACTTTTTATACTGCTAAAAGATGCATGACATATGTTACGTTATATTTCAAATAGTTACTGTATTTTGAAATAATTCTGAGTGAAATATGGCTTCTAGAAGTTGTAGAAATTCGGCTGATCTGTTCTATTACGTGTGCGGATATTTTACCGATCGTGTTCACCAGAAAAACTTTACACCATTGCTAAAGAAAGCATATGAACTTTATTTCGATTCGAAAGTTGATGATGCAAATAAATCTTGGAAGCCAAATGCACTTTGTTCGACTTGTGCAAATACATTGGCAGGTTGGTTACGAAAATCGCCGAAGCATAAGTCGATGCCTTTTGGAGTGCCAGTAATATGGCGTGAACCGACAAATCACGCTACTGATTGTTACTTCTGCTTGACAAATATCCATGGTTTCACTTTTGAAACTAGAAAGTCTGTGATTTATCCAAATATTGAATCGGTTTGGAAACCAGTGCCTCATGATCCAATCACGTGTCCGATCCCAGTTCCACCAGAACAATATCCGTTGGACGTGAATGAACCATCAGAAAGTGATAGTTTACCTGCTTTAGAAACTAATTCTGACTCGGATTATGTACCGGTGAATGATGGTGTTCACTTAATTAACCATTCAGAACTTTCAGATCTAATACGTGATCTCGCTCTCACCAAAGGACAAGCGGAATTACTCGGTTCGTGACTCAAAGAATGGAATCTTTTAGCGCCCAATACTCCGATATCTAAATTTCGTCATAGACAGAGAGAACTTGTTCAATACTTTGAGATGGATGATGACATTTGCTTTTGCAAAGATGTAAACGGTCTAATGGTGCACCTCGGTCATGAGAACATAGTCAACGAATGGCGACTTTTCATCGACTTTTCCAAGACTAGTCTAAAAGCCGTGTTATTGCATAATGGAAATTTATTTTCATCAATTCCAGTCGCCTACTCTGTTCATATGAAAGAAACTTATGACAATATGGCTATACTTTTGGCAAAAATAAAGTACAATGACTACCAATGGCGGATTTGTGGAGACCTAAAGGTCATTGCAATTCTCACGGGCATGCAGACTGGGTATACTAAATTTTGTTGCTTCCTATGTGAATGGGACAGCCGCAACAGACAGGAACATTATGCAAGAAAGGTGTGGCCTATCAGGGATCGTATGCAGCTCGGGCATAAAAATGTAATACACGAGCCATTAGTTAACAAAGACAGCATCATTTTACCACCGTTACATATAAAGTTGGGGCTCATGAAGAATTTCGTAAAAGCGTTAGATAAAACGAGCAAAGCTTTCACTTATCTTCGAGAAAAGTTTCCGCAAATTAGCGATGCAAAGATAAAGGAAGGTATCTTTGTAGGACCTCAGATTAGGAAAGTTATTGCAGACAAACAATTTGAGAACTTGTTACATGGTAGTGAACTTCGCGCATGGATGGCATTCAAATCGATCGTCGATAACTTTCTGGGAAATCACAAATCTGTCGACTATGTGCATATTGTTAAGCAGTGCATAGATGCATACAGAATTATGGGCTGTAACATGTCCCTCAAAATCCATTTGCTCGATTCGCATCTTGACTTTTTCCCTGACAACCTTGGCGAAGTCAGCGATGAACATGGAGAACGATTCCATCAAGATATCGCCGTAATGGAGTCACGTTATCAAGGACGGTGGAGTGTGACCATGCTTGCCGATTATTGTTGGATGCTTCATCGCGATGTACCACATGCCATTCACCGACGAAAGTCGACTGCAAAGAAATTCAAGCCTACATAACTGTTATACTTCTTGTACAAATGATGTTGTAATACTGTATGCGTTGTTAAAAAAACTTCAATTGCGTATTTCTAGAGATCCCGACCTGATAGAGAAAAACGGTTTGCAGATTTAAAAACAGCGCATTAAAATTGACCAGAAAAACATAGAAATGTTAGAGAAAGAAAAAAAAATTTTTTTTTGTTAGTCAGTGTTATCTATCCGTCTGTATAAATGAAAGCATATTATTTCACTGCTCAAGATGGGCCATCCGGCCAGCTAGGTTTTATATTCCTAACATTATTATTAAGAAAAAGTTACTTTTCAAGGTTAGTTGTTTTTTTTTTTTTTTTTTTTTTTGAAATATGTTCGAGCATATTCTGTAAGGCGTTTGCCGCTGAATTCAAATAAAGGACAAAATATCGCAAAAGCGTCCAAGAAATGACTGTGGCGTATAATAGCTAAGGTCCCTTTTGTCGATTTCTTTACCTTGTGTCAACTTGGGGACGTGAATTTTTTTTCCCTCCTTTCCCCACCAATTGCATCTTTTTAGCCTTGCTAGTTTCAAGCACATGTTCAGTCATATTTTTTTTTCTTGTGATCTCCGTTCTCATCCCGTTCCAGGGGTAAATGTTTTGCCGTCACGTCTAGCAATTTAATTTTCATGGCGGGTGGTGACCCGCGGCCTGGGCGATCATGTACTCGAGTAACTTACGCATCATTTTTATCCTACATTTTATCTTTGGAGATATTTTAACGTTGTATCACGGTTAATTTTACCACACTTTTATTAATCTTAGAGGGTAGGTAAACTTACTATAAACATTTAGGAGTTTTAATATTCCTACATCATATATAATGATTGTATTTTTTAGTATCATTTATAATACCTACACCTGTATATAATTAATCTGTATCATGTATAATGATTATATTTTATGGAATCATGTATAATGATTGTATTTCGTGATATGATTGCTGAAGACGAAAACCAACCTAGAATATAACCTATCAGTCCGTTTTAGGACTCATATAACTCCAACCTGAAATATAACCTATCAGTCCTTGTTAGGACTCATATAACTCCAACCTGAAATATAACCTATCAGTCCTTTTTAGGACTCATATAACTCCAACCTGAAATATAACCTACCATTCCTTGTTAGGGCTCATATAACTCCAACCTGAAATATAACCTATCAGTCCTTGTTAGGACTCATATAACTCCAACCTGAATATAACCTATGACTATATCATGTATAATGATTGCATTTTATAGTATCATGTATAACCCACCTGAAAATAACCTACACCTGTATATATTTAATATACAAGGGGATTGACATAAGTCTTGGGCCTGAACATGAAGGACATGTCACAGAGAGCTGAAATTTTGTATAGTGTTTATTCCTTTTCAATATAGCCACCGTCTGAATTGACACACTTCTGCCATCTCTGCTTGACCTTGAAAAGACCTTGGGAGTAGAAAACCCTATTTTTCAAACTTAAGTCATCACATGCCAGTATAACCTCTTCATCGCTGTCAAAATGATTTCCTTTTAGCTGTTTTTTTTTAAGATTTGGGAATAGAAAAAAGTCTGATGGAGCCAAATCTGGAGAATATGGTGGGTGTGGAAGAATTTCAATATTCAAATCGTTGGCTGCTAGCTGCACAAGCCGTGCTTTGTGAGAGGGCGCGTTGTCTTGAAGCAAAGGAAGATTTTGAGTGCGCGTTATCCATCGTTTCCTGGTCACAACCTTTCTTAGTTTGGTGAGAAGATCTGCATAGTACTGTCCATTAACTGTGTTGCCACGAGGCAGATAATCTTTCAAAATGACACCTTTGCCGTCCCAAAAAACAGTCAGCATCACTTTTCCTGCAGATTTCTGCGCTCTCAGCTTGACAGGTGTTGGGGAGCCCGGGGTTTTCCATTGCATGCTGGCAATTTTGGATTCGGGGTCATAATGGTGTACCCAAGTCTCATCTACTGTCACCATGGTCTCCAAAAAAATTTTTGACTGACACTTTTTGAGCAACTGTGGACAGCAATTTACCCTCGTTTGCTTCTGTTCACGTGTCAACATTCGCGGAACCCAGCGTGCACACACTTTTCTCATGTTTAGTCTGTTGTGTAAAATTCTATAAACTGTTCTTTCATTTAGTTTTACTCTACTAACTATCTCCACAATTGTCATTTTTCGATCCTGGTTAATGATTTTCTTCACTCTTGTTGCATTTTCATCGTTGCACTCTGAGGCTGGTCTACCAGATCTTGGCAGATCAGCAACATTTGAGCGGCCGCACTTAAACTGTTGACACCAGTTTTTTAACCGCAGTATATGAAGGACAAGAATCACGAAACACTGGTTTCATCTCCCTGTGTATTTCTGTAAGTGTTTTTCCCTGAAACATCAGAAATTTTATCACAGCTCTGGCCTCCTTCTTTTCCATTGTTTTGTCAAATCTTTGGAGCCGCAGATCCGGTCAATAGGATACATTGTGCCGTGCACCGTAGCGGGAAAACCCATTGAAGAAACAAACGCGTACTTCACACATTCAGTGCAAATATGATGAACTTTAAATGTGCCAAATTTCATCTTCCTCCTGTGACTCCTTCATGGTCAGGCCCAAGACTTATGTCAATCCCCTTGTAACTTTAGGATTTTAGTTTTACTATGAATGTATCAGGTATACTGATTATATTTTAGGGAATTAGGTATAATGATTGTATTTCCTGGTATGATGGCTGAAGAAGAAAACTAACCTGAATATAAGCTACAACAGTATTGTTAGGGTATATTTTACCAGCCAGTATAGCACTTATCATAGATGACCTGGTATATTATAGGGGGAAGGAAATGGTTGTATCATACCTAGGTGTACAAATTATTGGATGTATTCATGTATTGAATCAGAAAGAATGTTTTGCAAGTACACACCTGTCTTGTCTCACTATTGCTAAATCATACTGAGCCATGCTGTCATTCATCCTACATGCAGACACCTGAGACACCCTCATCTCATATACACTAAAAATAGGTGGGCTTGATGACAGAAATTAGCCCCTATTTTTCCTTGTTACATGTTTTATTCGGGTCTTCCAACCTGAGGTCGTATGTTCGGATCAATCCAGCTGCCTGGAACTTCGCAGGAGCATAGTGATTGTATCGAGCTACATCCTTAGTCCCCTCAGTCTTTGGTGGGCTAAAGGAACGATCATCAGCGGGTGTTGTGTGCATCAAACTAAGAAGGACATAACTGTTTTAAGAGATGAGTACACATTAGTACCATTTCCGTCGGCAAGCGTGAGCAATTAACTGTCAATGAAGAAAAAGTGATTTAGCGTAGTGAGAGACAAGATTAACAGCACAGCTGATAAATTTTCTGTAATTGATTAACATCACAGCTTATATATATATATATGGAGCAGCGGTAGCATAGTGGTTAGTGCACTGGCTTCCTAGCGCAGTGGTCTATGGTTCGATCCCCAGATGAGGCGGAAAATTTTTAGGCCACAAACGGCTCCTGGGTCGACCCAGCCCCAAATGGGTACCAGAGCTACTCTGGGAAGGTTAAGGCGGCCGGCGTGATGCCGACCACATCACCCCTAGTGTGCCGACGGTCAAGATAATATGGGCCTAACACCATATTCCCAATATGCCTCAATGGGCGTGTAACGGGTTCCTTTCCTTTTTTTTTTCTTTATATATATATATATATATATATATATATATATATATATATATATATATATATATATATATATATATATATATATATATATATATATATATATATAATTTTGTTCCTTTAATTGGAAGACTTGTTGTAATATATATATATATATATATATATATATATATATATATATATATATATATATATATATATATATATATATATATATATATATATATATATATATATATATATATATATATATATATATATATATATATATATATATATATATATATATATAAACTTACAAATCCATTACATTCCATCTTCCAACATCCACCCTTCAGCACAAGAGTAGATAGTATATATACTTAATAAATAAGGAAATTGTATTTGAACGACTTGTCAAGTTTATAATTGTTAAGTGAAATCTTGTTTCCTTGTTTTAATATCACAGTTAGTTACACAGCGTGGTGGCATTTTATGACTGTCTCCACTCTACTAATTTTTCGAGATCAGATCATTCACAGCCGTAACTAATTTGTGATACCAGTAGTTCTCTCATACACTGGGACTTCACCATTTTCCTGCAGAAATTCTATTTCTGTATTGTCAGTACTATACTAATCTTAGATACAATAAAAACCTCACGCTACAGAGAGGTCACAGCAATTGGGTCTGAAAATACACAGGGAAAAGACAAAAATAATGAGAATAAATGCAGGTAATGATAACAGGGTTGAACTTGAAGAAACACCAATACAAGATGTAGAATCGTACACATATCTTGGCAGCAATATAGACAAAGTTGGAGGGACAGACAGCGATATCAAAATAAGAATACAAAAGGCAAGAGGAGCTTTCATTGCATTGGGAAATATATGGAGATCAAGAGAAATCGGATCCAACACGAAAATAAGAATCTTCAACTCAAAGGTGAAGTCAGTCCTATTGTATGGCTCTGAGACATGGAGAACAACAAAGGCAACCACCAAAAAGCTACAGACTTTCATAAATGGGTGCTTGCGTAGAATAGAAGGATTAAAATGGTATGACAAGGTTACCAACGTGGAACAGATGACAAGAACTAGACAAGTGCCAGTGGAACAAGAGATGGGAAGAAGATGATGATGATAGATAGGACACACACTGAGGAAACCTGTAGATAGCATTACAAGCAGTCCTTGTTCTGGAACCCCCAGGGCAAGAGAGGCAGAGGCAGACCAAGAAGCACATGGAGAAGAGAGCTGGAAACATGTGAAAATGATGAGGAGAACGGGGAAAAAACTTGAGAGGATGGCACGTGACAGGAGGACTTGGCATGTGTTTGTTGAAGGCCTATGCTCCTTTGGGAGTGGAGGGTTATGAAATGGGCATCAGACTGGGGAGTACAGATAAACCTCTCCAAGACAGTAGCAACCTGCTTCTCTCTGTCAAATCGCCGAGAAACGATCAAACTGCAACTAAATGGAAGTGAGCTTCCAATCGAGGAAAACCCAACATACCTGGGAGTCAAGTTGGATAAGAGACTCACCTGGAAGCCGCACATAAAAGCAGTAGAACAGAGAGCAACAAGAAAGCTCTCTATTATGAATAAACTGGCTGGCGCAAGTTGGGGGGCAAATACCAGCATATTAAAAAAAGTCTATACAGGCACAGTCAGGCCTGTACTTGAATATGGCATGTCAGCCTGGGCCACGGCATCTAAAACAAACACAGAACGTCTAGGGAAAGTGCAAAATTCAGGCCTTAGATTAATCACTGGAGGGATGAAGACTTCTCCAATCCAGGCAATGGAGAGATACACCAACATCCGCTCTCTTGATGACAGACGTAAGGAAAAGGTATTCACTCACAGTGAGAAGCTTCTACGAATGCCAAGTCATCCAATGCATGCCAAACTCCATAGTTTGACAAAGAACAGGTTGGAAAGAACCAGCTTCTTAAACATCTCCAAACATCTGCATCGATGCCATGAAGACCTCCTCCCAAACCGATCTACTGAGATTGAAATGTTAATTGATTACTAGGAGCCAGACGACTGCCATGAAAATATATCTATCATCACAGAAGTCCCTGAAATAAAAAAGAAAGGCCACCAGACCACTCAACAACTAAAAACTTTGGCTCAAGAAATGATTGAAGAAAAGTACAACCCGAAGGGGTGGACACACGCAGACACAGATGGATCCGCTGAGGGGGCAGTAAAGAACGGTGGAGGAGGCATTTTTATAAGATTCCTAAATGGAAAGATCATCCGAAAGGCCTTCCCAACTAGAAAGATCTCCTCCAATTTCAGGGCAGAAGCTATGGCACTACTGCAAGCTCTGAAAATCCTCACCAGATCTGAACAGCAGCCACCAGCTAAGATAGTAATCTTCACTGACTGCAGATCATTACTGGAATCAATACAGAACATCAGAAATGATAACATGATGAATGAGATCAGATCTGAGCTTAACATCATTTAAAGGTCATCAACCATTGCCCTTCAATGGTTACCCTCCCATTGTGGAATTGCTGGAAATGATAGAGCAGATGCTCTATCAAGAAGTGGCAGTAAAATGGAACAATACAGCCACCCATTGCCCTATCGGGAAGCAAAAACCCTCATCCACAACAAGTACACAAATCAGTGGAAGGAGGAAGGGGAAATATACAGCAGAGATGACCCAATCCACCATCTAAACAGACACCAACAGACCACGATTTTCCGCCTGAGAACTGGCCACTGCAGATTACTTGGCTATCTCTATCGCCTCAGGATATCCCACACAAATGAATGCCCATGTGGAACTGGAATCCAGACCCCAGAACACATTCTGCAGAACTGCCCAACCCATGATGAACCGCGACGAGCGACCTGGCCAAGGGGTGCTGAGCTCCAGCAGAAGCTATGGGGCTGCCGCGCCGACCTGGTAAAGACTGTGGACTTCGTCCTGGCGACAGGCCTGCAGATTTAGCATGAGTACAAACTGAACGAAGAAGAAGTACAGTAAGCAAGCGAATCTCACAACATAACATTTTATGATGTGCTACAAGCCTCTCTCGCAAGAATATTACCAACGGAGGCATCCGCCCATGACTTCGGTCCCGTTTAGTCCGCTTAACTAACCATGCGATGGACACATCGGAAGCGCCCACCGTGGGGCAACAATTCATACTTTGGCGGTGTGTTGTCTTCTTTTCCCTTCAATCGCCTGCTTACCCCTCGGGGCCCTGGTCTCTTCTCTCCACACTCCGGTTTCCTGCGGCTGCTGTCTCTGTCCTGGCAGACGAGCACGTTATTCACAGAGCCCGCTTTTATTATTGTTCACTCCAGTTTGTGGACCTTGAGTAATTCTGTGTCGTAGTTTGGGTCTCCTTCCTCTCCCCCTTTTTTCACTTTGTTGTTAATTTTATTTTACGATTTGACTATTCTGGGGTTAAGTTGTCTTTCGCTCTCTCTCTCTCTCACTTTCTTTCTTTCTATCTCTCTTTTTATTTTCTCTCTCTCCCTCATGTTAACACCCCTTCCCCCAATTCTCCCACCACCCAAAGCTACTCGCTGCTTACTTTATGAGAACTATATTGCAGTTGTTTAATATTGTTGTTGTATCTTAAAGAGTAAAAAAAAATTTAATATGGGACCAGCCATAAAAGACGTCCACATGAGAGGGAGGAGGGAGGGGTATGTGAAAAGTGGACAACTGTGGACATGGGAGGGCGGGTGGGGAAGGGGTTCTTAAGTTGAAAGTGGATGTCCAATGCACAAACCACATAGC
This sequence comes from Oreohelix idahoensis, assembly GCA_024509875.1. Lineage (NCBI taxonomy): Eukaryota > Metazoa > Mollusca > Gastropoda > Stylommatophora > Oreohelicidae > Oreohelix > Oreohelix idahoensis. The sequence continues at coordinate 23,559 of JAMPIV010002585.1, read as the reverse complement.
AACTCTCACTCACATACAAATCTATCAAGAATAACAAACCCTCTTATCTTCGAAAGCTTCTTACTGTCCAGCTAAACCCAAATAAACGTTCTTCAGATTGTGTCCCTCTTGCCAGGCCTTCCAATCCTTCTAGACTCAAAATCTCTAATACGAAAAGGTTTTTAACTTCTAGGCTCCTGTTCTCTGGAACAAACAACCGTAGTAAATTAACTCTCTGGGAACCGACATCACAATTATTGTGATTTTATAATTAGATTTTCACGTAAAGGTAGGTGATTACAAATTTAAGCTTATGTGTTTAATCAAGGCCATTTGGAGTGGACGTCCAAGGGGGTGGGGGGGGGGGGGGGGGGTGTCAGTGTCAATCAAAAGTGGACATGGGGGTGGAGAGGTTTAGAAAATGCCAGAATTTTGTGGACCTCTTTTATGGATGGCCCCTATGAAGGAGCCCCGTTTATTTCCCGGGGGTCTCCGAGGAGACAAAGAAAGAATAGAGTTACTGCTTCCATGGGCATGTCGTACAAGGTCACCAACAGGAAGTTACGCCTCTGGCACTGATAACCTGATCGTGTAACAAATTGTAACAGAAACCACTGCTGCAGGAGTAGGTGTATTTGACGTAGGTTTCCTGCAGAATACACGTGGGGGGGGGGGGGGGGGGGGGGGGTGGGGGCAGTTCTGGTTGCCTTCCTCATAAGGATAAAACATGAGAAAGAGAGAGAGAGAGAGGGGGGAGGATAAAGAGAATAGAGTAAAATGAAGGCAGACCTTGAAGTAAAAACAAAAATCCTGACACGTGAACATCCGATTGGCAGAGTGGTTAGAGCGTTGGTCTCTCGCGGCAAAGGTACCGGATTCGGAACACTGCGGTGTCACGCTCCAGTCTACCCTGTTGTAAATGGGTACCTGACTCTGCTCGTGAATTAGGGATGGAAAAGGCAGCGAGGAAGGTAACTGGTCACCCTACCTCTCGAAACTGGACCTAGTAAAGTGGAATCTCTAACACTTCACTTCCCTACGACAGTACCTTGCTATGGGACTACCTTACCGTTACCTTTTATTTATATAAGCGGTTGGTTAAAAACACGCACAAACAAACAGGGTAATACATCTTACTGGAACAAATCTCAACTCCGCCTATGCCGGTCCCAAGCCCGGATGAAACAGGAGGAGGGCGGCCTGCATGGAGGCCGTAAGGAGGCAGCCCCTCCACCATGCAAAGGCACAACAGGCCAATCACCTGTTTGCTTTAAACTATCTTCTTCTTCTTCCATCCTTAGCCATCGACCGTCAAAGCAGACAATGGCCAATCACGCCTAGTGGCGTCTTCAGGGCAACCACAAATTAATCTTTATTTGTTGTTGTTTCCGTAATCAAAGTGACTGGCAAACAGGTGATCAGCCCATTGTGCGCTTTAAACTATGATTACGAGCAATATGAGAGAAAACCGGACTGATTCTAAAGGCGACGAACTGGAACGGACTACGACTTATGGAACTTGGAACACAAGAAGTATAAATGGGAAAGAAGAGGAGCTGGTGGAAGAGATGAGAAAAGCAAAACTAGAAATCCTGGCTATCACCGAAACAAAGAAAAAGGGACAAGGAGTCATGGATCTCGATGGCAACATGCTGTTATACAGTGGTGTACCCACATCTGAAAGAGCTAAAGGGGGCGTGGGTTGCATTGTGGCCAAAAACCAGAAAGATAGTATCAAGGGATAAAACTTTGTCTCGGAGCGCATTATGGTTGTTTTTTTTTTTTTTTTTTTTTTTTTTTTTTCGTTCGCCCGCTAATACTCGAGGCGAAATCTCAGGTTATTATTTTTTTTATGTCTAACCTGACATTGATTTTACGTAAGTATCCCTTTATTTCTTGTACAGAGACAAGTGTCCCTCGCCATTCAGGCAAATACTCGCCGATTTCGGAGGTACCCATTGCAGCTGGGTCGGCTCAGGAGCCGCCAGTCCCTGGTCGACGACACTCCTTCAAATGTCCTCGCCAGGTCTCGAGTTAATCCAGTGCAAATCCCAGTCGACGAAAAATCCTCAAATGCCGTCGCCCGGGTTTGATCCTGTATCACCCGGTCGCCAGAGCGGTGTTGTAACCACTACGCTAGCGCGGCTCCCAATTATGGTTGTAAAACTAAAAGAAGGAAAACCATAGTCAACCTGGTCATAGTGTATGGGCCAAATGAGGATGAGAGAGCAGAGGTCAAGGAGGAATTCTTCGAGCTGCTTTAAAGGACAGTGGATGACTGCCTAGATGAAGTTATCATGCTCGGAGATTTTAATGCCAGAGTTGGAAATGACCATGCTAGATGAGGTGGAGTTATCGGAAGATATGTGGAGAAGATACTCTCAATGACAATGGAAAGCAACTCCTTAGATTCTGCAATGAGCAGAATCTGATCATCACAAACACAAAGTTCCCCCATAAGCGCATACATGCATACACTAGATGTGAACCAACCAAGAATGAGAAGTCAGTGATCGACTATGCCATTGTTAGGAGAAGCTCATTCAAATATGTCCGGGATGCTAAAGTCTGGAGGGGGCCAGAGATTGGCAGTGATCACTACCTGCTAACAATCAAAAGAACAACTGAAAGAGTTGCTCAGCCTAGGAACTGCCCAACATCACGCAAGAAACCAAGTAAACGAGCGGGAGAAATGAGCATTAGGACCTACAAGCTGAAAGAGCCAGAAATTAAGACCAGATATCAGGGGCTTATTGCTGCAGCGGTGAGCAACACAGAAGAACGACCTGATGACTTGGAAACCCTCTGGAATAAATTCAAGGATATCATAAAGACAGCTGCAGCAGAAGCATGCGGTGAAGTCCGACTTGGGAACAAGAGAAAGAGGACACCTTGGTGGACAGAGGAAGTCAAAGAGAAAATAAGAGAGAAGAAAATGGCATGGAAACAATACTTAGGAGCTAAAAACACAACAGGACGGATGGAAAAATATAGAGAATATGTGACACTCAGAACAGAAGCAAAGAACAAAGTGCTAGCAGCAAAACAGAAGTCATGGGAAGAATTTGGAGAAAAGCTAGAAAAAGATGCACAAGAAAACCAGAAATTGTTCTATAAGACCCTAAAGAACATGAGGAAGGAAAAACAATGCCCTCTCAAATTTATAAATGATAAGCAAGAAAATTGCTTACTGCCCCGAAGAAAGTAATGGAAAGATGGAAAGAATATTTCTCAGAACTCCTGGATGGTGAGCATGGTGAAGCATCAGAAATGATAACCACTAGGACAGAAGAGAAAACCAATGATGGTGAAGATGACATAAAGATGGAAGAACTGAAGGCAGCACTGGAGAAAATCAAGATTGGCAAAGCAGCAGGGCATGATGGTATAACACCAGAAATGGTTAAGTACATGGGAGCATCAGGCGACCTATTACTCTTAAGGGTTTTACAGGCAGCGTGGTACAACAAGACCATACCAAAGGATTGGAAGATTGCCATCATAACACAAATATTCAAAAAGGGTGACAATCGACAGTGTGGAAACCATAGAGGCTTATCCCTTCTCAGTGTGAGTTTTAGAGAAAGGAAAACAGGTAAAGTTTGCGAATTATATGAAAATAATATTCGCAAAACGAATGGATGAAAAATATACAGGAAAAAAAAGAAAGAAATACAGAGATAATAAAAGAGAGAATTCGGGTGAAAGAATAGGAAGATGATGTAGGAAATTAAATGAATATAAACCCTACGTAACAAGTGTCCCTGGTAAATCTACTCTAGAATCCTAGAGCAGAGACTCCGACGCCTAGCTGAGCCACAACTGGATGAGGTCAAGTGCGGATTCCGAGCGAACCGAAGTACTCAAGACCTAATCTTCACACTCAGACAGCTGAGTGAAAAGGCCCTTGAGTATAAGAGTGAGATCCATCTTTGTTTCATAGATCTGGAAGAGGCGTTTGACAGGGTCCCCTGGAGCAAACTTTGGGATTGTTTGGCAAGGAAGAACATTCCAGCACCTCTGATTCATGCTATACAGAGCTTCTACAAGTCTTGCAGAAATTATGTGAGGACAGCAAACCATAAGTCAGAAGAGTTCAGGACCACCACTGGTGTAAGACAAGGTGATATCCTGTCACCTTACCTTTTTATACTCCTCATGGACGATGTCATTAAGACATGTAAGGAGAGAACAAGAAAGTATTCAGTGGGGTACTGGAAGATGAGACAGGTCTGTATTTCGGAGCTGGCATTTGCTGATGATGTTGCCCTGATTGCTAAATCAGAGGCACATCTCCAATCCAACCTGCAAGTCTGGAAGAAAGAGCTGGAGAAGAGAGGGATGGTCATAAGCAGCTCTAAAACAAAATTCATGGTGATATCACGAGAAGAAAGAAGACATCAGATTAAGCTGGGAGAACAGGTCCTGGAGCAGGTAGACCACTTTAAATGCCTCGGAGCTATTATTGACCGAAAGGGGGGCATCAAAGAAGAGTTGGCCACTCGAAAAGCAGCAGCTGCGAGACTTTTTCAGGCCATAAATCGAGGATTCCTCAGCAAGAGAGAGGTTGGTAAGAAAACAAAGATGGCTGTATACCGCTCCACCTATGTCCCAGTCTTGACATATGGATGCGAGTCATGGGCAATGACTACAACCCACAAAAGCCAGATCCAAACCTCAGAAATGAGGTATCTGAGGAAGGTGGTTGAAGTAACAAGAAGAGACATGGTACGCAACCAGACGATACGTCAAGACCTTAAATCCCACCCCCTGCAGACCCAAGTAGAACAGTTCCAACTAAGATGGTTTTGCCATGTCTGCAGAATGGGAGAAGATCGGCTACCACGACAAGCATGGGAAACAAAGAGCCAAGGATCCAGACCCCCAGGACGACCCAGAGTCCGCTGGGAGGACAACATTAGACAATCTTTGAAGGACCGAGGACTAGAATGGAACCAGGCCAGGAGGAAGACAGCCGATAGGATAGTCTGGCGCTCTCTCTTCCAAACCTCTACACCTCACGGTAGAAGGGGAACGACTAAGTAAGTAGGAACAAATCTCAAGAAAAATTGCTTGCGTTGCGACGAACAAGGCCTTCGTTTGGGGCATACGAACAAAATCAGAAAGGACAGAATGCGAAAGCTAAGTTGAGAAATATGAAAAATAATACAAACCGTTCAACCGCTTGGCTGAAATCATGCGGTGAAAAGCACAAAAACAAACAAGAAAAAAAAGTAATTTAGATAAGACTGAATAACAGAAGCATATGTACAGTGGTGCTTTAGAAAGGTGTTTTTGATTCGACAGGGAGAATGCCTTCTTGAAATAGGGAAACCTAATGCAGTGCCGCTAAACAATAACAGTGGCATTAATAAATTGGATGAGACAATAAAAAAACCATCATCTCTTTGCCACGGAGAAAATCGAACGGTAAAAAGAAAGAATAAGAAATACAGTCTGCACTGTAGAGAGTATAAAAGAATGTGGCGGGAAAACATGCCACAAAACTGTTACTTATAATTATAGTCGACCGTCAGCAAATCTGTAAAATCACCTAAAGGCGCATTGAGATACTTGTAAACAACCAAACTTAAAACCCGGCGAACGAAACGAAAGGCTGCATCGCCCAGCTGAAAACTCGAGCGTACGAATTTTGACATATTTACAGCACGGGTAGGGGCTAGTGCGGCTGTGTATCCAAGCCTGTCAGTGGGGTTTCACCAGCTTGGAGAGAAAGACTTCCTTGCTTTGGGATTTTTTTTTTCCCGGTCTGGCTTGTTCCTTCAGTGTTACAAATTTGTGGGCCAGGCGGTAGCGTGTTGTGGAGGAAAAACTTCGTGTACCATACGCTCGGAAATTGTATGTTCCCAGTGTTTGTGTACTGGATAAATATCAGTAGAAGTAGCAAGCTGGATTCGTTCAGTGATTAAATGTGTCTTGTGATTCCTGATCTGGATTATAAATTATAGGCCTACATGTGGTTTCTGTGGAGTTTACACTTTAACGTATTCAGTGTGAAAATCACGCGTGATGTGTGATTCTCAAAAAGGTAATAGAAAATGTATATAGGCCTAGCCTATTGTTGGCTATATGTTTACTCAACAATGGTATATAGAGCCCTAATCAAGAACCATAACTTTAGATAGGCTACTGTTTGTTAAGTATGTCTACGGTAGAAACATTCACTAAAAATAGTGAGTTATTGAAGTAAAACATTCACTAAAAATAGTGAGTTATTGAAGTAAAACATTCACTAAAAATAGTGAGTTATTGAAGTAAAACATTCACATAGCATTTCTTTTGGTGCACAGACAAAGGTAAGTCGCATATTGGAGACTGCCGGAGAGGAGTGAAGTGTTTAGACTTCGTCTGTGCTAGGTTTCAGCATTATGAGGTGGGGTGACCAGTTCGTTTCATCGCATCTTCAGTCTTCCCTAACTCATAAGCATGAGTTATGTAGGCATCCCTATTTTTACAGCAGGGTAGACTGAAGCGGTTGACCAGGTCCCTTTTCCTCGAGAAGCAAGCGCTCTCGATTCAGGCCACTGGACTTTGTTAAACAGGGAAGACAAATCAGTTTAATACAACTTTTATTTTAAACGCATGCTCAGTTGCCCAAGTAGCCTAAACCTCATTCCGTATGTCTAAGTGACCAGTAAGCCTCATATTTCTCTGTGTCCGGTAAACCTCATTCTGTTTCTGTAATTTTATAGGAAACTTCATTCTAATTTTGTAAACCTCATTCTATTTTTGTAAACCTCATTCTATTTTTTGTAAGTGTAGGCCTACAGTAAACCTCATGTTTCTGTAAGTTACAGAAAACCTCGTTCTATTTTTGTAAGTGTATAATAAACCTCATTCTATTTTTGTAAACCTCATTCTATTTTTGTAAACCTCATTCTATTTTTGTAAACCTCATTTTGTAAGTGTAGGCCTACAGTAAACCTCATTATGTTTCTGTGAGCGTACAATAAACCTCATTGTTTCTTTAAGCGCACAGTAAACCTTATTTAGTTTTTGTAAGCATACAGCAAACATCATTGTATTTCTCTAAGTGTAGGTTACAGTAAACCTCATTGTTTCTCCCATCGTACAGAACGCTTCATTCTGTTTCTCTAAGTGTACAGTAAACCTCATTCTGTTTCTCTAAGTGTACAGTAAACCTCATTATGTTTCTCTGAGTGTAGAGTAAACCTCATTCTGTTTCTCTAAGTGTACAGTAAACCTCATTCTGTTTCTCTAAGTGTACAGTAAACCTCATTCTGTTTCTCTAAGTGTACAGTAAACCTCATTATGTTTCTCTGAGTGTAGAGTAAACCTCATTCTGTTTCTCTAAGTGTACAGTAAACCTCATTCTGTTTCTCTAAGTGTACAGTAAACCTCATTCTGTTTCTCTAAGTGTACAGTAAACCTCATTATGTTTCTCTGAGTGTAGAGTAAACCTCATTCTGTTTCTCTAAGTGTAGAGTAAACCTCATTCTGTTTCTCTAAGTGTACAGTAAACCTCATTATGTTTCTGTGAGCGTACAATAAACCTCATTCTGTTTCTCTAAGTGTACAGTAAACCTCATTATGTTTCTCTGACTGTAGAGTAAACCTCATTCTGTTTCTCTAAGTTTACAGTAAACCTCATGTTTCTCTGAGTGTAGAGTAAACCTCATTCTGTTTCTCTCTGGCCTGCGTCAGGACCAGCGAACCAGAGCTGGTCAAGACCGTGCTCCACCTCCACGTGGTGGTCCTGGAAACAGTCTGCAGCAGTGCAGGCTGGCTGAGCGAGCACGGATCGCAATGGGAAGGCAAACCCGGTCCTAAAAAATGCCGTGCAGAAGTCGGATGTGTCGACCGAAAGGTGCAGATATCACAGCTACGTTGTAAACAGACACAACGCAACCACCGTCCTTTTCAGGGCGAACGAAGAAGAAGAAGAAGATTCTGTTTCTCTAAGTGTACAGTAAACCTCATTATGTTTCTCTGAGTGTAGAGTAAACCTCATTCTGTTTCTCTAAGTGTACAGTAAACCTCATTATGTTTCTGTAAGTGTACAGTAAACCTCATTCTGTTTCTCTTAAGTATATAGTAAACCTCATTCTGTTGCTCTAAGTGTACAGTAAACCTCATTCTGTTTCTCTGAGTGTAGAGTAAACCTCATTCTGTTTCTCTAAGTGTACAGTAAACCTCATTATGTTTCTCTAAGTGTACAGTAAACCTCATTCTGTTTCTCTAAGTGTACAGTAAACCTCATTCTGTTTCTCTAAGTGTACAGTAAACCTCATTCTGTTTCTCTAAGCGTTATCGTTATGTCATTTCCAGCTGAAGTTGTGGCGATATGTATTTTACAGAGACTGTTAAATTGACTCGTGTAGTTTTTTTATTGGGGGGGGGGGGGGCGGGGGGGTAGGTATCTGAGGAGACAACACCTACTAGTAGGCTAAATGTCCGCTTTATGTCCAGGTTTTTTTATTCTTACTATCCAATAATCTCCCTTGCTTTCTCTTACCGTGGGACTTCCACAGTAAGGAAACAGTTGGGAAACACAATTAGAAGCCCAAGAGATGTCATCTCAGAAAAGAATGTAAAAACGGACACCCAGGAAAATCAAATAAAATAGTCCTCATTGAAGTAGTCTGCCGACACGTACAGTTCTTAGGACCCGTTAAGAGAAGAGAAATATTCAGAGAATTAGGTAATAATTGCTATACTCCCATAGCAGATACTGCCGTAGGGGAATGGAGTGTTAGAGACTTCACCTTACTAGGTCCAGCATTATGGGGTGACCAATTCCATTCCACGCTGCCTTTGCCTTTCCTAACTCAAACGCAGTCAGGTAGGCTACCCATTTACAGCTGGGTAGGCTGGAGCTTTCCGCTACCTGGTTTCAATCCAGGAGCCCGGTAACTTTGTTACCAACAATTGCTAAACTCAGATAGAAGGAAAAGGCAAAGAGAGAAACCATTTGATGGACACGCGTGCGCACACAGACACACACACACACACATATATATATATATATAGTATTTTCGCACCAGTTAATTGTTCCTTAACGGTCTAAGTTACTGTGGGCCCTACTTTTTATTACTACTTTCCGCGAAGTTTTGTACGTATATCTTTTGTACAGTTGTAACGTGTCTTTGTTACAGAATTCTTGTATTCTCACTCTTATCTTTTGCTCAACAATCTTTTACAAGCTTTATGTTATCTTAGTCCGTCCATTCAGTTATGTTTTCTTTCATATGTTTTAATGTTTTTTTGTTGACTTCCTCTCACTGCGTTTTGTTTCATTGTTTGCAGTTTCAGTACCTGTTAAATCTGTTTTGTTTTGTTCTGTTTTTGTTTTGTTATGATCTTTTCAGAGCTGTATTTTATGTTCGGCTGTTTATTCAGTTTTCTTTTCATACAAATGTTTAATGTTTGTTAATTTCCACTCACATCTTTTGTTTTCATGTTTGTCATAACTGTTCTTGATTCCCTGTCACAGTTTGTTTTCCTTCTTGCAGCTGTAGCATTTTACGCCTTGCAATCAGCTTTTGTTTTCTTTGATTATCTTTAGTATTTGATAGTTACCACTCGTAATGTTAAGTATTTGATGGCTACCACTCGCAGTCTTCAGTATTTGATGGTTACCACTCGTAATGTTATGTATTTGATGCCTACCACTCCGCAGTCTTCAGTATTTGATGGTTACCACTCGTAATGTTAAACATTTGTTGGCTACCACTTGCAGCATTTAAAAAAAAAGATCCACCGTGTATTTTTAGTACAAACTGTCATGAACCCAACCTTTTTTGACATTTACGTTACCTGCTTGCCTTTCGCCTAACTGCTCTCCCCTCCCCCTGTCGTATGAATTGTTAGTACTGAATGTCGTCCACTCACTTCTTTAGGCGCTAAGCGTGTCTAGTTTTGAAAGAACTAAAGCTTGTCTTGTTTCCTTTATGGAGCTTTAATACCCTGTTCAACATTTTGGCTATAACTGGGGGGTATATTGCACGATAGAACTACAACAGCAGACCGCAAGGTCTTTTATATTTGGATATGCGCCTTAATATAACCGACGGACCTTGTGTCTAGGTTGAGCAAGCCACGTCTCACCAAAACTCCTAAAAATAAAGTGGAAGCGTTCTTAAATGTTTTTTTATTATTCTTATCGGTCTTCAGACCGTCTGCTTCTTTCCTTCCCGTCTGCTCTTCTGTGTCGTGTTCAATCGATCCTTCTTGTTTTTTTTCCTTCACCCCGGCCGTGACTGAGTTCCCCATCAGTAAGTGATTTGTCATCCACATGTCATACATGATGGTAGGTCACAATTTGCCTGGTAGACAAAGACGATTGATCTTCCAGGCCTCGGAGAAAACGGATCGGTGTCTCAGAAACGAACATTGTGTACCTAGCGACATTAGGGTCTTGTTACGATCCCTGTCTGTTGCAACCAGGAAGAGAAAAAGGTGAAAGGGAGGTGTCTTTTGTCTGTCTTGGCAGATATTTCTTTCATAAGTTTGTGAAAAGTTGATGGTTGTCATGATCCTGAATCAATGGACAATAAAGTCAACGACACACCGTATCGGAAACTCGAGGAGAGAAAACTGGGCGGGGGTTAAGTCTGTTGCATGATGGGAGAGATTATAGAATAAATATAGCACCTATTTGTATATTACTAAGCAGTTCCCATTAGAGCACATATCTTCATCACATACACGGGACTAGAGAACATCACATTGACGGGACTAGAGAACATTACATTCACGGGACTAGAGAACATCACATACACAGGACTAGAGAACATCACATACACGGGACTAGAGAACATCACATACACGGGACTAGAGAACATCACATACACGGGACTAGAGAACATCACATACACGGGACTAGAGAACATCACATACACGGGACTAGAGAACATCACATACACGGGACTAGAGAACATCACATACACGGGACTAGAGAACATCACATACACGGGACTAGAGAACATCACATTCACGGGACTAGAGAACATCACATACACGGGACTAGAGAACATCACATACACGGGACTAGAGAACATCACATACACGGGACTAGAGAACATCACATACACGGGACTAGAGAACATCACATACACGGGACTAGAGAACATCACATTCACGGGACTAGAGAACATCACATACACGGGACTAGAGAACATCACATACACGGGACTAGAGAACATCACATACACGGGACTAGAGAACATCACATACACGGGACTAGAGAACATCACATTCACGGGACTAGAGAACATCACATACACGGGACTAGAGAACATCACATACACGGGACTAGAGATACCGTTGATAGCATTACCTGACTGTTGTTGTACTGGAATCCCCAGGGAAAGAGACAGAGGTCAACCGACAAAACACGGAGAAGTGAAGTAGAGACAAGTGAAAATAATGAATAAGACGTGGAAACAACTTGAGCTGATGACACATGACAAGAGGGCGTGGCGTGTGTATGTTGAAGGACTATGCTCCGTGGGAAGCTAATGGGTATTGATTGATGATAGCACAGATATTGTGTACAAATAAATTACTATCTCAGTGAGACGCCGCCCCATGTAGTTCCGGGGGGGGGGGGTCTATGGGGAAGCACAGAAGGAATACGACTACTGCTCCCTCAGGCATGTCGTATGAGGCAACTAATATGAGGTTGTGTATGGGACTGGCAACCTCAAATTATAAAAGAATGTGTACAGAAACCACTGCAGCAAGGGCACATCAATGCTTTGGTGCAGACTTTCTTCAAAGGTGGGGGGGGGGGGGCAGTTGCAGTGGTGACTCCATGCTCCTTAAGGAGCAAACAAGGAAATAATGGTAAATGAATGAATGACACACAGGCTACTTAGACAACAATATATCCGGAAAACGGATGAAAGTTACGTGGACGGTGACGTCTTTATCTGCCGGTTAGGAGAACGAGGTTAGCCGCTAGGCTTAGTGCGACAGCTGTCTTTAGTGATGTGTCCGTGATTCAGTGATGTGCGTCAATTGGCGGGGGGGGGGGTGACGGCAGTAAAGAATATCACCACCCACAATTCAGACCTCGTATAGTTCCCAGGAGTCTTTGAAGACATTAAGTCATGTCGTGCAAGGCGGCTAATATGAGGTTGTGCACGCGGCAGGCAACCTCATCATGTGAGACAAATTGCTACAGAAATCACCCCTACAAGAGCATATGAATACTTGATGCAGGCTTCCTGCAAGCGGGCTACATGCTACATAAGGAGTACACAGGAAACTGATGAAGACACAAGAAAAGTATAAATGTAAAAGAAAAGTATAAATGTAAAAGAAATGTATAAATGAAGCGAGAAAGTGTTAGTCGCGGTCGTTCTCACGTTCTTTGCACTTATTTGTTAATTGTTCCGCATGTTGGTTGTGTCCGTTTCTCATAGCTTAGCTATATTTATCACCTTTGCCTCCTGTTTGTGACTGTGGCTGACGACGGTTTTAGCCCGAAACGTTTCATTGTTTCTAGTTTATCATCCAGTTAAAACTTTTTCGATGCCATTGTCATAAATATACATCAAATGTTGAATATGAAAATCTCTGTGATACTTGTGAAGCTCCCTGAAGTCTTTTAAAGGCCGATGTGATTACCCCCTTTCCCCACCTTTTTTTCTTTCTTTCATCATCTTTTTCATTCTCGTTCTGCTTCAGACTTCCACATTAATGACTAATAAAGGCAGTAGTCAAGGTTCCTGACATTTCGTTCGCCTTCAGACTTCCACATTAATGACTGTAATAAAGGCAGTAGTCAGCTCAAAGGTTCCTGACATCTCGTTCGCCTTCAGACTTCCACATTAATGACTCTAATAAAGGCAGTAGTCAGCTCAAGGTTCCTGATAAATATTACACACATAAAGGTATGTTTTAGGTACTCGAGAAATAAAGTAGTAGTTTTTCCGTCCTATACTGCATGTTGGGCAGGACTACGACAGATCTTTTCTTTAGAAGCGAATGAATCCACGGCTTGTTGTTGAGATTAAGTTTGTAACTAAGTGTGTCGAATATGGCCAAGTGTAATTCCCGCTCGTCAGTGAAGAGAAAGATGGTCTCACGGATTGCCTTTCCTGCTTTGCAGTAGTGGTCCAACAGTGGCCAAAACTCAAGAGTATCTAATATGGGCCTTCAAAGGTGTCTACCTTCGCACAAGATTACTCTTGGCAGAATTGTAGATAGAAGGGTAATGACGCTTCTATCCAAAGGGGGAGTTCATATGGTATTTCCGAAGTCAAGAACAACGCTGCATTGGCAGGGCAATTGTTAACTTTATATCGGTCCGCCGCCTTTTATGAAGAATTAAGCAATTATTAATTTCAGCTCGTGAAGCCCCACACCCTGATTTACTCAGTGGAATTCTTATTATTTAGGTATAGCCCTGTTTAGAGTGTATTTAGTAAATTGACTGAGACAAACGTGCAGTACATTTAAAATGATTAAATCGAAGTTAAATCTGTATAATTACAAATAACAAATTTAATAATCATTTAGGTTTAACAAGGTTTTAGAAAATTTGAATAATGATTTAACAAAAAGTTGTCATCACTGTTGTGATGGGATGAAAATTTATAAAGGAGTTCACGTGGCAGCTTATATGTTTCACTTATCTGCCACTGGTAGGTTCTGCTCCTGCAGATGGTTTGGTTCTGTGCAGATAGGTCACTGATAATGCTTGTCGCTGGTCAAGTGTCGTGGTGTAAACCCACTTCTTTGGTAATACACTATGTCGATATACAAATATGCACAGCCAATCCACGTTCAACAGACTCTGAGACAGAATAAATTACACGAAGTCAAGTTCACGCCAAGACAGAAAAACTTAGGCCTCAAATTTCGGAACTCGGTCACGGAAAGTACGAAAACGTCAGCAATTAAAAAGGCGAAAACGCCGATAACCAATCAAAAGGGTTCCTTAAGCAGTAGAATTTACCGGCGTCTACCTAAATAAACGGGCGCGTTTTATTAAAAATAAACACACACAAACACGAAGGCCAGCTCGACCGACCGACTGGGGAAGAGAAAGCTGTCAAGACTGATTAATGCTTACCTGCATGCCGGGCAAACTTGCTTCACTAGTGATAAAGTCCCCTGTTTATTCCAGTTAATGATATCCACCAAAAAATAGACATAAGTGGATGGAAGCAGACATCATCATCATCAGTTGATAAGATCTCTATGGTGTTGTTTGCTCCACTGTAGTGTATGGAATGTCAACTTGACCTACGCAGTGGTGTGTAGACATGGATTGAGTGTATAATGTGCGAATGATAATAAGGGTTCGTGGTGTTGACAAATGTTCTTTTCTCACACTCATGTATGGCTGGAAGTCATCGACACCAACGACTGTGTACCTTTACTAAAGTTTAATTGGACGTACACACTCGACAGCACAGATAGTGACAAATCACAGGTTGGCATAATACATCATGGTACAGTGGATAAATGGTCTTGCAATGTTACATGGGCACTCATGTAGAATAATAGTATAAATGACTGTCAGTAGCCAAGCCCTCAGTATCGCCCATACATATATATCATCTGACTTCACTGACTGAGCACGTCAGCTTATAAACAATATTTCAGATGGCTTCTAAACCTAATCTCGTTTAGCGACGATTCTCCAACATAATGTTCAGCACATATTTTTCCATATAATAATATTGAACCGCTAATAACGGGTTCTCATGTGTAGCAGTGATCTCTGGACTAAACAAGCGATAATACGGGCATCCCTTTTCTCTTCTTGAAAGTCACTACATGTTTGGTTCCAAGATGGCTTCACTCGTGAGCTGTCACTCACGTTTGGATACAGATAATGAATCTGTCCTAAAGTTAGTCATTCATAAAACATTTCATTGCTCTGTAGATTTGATCATGAACAATTGACTGCATTCTACAGGATATAGTGCTGCTAGGAATCGAAGTCGTTTTCATCGAGTCAAATATATTCTCTTAGACATTCAAATCGTACCTATCGAAAATGGTGGCTTCGAACGAGAGTTCATAAGAGTATCTTTTATTACCTTGGTATCAGAAATATGATTCTGCCATTCCTTGGCAATACGAATAAACACTGGGGTAAAGCATACACGATAGGTCTAGACGACTATCACTTTCCCCACCAATACTGAGATCACTTTTTTCGGCGACAAGCCGACATAGAAAAACACAGTCCCCATCAGGACGAAGCCAAATCACACCACACTCTAGCGACACATCCGCCGAATAGCCTTTGACCTCTCTAGAGACAACAGAACATATAGTTCGACTTAGATATGTAAAGATATACAGATATAAGACAGACTCGTCCTACTCAGACAAACAATACACATAAATTCAGGCCATAGATATTCTGAAGCAAGAACAATCTATTATTACCCAAACAACGAATAAATCGCAGTAAAATGGATTCATCCGCGGAGTTCGATCGAAGAGACGGCACAACTTTCAAGGGAAGTAACTCAATAATGACTTTCCCTTAAGCACTAAAAAATTACCTATTTTGTTTACAAAATATTTGCGAACATAACAAGTATACTAATGTATAATATTGTAAGATATCAAAGACTGCACGTAACAGTCTTACCACACCTCCCGGGAAAAAAAAATGGAACTTTTTTTTTTTTGAAATACATCTAGGAGCAACGTACAATAGGCTCACAACGCATGAATAATGCGCAGATGAAAATATCAGGAATACCTATAACGCCTAATATGAGGCTAAGTCGACTTATGGAGCGACTGGTGAGAATGTGTCTCATAAACTGAGAGAAATTATTTCTCTACAAGTATATTTTTCCAGGAAGGTGTCATCAAAGTATAATACAATTCTGGCAATTACACAATGCCTAAAAAATTCATATCATCATTTCGTATTAGATATCTTAAATTTATGATTTATGAAGAAAAAATCATCAAAGCACAGCGGTGAATAAACATCAATGAACCGCTATGTAGTGATACAATCATTATATTATTAAATTACAAATGTGTATCTATCATGATATAGAAAAGGAACTACTATAGAACTAGACATATCAAGAAGTCTAAGCCCTAATAGTTATGTGGAATCATGTGGGCATCTTGACAGAATGTCTGCCATCACATTATCTGATCCACGAATAGCTCGCACAGAGAAATGAAAAGGTTGAAGAGCAATTGCATATCGAGTAGACCTCGAGCTCTTCAAATTCTTACTCTGTATAGCAGTAAGAGCTTTTTGGTCGGTTTCTACTATGAAATGTGCGCCTAGAAGGAATCTCTGTAGTTTGAGGATCGACCAAACCATAGCTAATAGCTCACGGTCTAAAACCGAATAATTCCTTTCTGCCGCATTAAGTTTTCTGGAAATATACATTACAGGATGCAGAGTTCCAGAGTACTCTTGCATTAGTGCCGCTCCAATCCCAGTGGATGAAGCGTCACTACGAAGAACGAATGTCTTATCTTTAGTGGGTAGCACTAAAATAGGTGGTGTTGAAAACAATGTTTTAATCTTATCCAGAGAGCATTGGCATTCCTGAGACCAGTGGACCACATTAGGCGAACCTTTCTTTAGAAGTGTTGAGAGAGGTGCCATGATAGAGGATAGATTCTGAATGAATCTGCCATAAAATTGAATAAGACCTAACAGACTTCTCACCTGTTTTTTAGTCTTAGGGATTGAGATGTTAAGTATCTTACTAGTATTATGGTCCTCTGTCTTTAGGAAACCATGACCAACTCGGTGGCCTAGGAAAGAAATTTCGCTAAAACCAATATAGGCTTTAGAGGGTTTCGCTGTCAGGTTGTGCTCACGCAAAGTAGACAGCAATTCATCTAACCCTGAATAGTGATCTTCCCAAGTATCGCTGAAAAGACAGATGTCGTCTAGATATGCAATGACATCTGACCGATAAGATAGGATTCGGCGCATCATGCGTACGAATGTAGCTGGTGCGTTCATAAGACCGAAAGGCATAAAATTCCATTGGAACAAACCTCTAGGTGTTGAAAAAGCCGTGAGAGGTTTGGCGCGTTCAGATAAAGGAACTTGCCAATATCCTTTAGACAAATCAAGTTTAGTGAAAAAATGAGATTTGGAGAGTCGAGTAAGTAGCTCTTCCAGTAAAGGCATAGGTTCGGCATCGAACTTCGTTACTTGATTCAATTTTCGATAGTCAACGCAAAGACGTATGTTATTGTCTTTTTTACGCACAATAACCATCGGCGAAGAATATGCAGAGGTGGATGGTTCGATTATTTTCAAATCTATCATCTCATCCAACTCTTTCTCGACCTGTGCTTGAAAATGTATAGGTATAGGATAAGGTCTAACCCTAATAGGAGTATGGTCAGTTAGAACAATGTCATGTTCAATGACATTCGTTTGTCCAGGGATGTCAGTGAGTACATCCTGAAATGTTTGCAACATAGTTGAAACTTGTCGCTGTTCTCCTAGAGACAAATCAGGAGAGACAGTAACGTTCTTCCATGATTCACTAGAATGAAGTGGGATCATTGGAAGAGGAAGATTTACATCTGAAAAACTTGTTTCCTCATCCTGTATCACGGACAGTGATGAGTAATGACCATGTTGTACTGGAGAATTGTCCGTTGCTTGGAAAATGGGTTGCAAATAATCCGGACGTTCATGGAATTCAGTAAGCATATTGATGTGGAAGGTTTTATGCTTCCCATCAATATCGACAATATAGTCGACATCGGAAATTTTCGATATTATATCGTACGGACCTTTCCAAGAAATAAGTAATCTGTTTTCCCTACAAGGTAGTAATACAAATGCTTTGTCACCAGGACAAAGTTGTCGTAAGCATCTCTTCTTATTGGCAAATTGCCTTGCCTTCTGTTTCGCAAATTCAGAAGAAGAAGTTGCTAATTTGCATGCTTCGATAATTTTTTGTCTCAACGCGATGACATATTCGTAGGATGACTTTGTGTCATCGTCAATATTGTCAGATGTTATGAGATCGTGAAGCAACGACATAGGGCCACGCGGACGCGCGCCAAAGACGAGTTCAAAGGGAGAAAATCCCGTATGTTCATTGGGTACCTCTCTGTAAGCGAAGAGGGCCGCAGGTAAAACTCTGTCCCAGTCTTGAGGATGATCCTCAGTTATCTTCCCCAGTAAGTTTTTAAGTGTTCTATTAAGGCGTTCGACCATACCATTAGACATTGGATGGTAGATACTACTTAAAGATCTATCTATCTGCAGAGTAGACATTACTTGAGACATGGTATCTGATATTAGTTGGGTGCCATGGTCTGACAATATCTCTCCGGGGAACCCCAGACGAGAAAATATAAGCCAAAGAGCATCTGCAATATCAGCAGTAGTAATGCTCTTCAGAGGAATAGCCTCTGGCCAACGTGTGCACATATCAACACACGTCAAGATAAACTGATGTCCTCTGGCAGACTTGATCTTAAATGGACCAATAATGTCTATGGCCATTTTTTGGAACGGCCGAATAGGAATGTCCGCCGCCTGAATGGGTGCAGCATGCCGTGGACCTTTGGATTTAACTTCCTGACATACTTTACAAGATCGACAATAAATCCGTATGTCCTTGTTTACCAATGGCCAAAAGAAAGCCGCAAGGACTCTTGACTTAGTACGGGAAAAACCCATGTGTCCAGCACACTGAGAGTCGTGAGCGTGCTGCAAAATTTTAACTCTCAAATTCTTGGGAACCAGGATTTGAGAATGACTTGACGTAATGGAGTCTTGAACCATACGTACAAGTACGCCATTCTTCTTTGTAATCCACGATTTACGACTTGTGTCTTTATTCGGATCACCTTTAGTTGCAAGAATGAAGAATTTCTTCAGAGTGGGATCATCTTCTTGCTGTTTTATAAACGAGTCACGAGAAATTACCAAGGGATTATCTTGGTTATGCACTTCATTATCTTCAGTAGATGAAGTTTGAGGCATATTAAGAGCCTGAGCTCTAGTGACTACAGCGTTAGCAATCTGCATGTTTTGCCTTTCCCACGTGGAAATTTGTTGCGGAGTGCATTCTTGACTCCATGAATGCGACCGATGATGAGGTCAGCGATCGGATTCGGAAGAAGACATGCGTGTACATCTCCTGTAAAGAAAGGAGTAGCAATCCTAATGATAGCAGTAGAGTATTTCTCTAATGTGCCGCCAAATGTTACACATTTGACTACTTGTCCAGTGGCACGGGAAGGATCTACGAGTGACTGCCTAACACCAATTGTGGTGCATCCAGAATCAAATAGCACAGAGACTGGATTGTTATTCACTAAACCCTTATGTAAGACAAGAGAACCTCTTCCATCATGCGCGACTGATGCCGGAAGAGCAGGAAGAGGATGGCCACAGCTTAAAGTAGACACTGTGGTTGGCTCAAATAACGTTTTGCATTGGGGGCACTGAGATGCTCTCCCAAAATCAAAAGCGGCACATGCCATATTACTAGCATCATTATTATCTTTACTCTGTTTATAGGCTTCATGGGACTCTTGTTGTGCAGAGTTTGCCTGAAAATGTGGTTTATGTCTTTTGTTTTGAGATCTACCTCGGTTATTATCACCTCTGTAGTTATTGTTACCTCTATTGTAACCCCTATTTGGGTTTGAGTCATAGTTCCCTTGGTTACCATTATCATATTCATTATAATGAGTATCTCTGTAATTATGATCTTGTTGACTCCAAGACGGATAACCCTGATAGTTTCTATAATTACTTCCTCTACGGAAATTCCTATAATTATGACCACCCCTGTGTCGAGAGCTATCAGCTCGTCTCCAGTTCTTTGAAGAAGAACCCTGAAATGATTGGTTACCTTGGTTTTGATAACTATTATGGTTACCTTTTTTATCAAATCTGTTTTGAGGCCCCTGAAATCTGTGTGAATAATTGGGATTGTATGGTGTTGCTGAAGCAACTGGCATACTCTCCTTAATCTTAGTGTTGCCAAAAGTCACGTCGGGGTGTGCAGTGACATATTGGGAACAATATTCTTCCATTTCTTTTAGAGATTTGGGTTTACGCTCATGTATAAATTCAAGGAAAGGTTTGTTCACATATGACATAATCTTATCTCTGAGCAACAAATCCATAAGTCCTTCATACGTTTTTTCTGTTTTGGAAAGCTCAATCCAACGATCAACTGTGAGACGTGCCTTTGCAGTGAATTCTGAGAATTCTACACCCGTCTCAGGCACCATCGTTTTAAATAAAAGGCGATAGCCTTCCTCACTTAGCTGATATTTTTTTATCAAAGCCGCCCTAATGACATCATAATTATCCTTATCTGCTTCTCCTACAAGGCATAATCTAGTCAAAGATTCACCTTTCAAGTTTTCTGATAATTGATTAGCGTATTGTGATTTATCCACATTATGTGTACGACAAGAACGTTCAAATCTATCCAGCCAGAATGTAATATCGTCACTGGACTGATTGAACGGTGGAACCTTAACCTTGTAAGTAGAAGGTTTACCATTACCACTAGATGCCTGATTAACATTACTCATACTTGTCAATCTCAATTTCTCCAACTCAAATTCATGTTCTCTTATTGCTTTTTTCTCTTCAGCATCTAATCTTTTTTGTTCAGCCTCCCTGTCTAATCTTTTTTGTTCAGCTTCCCTGTCTAATCTTTTTTGTTCAGCTTCACTGTCTAATCTTTTTTGTTCAGCAGCAGCTTCTCTTTCTAATTTTTTTTGTTCAGCTGCAGCTTCTCTTTCTAATTTTTTTTGTTCAGCTTCAAATCTCCTTTCCTCCACCTGCATCTGCAATTTCTTTTGTTCAGCAGCAGCCTCAGCTTCTCTTTCTAATCTTTTCTCTCCTGCCATAGCTTTTCTTTCTTCTGCAGCTAATGCTTTGTCATATTGAGCAACTGCCCATTGTTCTAATTGTTGACCAGTCTTATCAAGGGCTTTCCCTTGTGTAATGAAGTATTCTAATGTAGACATGATGTCTAACAATAATACTAATCACCTGAATCAATAATAATACCACAAGTTCTCAATGACTTGATTAATCAGTATACTATCCCAATATCTGTGGGTCACAAGCCTTTAATAAGGTCTTGTATAATAGTAATAATAATCAGGTACTGGTTTATACCATAATCCAAGTGCAGTGCACAGGCAATTGTGTCTTATGAAATATACCTATATAAAACATATGTCAACCAACAGAATACATAAAGTACAAATAGGACTGACAATACAAGAACGTTTGCAGAAATCAAAATAAATCAAATAGGGAAATCAATGAAAATAATCACTGAATCTGCAAAGAATAACAACACAAATGACGTCACAATATATGAATATAAATTGTGAATAGAACTGAAAGATAGAAAAGGTTAGACCAACAAATTACAAACAAATCAAAACAAAACTAAAGAACAAAGAAATATTACAAAAATAACAATAATTACAGACTTCACAGCTAACACAAAAGCAACAGTTGTCGCAGCAAATTTTCAATCAAGAAAATTGCACCTATAGAAAACGCCCACAACGGACCCTCTATGACGTGGGATATTCTGTTGTGAGGACGCCGCCCAACCTTAAACACAACCCGCTGACATAGAAACTAACATACTATACAAACAAATAACATGTAAACATAAATATATATAAATTATGTGTATGATAGTATGTGTTGCAAAATAGGCTCAGTTTTACAGTAATGGCAAAGTTATTTTTATGAAAATAAACAAACTGCCACTTTATTCAATTAAACATTCTGGCCTTAAATATTAAAGTTCATATATGGAAAACAAGAAGATCCATCGATGAAAATAGGACTTCTTAGTTCACTAATACTGTCTTCCTGTTAATATTGACAAGAATTGATCCAACTGTTCTGTGAAACTCTGTAATGTCTAATGTAAAAAATGTCAACAACGCTGACCTACATACTGCATTCACTTGACAGGTCACGTGACGAAGTGTTGACAAATAGCAAACCAATACTGCAAGTGTGTCGTATCAGCCACAGGAAACGGTCTGGTATCGGTAATCTGTTGACTTCTGAACTTCTGCGAGGTCAAACCCAGAAAGCTGGTCCACCAGTTGATAAAGTTGTTATTTTATTCCCGTTAATGATATCCACCAAAAGATAGATATAAGTGGATGGAAGCAGACATCATCATCATCAGTTGATAAGATCTCTATGGTGTTGTTTGCTCCACTGTAGTGTATGGAATGTCAACTTGACCTACGCAGTGGTGTGTAGACATGGATTGAGTGTATAATGTGCGAATGATAATAAGGGTTCGTGGTGTTGACAAATGTTCTTTTCTCACACTCATGTATGGCTGGAAGTCATCGACACCAACGACTGTGTACCTTTTCTAAAGTTTAATTGGACGTACACACTCGACAGCACAGATAGTGACAAATCACAGGTTGGCATAATACATCATGGTACAGTGGATAAATGGTCTTGCAATGTTACATGGGCACTCATGTAGAATAATAGTATAATGGACTGTCAGTAGCCAAGCACTCAGTATCGCCCATACATATATATCATCTGACTTCACTGACTGAGCACGTCAGCTTATAAACAATATTTCAGATGGCTTCTAAACCTAATCTCGTTAGCGACGATTCTCCAACATAATGTTCAGCACATATTTTTCCATATAATAATATTGAACCGCTAGCAATGGGTTCTCATGTGTAGCAGTGATCTCTGGACTAAACAAGCGATAATACGGGCATCCCTTTTCTCTTCTTGAAAGTCACTACATGTTTGGTTCCAAGATGGCTTCACTCGTGAGCTGTCACTCACGTTTGGATACAGATAATGAATCTGTCCTAAAGTTAGTCATTCATAAAACATTTCATTGCTCTGTAGATTTGATCATGAACAATTGACTGCATTCTACAGGATATAGTGCTGCTAGGAATCGAAGTCGTTTTCATCGAGTCAAATATATTCTCTTAGACATTCAAATCGTACCTATCGAAAATGGTGGCTTCGAACGAGAGTTCAAAAGAGTATCTTTTATTACCTTGGTATCAGAAATATGATTCTGCCATTCCTTGGCAATACGAATAAACACTGGGGTAAAGCATACACGATAGGTCTAGACGACTATCACTTTCCCCACAAATACTGAGATCACTTTTTTCGGCGACAAGCCGACATAGAAAAACACAGTCCCTATCAGGACGAAGCCAAATCACACCACACTCTAGCGACACATCCGCCGAATAGCCTGTGACCTCTCTAGAGACAACAGAACATATAGTTCGACTTAGATATGTAAAGATATACAGATATAAGACAGACTCGTCCTACTCAGACAAACAATACACATAAATTCAGGCCATAGATATTCTGAAGCAAGAACAATCTATTATTACCCAAACAACGAATAAATCGCAGTAAAATGGATTCATCCGCGGAGTTCGATCGAAGAGACGGCACAACTTTCAAGGGAAGTAACTCAATAATGACTTTCCCTTAAGCACTAAAAAATTACCTATTTTGTTTACAAAATATTTGCGAACATAACAAGTATACCAATGTATAATATTGTAAGATATCAAAGACTGCACGTA
>JAMPIV010002584.1:142500-153018 GCA_024509875.1 Oreohelix idahoensis | reverse complement strand
AATTCACAATTGTGAAGACCAAAAGTTGTGGTTACATGAGGTCTGCCGAGTCCACAAGCACGCTTCTATTTTTTTTTGATTTTTCTTTTAAACGCAGCGAGATACAAACCAAAAACTTTGCTAAGCTTACCGTAGCAAAACAGGGCTCAATATTCTTTCATCTATCGTGTCTTGTGCATACACTCCTTAGTATTGCGTCGAAGGAGGAAAAAACCATATACGTCAAGGTTGTGTCAACGTGTTGGGCCGTCAAAGCATGTATTACCACAGATTAAAAACAACACAAAACTACTTCTGCTTGTTCAGGTCTGCCGTGGTGGAAGATGGGTGTCACATTCCAAAAAATATTTTCTACAGACAACAGGCGAAATGAATGAACAAAAGGATGCTCGGGCGACTGAAGAAAGCTGAGGTTCAAAGATGTGTGCAAAAGATTCATGAAGGCTCTGGACATAAGTCCAGCAACCTTGGAGGGACCAAACTAGCCGAGATCACACCAAGTGGAGATGTTCTCTCTAAACCTGCGCCACCTCAGATTGGGTGAAAAGAATCTATTACAAAGTAGAGAGAAAAGAAACACGCTGAAAGAAACACCAGGCAAAAAACAAAGCACCTCAAGGGTGATGATCAACCCATAGCCAGTAATGACTGGAGGAGGGCTACAAACTATTGTTCTCCATGTTTCAGGATTAATACACTAGAATACTGATGCAACACTTGAAATGAAAAATGTTGGTGTGTTGGACTTTAAATTTACCATATATATTCCCCCCAGGCCAGTGGAAGGCTTTTGTTCTTAGGGTTTAGCGGGCAGATCCATCTCACACCTGATACATTACATTAAAAAAAAAAACCTTTTTCTTGTGCTTTATAATATTGACAAATAATAAACAAGCCGTCCATAGACGTATTACAGCAGCTATGATTCTATATCAAATCTGCTGCTCAAGCTCTCTCTTCACGCAACTAAACTCCATTCCATTTCCTTCACTGCTGCTAGGAGCTGTTTTCCGATGCTTTTCTGAACCTGAGGATGGCATGACAGAGCAGAAAGCATTCCACAAGATTTGTTTGATGAAGCTTATGTTTCATAAATTTTAAACATCAACAAAGCTGGCTGGGGAAATATGTTTAAAATCGTATGCCACAGAATATCTCAGATGTGGATAATGGATGCAGTATCCTAAGACAAATAACTAACAAGAGTTGGTGTCCTTTTTTATTAAATATTATTGCGGTGTTGCTAGAGATGTTGGACTGGAACCATGCGCCAAAAGGTAGACAGGCTATATGATAGCATTGCGCTCTCTCTGGTAAACCTATACAACCTCCAAGTAGAAGAGGAAAGAGCAAGCAGAGTACTAATGGATCGTTCTGCAGTCTTGCGAATCAAGTTAGTTTTTAAACTATAACAACTACTATCTACATTTAGCCCTTTATTTAGTTACAATGAACAAAATAGACTGTGCTTTTAATTGAAAAAACACATTCACCACAATGATTTTTCAAAACAACAATAGGATGTAAAACAATTAAGACTATATATCCCTGTCTTATGACTGCTCGCTTTTTTTTTCTTTTTCTTGTCAGCAATAAATGTGAAGTCTGCGACAAAACCTAAGCTAAATGAATCTTCAGCGATGAATTGCGTGTCATCGCATTAATTATTACATTCACTGTGTATTCATTGTAAGACGTTTAAGTGTACCAATACTTTATAATATGTGTGTCATTGTTAGTGTAATCTTGATGAATGAATAAACCTGTTCTGGCCACTTTTACTAGTGTATCGATTTTGTCAATTTTATTAGACCCTTAATTGTTATAATGCTTTGTATTCTTCCATGACTGTTTGAAACGCCATGTGTAACTTACTAAAATTTATTTCTAGATATCCCCACCAGCCAAAACGCATTGGGTTTTTTTTTAGAGTTGGGCCAAAGCTCCCTGTGCCTTTTTGTCTGTCGCTCAATTTTCGATACACACTCACCATCCCTACTGTTTCAGTCGTAAAGTTCTTTTTCACATATTTTGTTTCCAAATGATGTTCCTACTTCCCATTGGTAGTCTTGAAATGTTGCTGATATTAGCACTCAATCACATATCGTTTCCCAGTCCTGTGATTTTGGCGGCTTTCTTTGACAGCAATAGAGCCACACTTTCACCTATTAATCATGCACGTTTCTTCGTCATAGTCCGCGTAGCGATAGGTCAAAACTATTCTTTTGCTGTTCGGCTCCTTCTTTTTCATATTTCCTTCAATCTTGTTTCACATAAGGACTCAAACAAAACAACTTAAAAATATCTTCCACAGCTGTCACCTGCTGCAGTTCTTCCCTCATTTGCTTTCGTTGTTCTGGAAACCATGACCAAAATGCCAATTCCCGGAAAGACTCTTCCATTATTGCAACATACAATTCATTATTTGACCATGTGTCTATTTTCTTCTTCCTCATCGCCCTCAGACTTCTAAATTACAAACTCTAATTAAAGGACATTAAAATCTGCCCACTCAAGGTTCCTGACATTCTCCAATAAGTTTGGTCATGGGTTGTTGCGCATTATGACACTTCCAATTCACTAAGCACCTATTAAGTATTTCAGTTAGGCGACTGGAGGCATATTTTCAGCTGTCATGGGCTGCGATGCTATTTTTTTGCCACAGGAGCAGAGCATACTGTTGGATCAATTCTATCTTGCTACTTGGTGCATAATTTTGCCGTACACTCAACACTTATTGTGACCAGATGCCGTAACCAGAGAATGAATGACCATGGCTACTCAACCTGCCGATAGCTGGCTGATAGGCATCATTTCTTTTATGTGACCTTGACTGTTCATCTGTTTCCCTATTGGACTCTATAGTTTCTAATTCAAACTGCAGCTTATTTTGAGTAGCCATGCATTACAACTAAAGTGAAAGCTTTGCATCAGCTAGAAGTCTTTAATGAAGCAAGACATGTAATCATTTTGTCCTTTCTCTCATGTTTTTGTTGACGATTCTATACTGAATTGACAGACCAGCAGTGACCTTGCCTTTTGCCCAGGCTGAAACTGTGCACCAAACTACATCATAATATTTTTGCATTGGTGCTTCCCCCAAAACCACCCCCCCCCCCCACCCCCCCCCCCCCCCCCCCCCCCCCCCCCCCCCCCCCCCCCCCCCCCCCCAAAAAAACCCCCCCCCCCCCCAACCCCACCCCCCCCCCCCCCCCAATCCTCTCCTTCCTTTTCCCCCCCCCCCACTGGCAATGTTTTTTCTATATAATGAGGATATGCCAAACTCATCATAGCACATTGTAGTCCCTACTTATGACATGGATGAGGATGGCCGCTCGCCAAAAAAACCATTTCATTTCTTCGTCTACACAAGAAACCCCTTAGAGTCACCAATCATATGTGCACTTAGTCAATATTATCTATAGTATCATACATTATACAATCATTACATTATACATATATTCGCACAAAAATGGGTGGCAAGTGCCCCAGCAGAAAACAAGAGATGACAGAAGATGACTAGTGCATGGAATGGGACCATACATTTTTTTTCAACAAGGCCTAAGTCACTTTTTGTTCGAATCCCAGCGGCAAGGGAAGACTAGAGGCAAACCAAAAATTACACAGAAGGAGAATGGAGACAGAAAAAAAAGGAATGTTTAGGAAGACCGTTAGACAAATCTTCAGCTCATGGACGGCACTACGGACAGAAGGGTACTTTGTATACGTTTGTTTGAAAGCCTATGCCCTCCTTAGGGAACAGACAGGCCATATAAACAATCCAAAAACATTTTATTGGGGATGATAATATCCCTAGTTCAACATTTTTGATAAGACAGCTATGAGGCTCTATTTAAACAGCATCGACTGTGATGAGCATTAATAGAGTCTGGATCCAACATCCTTGTGTATGGGTGATTTAATGTGACTCAACCAGTGACTTTTGAGTATAAAAGGCTAAAATATAATCAAGGTTTTGTGCAGCTCTAGATTAAGATTTTTTGTACGAGACAAGAACAGACCCTTAACATGGATTGGACACAACAAGATTGAGGAACTATCTATAAAGACAGGTACAGGACTGGTGCAAAACAGATCTGTGCCCCTATTGGCCATCAGCCCCATACGCGGAACATCGAACATCTTTGCTTGCAGTCCTGCCCAACATACAGCAATGAATTGGAGTAGCACATGCGCAAAAACCCACTTCTGTACATGAAAAACTGTTTGGAGATGTCAGGAACCTTGAGCTAACTACTGCCTTTTCATTAGAGTCATTAATAGTAGAAGTCTGAGGGCGATTTTGTTCGAGGAGAAAGATATAAGGAACCTTCTCTCTCAGAGCTAACTATTGCCTTTATTAGTCCATTAATGTGAAGTCTCTCCCCCCCGAAGGCGGACGGAGGAAAAGAAGAATAATATCCATGTATCTTCGATATAAAACAGGTAAAGGTAGTCACAGATTAGTGCTGTAGGAGAGAAGTGTTTTTTTTTTTTTTGACTTCACTCATACATCATGTCTTTGCTAAGATGAAGTGGGTGAGGAGTTGTCCATTCTTCGCTGCCTTCACTCACACGGGTTTTAAGTCAGGTACACAAATAAAATATGTATTAATTAAATCAGGTTTATATATTCTCGATGATTTATACACCTTTGTAAATCAGGACTAGTTTTGTGTGTGTGTGGAATGAGTTGTTAGTCACGATCTATAAAGCAATGCATGCTTATTATCAGTTATTTTGGAAACAAAAATGAATTTTAACAACAAAATGTTTTCCCAAAAGAAAACTAAATGATGGAAACTTTTATTTTTCTGTTTCTCAAGTACCATAAAACAATTTCATGAAATTTGAAAGCAACATTATATTTCTACCCATTAGGCTAAAATTTTTTTCATGACAGAATATCAACTGTTCTAAAATCGACAACACGGATGTCAAAGTTAGGCATTTAATAAAAAACACAAGTAGTATCAGCTTTTCTACTCTTCCCCGATACTTATTAATTTTAAAAAGATCAAATATAAAATTTTCATATCATTTGTGAACATTTTAACTGTAATCTGTTCTTTTCATTCTTTTATGAAGCATGGAGCCACTAGTAACTGTAATGCTTATGTAATAAGTCTAAATTCTGGCAAACATTTTAATCAATATAAAATATCTTAACCTAGAATACAGATGGTTTCTAATTTTTACCAAACAAGATCATATTTCCTTGTTTTAGGGCCATGAAGTTTTGTGATCTTATATTTTTTTCTGTGTATAGACGGTTCAACTCATTATCTGTCGGTATGTCAAGTACCTGAAATCATGCTTTAGAAGTGTCAAGTTCCTCCTTCCTTTTTACCAAACAGCAATGAATTAATATTATATGGGCACCAAATGACTCATGAGATCAAACATTTATCTAATAATTTGTTTCTGCTTATTATTTGACTTGTTTTGGATGTGTTGCAGAACTATCTCATGCTTTCTTCTTTTGGGTAGCATTTGCCATGTCTTCTTAAAGCATTGCTTCAGTTCAGACCCTGGATTAGTGGTTTCCTTCAATTTATACCTACTTTTCAGGATGAGTTCTTGCATTGTTTGTCATTTTTTTTTATCTTGGATATAAAAATAATTTCTTTCTGTTTTGCCTAGGGCTATTTTTATTTGGTTAGTGTCAATTCCTCAGTGTTTGGTTTCCTTGTCTGCTGGTTTATTTCATGCGGCAATGCCTAATTGTGCTAGTATCTTTGTTTAATGTGATTCTGCATCCTTAGTGTGTATATTTAACAACACATGTTTTAATGAAGTCTGTTTTTTGTAGATTTTATCTCTACACTATGTTACACCTGGATTTACATCTGCCTGTTTCTGAGTGCTTGTATTGATGAAAGCTTGAATCATATGAGAAAAGTTAACTTTACCATAGTGTGGTTTTTTTTGCAAACTATTTCTAAGATTTTTCTCTAGAATTTCCTCTATTTTACTAACTTTGATAGCATTTCAAGTAACCTCAAATACTTTCTTACTGAAACAAAACCTATCTGTATATAAGCTATTACATGGTTTTATGTTACTTTTGACTATGATCTTTGCTGAAATGATGTTGTGCAGTTTGTTTTGGATCTCACTAAAATGAGCCATGTCTCAGATGTTTTCAAATCCGAAAGGGGGTTTGAGAGAAAGAGAGAGAGAAGGAGGATATTTTTAACTGTATTAAATTATTAACAACACAATTAGTATATTCATTTAAAATTATTTTATAGATCCCAAAAAAAAAAAACATTAAACCTCTGCCGTAAAAGTTGATCCCCAGTTGATGGTGGATATTTTAGACCGCAAACGGCTTCCGGGGTTGACCAAGCCTCATGGAATTTTTTTATTGGGTATACCAGAGCAACGCTGGGAAGGTTAGGCAGCCCTGCGTGATGTGACCACATCAACCTAGTGCGCTGATGGTCGAGAAAATATGGGCCTAACACCATATTCCCAATATGGCTCAATGGGTGTGTAAAAACGGGATCCTTTACTTTTTTCTGCCGTAAAACCCTATTGAATAAGATTAATAACATTTAATGACCACACAAAAAAAAACACAAGTGAAAAAAAAAATTAAAAAACACCACCTTTATGGAAACGTTTATAAGGATGGAAAAAAAAAAAAAAAAAAAACTTTTCTCAAGTCTCAGACTGCACATCATAGGAAAGAAGTACCAACATGGTGGTCAACACACTGACACAGGTTACAAGCCAAACAGTTGCAGTGCTCTGTCCATATGCAGCGTTAGTATGATCTCTGCATGCTGGTGCCATGGGGGTTTCTTTGCTGTCTGCCCACGCCCACCTCTTGATGTATATAAAAAAAAAAACAGATGTTGTTACTTGCTAAAGCACTTGGTTAACGTAACCACAAACAAAAATTTATCAAGGGGAGTAAGTAAAGTAGAAGATTGGAAGAATACATCTCAGTTAAGACAAAAGATATTCAAGAATGTCATGGACCTGTCATAAAGCTTAATGGAGCCAGTGGCATTTATAAAGCAAATGTAACTTATCATGTTCACCAAATATGAACTTCTGAAGAAGAAATAAATGACCAGATGTTTAAACAAAAGATACGTGCCCCATTGCTGCTGCTGATTTTGTTGTTGATGGTTCTGGAAATTGTCCCTCTGATCTGAATTTTACAAAAAAAGAAAAAAAAGAAATGACAAGTCTACTACTAACTGTATCACAAAGCTATGGAACATCATCCATTCTATTAATTACACAGACCTAAAAGGTCTTTTATTATTTGGACATGCGCCCTAATACAACCGACTAGGTTGAAACGGGACGCGCCTCGCAGACAAAAACTTTATAAAATAAAAAATCATTTTCCTTTTCGCTCCTTATGGAGCATGATGCCACCATTGGAGCTGGTCCCCTTGCATGAAGTCGGCCCTACCAAAACTCTCACATGCGGTTATAGCAATAGCCCCTTCTGTGGCAATTTCCCTTTTTACAGGATGAGGTTGCGGCCACAACGGTTGTATCCAAAATATCAGGTGAACATACCATTAGGGAGCAACAGCAGTTCTATTATTTTCTACCTTCTTCTCATCACCAGGAATGGGTGCGCTGGTAACTAAATGGGGATCAACTATGGCACATCATTTCACAAATTTATTTTTTTATGGATTCTGCAAGAATATCAGGAAGTATAGCGTATAACCATGATTATCAAAGACAATGACTCGCTGAAAACAATGATCTAAAAAAACATGCAACGTGATAATCTTATTAGATTTATAAGCAAAATTTGTTGTCTAAATAATTAAACAGGTTGATACACAATGGGTGTTTCTTTTCATATAAATATGAGGCTCAGCTAACCATGTGAAATTTATAAAACCATGCTGGCATTCCTATCAAAACAAAAAACAAAACAAAAAACATGACCTGAATAACAACTCTTTACATAAAAAACCCCCCCCCCCCCCCCCCAACCCCCCCCCCCTTAAAAAAACAGACCTTTATTTTCTATTTGGCAATACTTAACAAAAACCGTTTTTTTTCACTCCCCCCCCCCCCCCCCCCCCCCCCAAGGGTTGTTTCAGTGTTTTCCGTACAATATAAAAAAAATCAATGCACTGCAAATGGGTTTCTTACAACTCAAAAACTGAGTTGATTAATTGGCTGGGGGAAAAAAAATCACCATTCTGAAATAATTCTTGAGCACTGATAAATTCTCAGGTGATTAAAATGGAGATTGGAGGGTGGGAAAATAAAAGGGGGGATATGGAGAGTGACCACAAGCTCAAAGCATTACACAAACTTCAACCAAAAGAAAATTCAGCATGTATCCAAAAAATAAAAAATTATGTGAAGCAGTATGCAGATTGTCAAAAACAGGCAATGCTGCAAGGGTATAAACAAATTACATCTCCTAAATTTATGTTAAAAAAAATCTATCTGTAATTTACAGTGATGACACAATCATCATGGGTTTATACAGGCCACATCATGTTTTCATACACAAGCACTAGCTGTAGCCTGAAGTGGTCTTCTTAACCATGAAAAAAATTGGTCATTTGGGAGCTTTCTATACTGCTGCACAGTTGCATTCCACGAGTGCTACCAGATAGTTCTGGGTTCCTATAGGGATTTATTAACACACTGGTTCCCAACCATGGTGTACATGCAATATTTGGATTTCTTTACAAACATACAAAGTACCAATAATTAACAATCATCATCATTCAATTTTGTTACTTTATCTGTCCTCACAGAGCATGGAACCCCCACTGTAGTTGGGTCCACTTTGCAGAAAGCCTGCATTACACAGTCAAGTGCTTCCTTGTTAATGGTAGTTTAAAACATGTAGCTATCTTTTCTTTGACATGATGAGGTTGCTGTCAGCCTTGGCTATGCACAACCTCACATTAGCTGCCTTTGTACAAACCCCCCCCCCCTACATGTCTGAGGGGAGCAGCAGTACTATTTCTATCTTTGTCTCATTAGATCCCCCCCCCCCCCCCCCCCCCCCCGGTGTTTCGTGGCTATGCTTAATCCCGAAGTATTAAGATACTAGGGGACACTGAATACTAATAATATAACCTCTAGTTGCTGTGTTACAAATCATATAGGTTTTGTATATAGTGTGCCACCATTCAAAGATGACTGTCTAATCTAAAAAATTACCTTTGCAATAAATTGATGTCTCAATTGCCAGTATCTAGCATACAATCTTATCATCATAATCATTAACCTTTAGCTTCCCAAATAGGAATAGACCTTCAAACAAACTCAAGCCAAGTCTTTCTGTCCCATGCCATAATTTGTATTCAACTACAAAAAAAAAAAAAAAAAAAAAAAGTCATCGCCTCACCACAAAAAGTGACAACATTTCAGTTTATTCGCAACTGACTTAATCACGTTCAGTAAGGATCTTTGGCATAAATCATGTGCGTTGAGCAAAAAACAGTAAAGCCAAAGTTTAAAATTTACCTTGCCCGGAGGGCCCGTATGTAGTGTTCCTGGGGTGTCTCTTGAAGAGATAAAGAAAGGACTACTGCACCCTCATTACAATGTCATACAAAGTGACTAGTGTGATGTTGTGCATGAGGCTGGCAACCTCATCACATAAAAAACTGTGACATAAACCACCGCTGCATGAGCCATGTCAATGCTTTGGTGCTAGGCTTTCCTGCAAGGGGATTTATGGATTAACAGTAGCTGTGAACAATAACATGATCTTATACTTCTACTGTTAAAGCAAGGTACGGCTGAAAAAGACTTGATTTCAACAGCGTTTGGACATTCCCTTATCTTTTTCCTGTTGTCCATCTCAAAAATCACAGCAAAGAATAATAAAAACACTGTGATCTATCATGCATGCCGCATGCAACTAAGGACGGTTTTGGGTATGGGGACCGGTAAAACTCCATCCTGTATAAAATTTTAAAACCACAAAAAACAACATGGGGACAGATCAAACTAAAGAAAACAAAACTCAGCAATTCAAGACACAAGGAGGTCCTCTGACAAGGAGGCTCATGACGCAACACAGAGAAGCAAAAAGCAGTCTGTGTTTGCTGACTAACCTTCTTTATGTTAAGAAAATTCTCCAGATTTGGCACCTGCAGTGTTCGTACATTGAATTGAACAATGGGACACAGGAGAACAGAGAGACACACATGGAAGAATGAAGAGGACTCGGATTAGACCTTGAGCTGATGGCAAGGGACAGAAAAGACTAGATGTAAGTTTGTTGAAGGACTATGCTCTTTGTGGAGGTTGAAAGGTGAATTGAATGAACGAATTCCACCTCAAAAACCCACACCACTGTGACCTAGTCATTTCTACCTTCTATTTTCATATTACTTTTCCCGCCAATGATAATATGAACATAGCATCTTCTCATGAGACTTGAAAGCACCTTTTCATATGACTTGCTTTAATCACATGTAAAGAAAGTACTATATGGTTTCTCATGGCTTTTTGTGTCATCTTACTCCACAAACTCATTTAAAGCTACCTATAGCTAAC